>CAXKVI010000002.1:94808302-95126302 GCA_964058755.1 Campiglossa producta | reverse complement strand
CAGCCGAAGTTGGACGAACTCGCTTAAACCTTTGAAATCGCAGTAAGAATTATGAAAATTCCTCAGTTTTGAGGTGTCTGGCTGAAATTTTGACATGGGGCAAAGTATAAAAAATACCCGATACTTCTTTAAGGTGGTCTTCTATGACACATGTGTGAAGATATGCCCTTTACGAACAGCAAAAGTTGGACCAACTCGCTTAAACCTGTGAAATCGCAGTAAGAATTATGAAAATTCCTCAGTTTTGAGGTGTCTGACTGTAGTTTTTGACATGGGGCGAAGTATAAAAATACCCGATACTTCTGTAAGGGGGTCTTCTATGACACATGTGAAAAGATCTGCTCTTTAAAAGCAACCGAAGTTGGACCAACCCGATTAAACATGTGAACAAGCAGTAAGAACTATGAAAATTCCTCAGCCTTGAGGTGTCTGGCTGCAGTTTTTTCCATGGGATGAAGTCTAAAAATACGTGATACTACTTGGAGATAGTGTTCCACGACACATGTGTAAAGATCTGCCTTTCAAAAATAGCCAAAGTTGGACAAACTCGGTTAAACATGTGAAAGTGCAGTAAGAATTATAAAAATTCCTCAGTTTTGAGGTGTCTGGCTGAAGTGTTTGACATGAGGCGAAATCTAAAAGTAACTGATACCACTTAAGGGTGGCCTTCTATGACTCATGTGAAAAGATCCGCTCTCTAAGAGCAGCCGAAGTTGGACCAACCCGATTAAACATGTGAAAAAGCAGTAAGAACTATGAAAATTCCTCAGGCTTGAGGTGTCTGGCTGAGGGTTTTTCCATGGGATGAAGTATAAAAATGCCTGATACTACTTGGAGATAGTGTTCCACGACACATGTGCAAAGATCTGCCTTTCAAAAACAGCCAAAGTTGGACAAACTCGCTTAAACATGTGAAAGTGCAGTAAGAATTATAAAAATTCCTCAGTTTTGAGGTGTCTGGCTGAAGTTTTTGACATGGGGCGAAGTCAAAAAGTACGTGATACCACTTAAGGGTGGTCTTCTATGACACATGTGAAATTATCTGCCCTTTAAAAGCAGCCAAAGTTAGAGCAACGCAGTTAAACATGTGAATTCGCAGCAAGAATTATGAAATTTCCTCAGCTTTGAGGTGTCTGGCTGAAGTTTTTGTCATGGGGCGAAGTCTAAAAATGCCTAATATTAGTTAATAGTAGTGTTATACGATACATTTGTAACGATCCGCCATTTAAAAGCAGCCAAAGTTGAGTAAACCCATTTGACCATGTGAAAGCACATTAAAAATGATGAAAAGTCCCCGTGCTTTGGGTTGTTTGGCTTAAGTTTTTTTATGGAATGAAGTCCGGAAATGCCTGATGCTGTTTAAGGGTAGTGTTATACGACACGTGTGTAAAGATCCGCCGTTTAAACGTGGACAAAGTTGGAGAAACCTGCTGAAACAAGTGAAATCTCTGTAAAAATTAGTGAAAATCCCGAGCTTTGAGGTGTCTGGCTGAAGTTTTTGCCATGGGGCGAAGTATAGAAATGACTGAAACTACTTAAGGGTAGTGTCCTACGAAACATCTGAAAAGATCCGTCGTTTAGAAGTTGTAAAAGTGGGACAAACAAGAGAAAGCAAATTAATAGGAAAATAAAAGTTCCCGAACTTTTAGGTGTCTGGCTGAAGTTTTTACCATGGGATGATGTCTGGAAATGCTTGATTCTACTTAAGGATAGCATTTTACGACACATGTGTGAAGATCTGCTATTTAAAAGTAGTCAAAGTTTGTCAAATCCACTTAAAAATGTGAAAGCGCAGTAAAAATTAGTGAAATTTCCCGAGTTTTGAGGTGTCTGGCTGAAGTTTTTGCCATGGGACGAGGTCTAAAAATTACTGAAACTACTTAAGGGTAGTGTCCTACGACACATGTGAAAAGATCTATCATTTAAAATTAGTAAAAGTGGGACAAACAAGAGAAAGCAAATTAATAGGAAAATAAAAGTTCTCGAACTTTCAGGTGTCTGGCTGAAGTTTTTTCCATGGGATGATGTCTAGAAATTCTTGATTCTACTTAAGGGTAGCATTTTACGATACATGTGTAAAGATCTGTTATTTAAAAGAGGCCAAAGTTGGTCAAATCCGCTTAAACATGTGAAAGCGCAGTAAAAATTAGTGAAATTTCCCGAGTTTTGAGGTGTCTGGCTGAAGTTTTTTCCATGGGACGAAGTCTAAAAATTCCTGATACTACTTGAGGGTAGTGTTCTACAAAAAATGGGAAAATATTGGGTAGTTAAAAGCAGCCAAAGTGGCCCAAATGCGTGAAATTAGTAAAACAGAATAAATTTCCATAGGAAAATCCGCGAACTGGGGGTGTCTGGCTGGAGCCTTGTCACTGGTACGGGTCTAACAACACTTGATACTGACGCGGGGTGGTAATCTACGTCAAATATGTGAAAATCATCCATTATAAAATAAGTGAAGTTAGGGTCATTTTTTGGCGACTTTGACCCCCGATTCCTAGGCCCTTGTCATAGGTACAGCTTTAAAATTTTCACATTCTTTCTAGATTCGGGGAGGACTATCGATCGGTATTGGTTTCATCCATTATAAAATAAGTGACGCTTTTAGGCTCTGGGATCTCGCTCTATTAATCGACATAACTTACCACCTAAAATCATGAGTTTTATATTCTGATGAATCGAGCACACGCAAACTGTGTGAGTACTGGATCCACGAGCTAAAATACAGTTTTGGACGTAATGATACGAATGAAGAAAATCCAATTTCAATTTGAGGAAATCTTGATTTAAATATCTGGTATAACTCTTTCAAATTACAAAGTACTAAGCGTTTTTGCTCCTGAACTTTCGTACCATCATCATTACCCAAGAAAATAAAATCTTTTTTCCTGGCATAACACTGCTCATTTCATTGTCATTATAAAAATCGACAACTGCCGATGCCACTTCAGGAGATAATTTTTCATTTCATTTATTTATAAGATATCAAACACAACAACCATAAGTTTTATTTACAGTGTTTGATAATAGGAGCTAATACATAATAACTCTAAATTAAAAAATATTTTTAAACAATATTGAGAAAGATAGATGAGGCAATAAATAGTTAGGTGAGAAAGATAAAGAAAAGTTGGAGTAGGAAGTTTACATTACAGGATGAATACATTCTTAGATTTCTAAATTTGCTTAATAAAGTAACGCAAAAGTTCTCGTTTAAAAGGCAATATGCCCCTGATACTTCGGATCTCTTTCGGTAATATGTTCCAAAGACGAACTGTCGAAACAAAGAATTGGCGCTCAGATGTTCGTGAGCTGAATGTCAAATGCAATATTTGCGTGGAGCGCACTGATCTTGTTAGTTTCAGCCGTTCGCTGAGATTTTCGGGTTCCTTATTTATCAGAATCCGGTGTAGGAGTGTTAAGCATCTGAACTTCAGTAGATCATCAAGTGGAACACAATATATCTTCACAGCATATTCGGAAATATGTTCGTATCGACCAATACCGTAGATATAGCGTGCAATATTATTGTACAAAGCATTAAGTTTTCTACTGCAAATACTGTCACAATTAGCGTAGAGTTCGCAACCACAAAGTAACGTTGGAATAAAATAAGACTTCGCTAAAAGCAGTCTGATTTTAATCGGTGTGAAGTGCTGAGTGGCCCACAGTACTCTTAGCTTTCCATAGTCTTTGCCAATTGATGTAAAAATATGATTGTTCCAGGTCAATGTTCTATTGAAAGTAACGCCAAGATTTTTCACGGTGTTAACAAATTGTATCTTAGTGTTGTTAAGCATTACTTTCGGATAGTTGTTGAGGTCAAACAATTTTTTATAGATAGCTATACACTGCGATTTATTGGGGTTTAGGAATAGTCCATTGTCACTAGCCCATTCATTTACCAGGCACAGATCGGCGTTCAAATTGCATATGCAAGTTTCAATGGAGGCGAATGGACTGCTAAGATAAATTTGGACATCATCTGCATATATGTGAACATTGCTGTGTTTGAGAACATTTGGTATGTCATTTATATACAATACGAATAGTAAATGGCCAAGTATAGATCCTTGCGGAACACCTTTAGTTACAGGCAGTAGGTCAGACATAGATCTGCCTACAATTACTGACTGGGATTTCTCATGGAGGTAAGACTTAATTAGATCAACCGCAGGTTTAGAAAAGTTAAAAAGAGTCCTAAGTTTTAAACAAAGTAATATATGATCGACCGAGTCAAATGCCTTCGAGTGATCTAAGAGAGTAAGAAATGTAACACGATTATTATCCATATTCAGTCTTATATCATCCGACACGTTTAATAAGGCAGTGATACAGCTCCTATTAGTTCTGAAACCAGACTGGTAAGGACTTATTAAGGAGTTGCTACTTACAAACGAGTTTATCTGACCATTTACTATACATTCGAACACTTTCGGCAGAAAAGGTAAGATAGCGATAGGCCTAAAGTCACCATTGGCCTTTTTAATGGGAATAATTTTCGCCTCTTTCCAGCATTTAGGAAAAACCGCCGTAGTTAAAATTGTGTTGAAAGCATAAGTCAGGTAGGGTAAAATTTTTGGCAATATGCATTTAATAAATTTTGGGTGAACACCATCGAGGCCAACGGCATTAGATTTAATCGAAAGTAAGGATTGGACAACGTCGCAGTCATCAACACACTTAAAACGAAAACCAGAGGAGGAAAAATTATAACTAGCACTGTAGCGACTATAATTTGCATTACTCTGATTACAAGGCAATCTGACGAATTCTCTGTTCAATTCATTAACATCTATATCCAAAGGTGTAATCGTACTTTTGTTAGTAATTCCTATATTACGAATCTGCCTCCAGGTTTGCTGGGAGCCAATAGCAGCACTGAACAGGTTTTCATAGTATTTCCGCTTATGATTCTTAATAGTTCTTGTAACGTCCCTTCTCAAGAGCTTATAGCAATTAAAAGATTCTGCTGACTTAGTTTTCTTCCAAACGGAGTATGCACTATTACGTTTTTCAATTAATTTCTGAATATATCCGTTAAACCACGGACACCTTTCAGATTTAGTAGGTCTAGTTACAAGCGGAACATATTGGTCAAAGAGGATACTTACGTGGTTCTGAATGAAATTGATTTGATCATTGGCAGATGTCAGGTAATAAATGGATCCCCAGTTTATGGCATTAACGGCTGCATCAAGTTCTTGGTACCGAATGTTTTTAAAATCGCGATATGAATAAGACGAGATATTGCTAACAAACTGAAAATTTTATGTTAGAAATATCAAGTCGTGTTTAGAGAAATTCGGAACGGAAATCTGGTCGTATAAAAGTGTTCTAGACGCGTCATTTACCAGGAAAATATCCAAAAGAGTATTAGAAGTAGACGTAAAGTGCGTTGGTTGGGAATAGTTTACAAAATGAAGGCCCAAGTTCTGCATAATCAGTGGAAATCTTAGATTAGTAAGAATATTGCAATTAAAGTCCCCATTCAAAATAATTTTGCTGTAGCCTATCAATGCATTTTCCAGAAAATCTACAAATTGTATGTAATCAATTTGTTTACTGGGTCTGTATACACACCCAACGATAATTTTGTCAAATTTAGTGAAAATTTCAAGAAAAATATACTCAATTGAGCTCATAGCCGAGGATGTATACGCAAGTTTACATGATAAACCACACTTGACATAAATAGCAACCCCCCCCACCATGACCGATTCTGTCTACGCGATATAGATTATACCCATTTACAGCGAATAATTGATCACTGCAATCAGCAGAAAACCATGTCTCCGAAACACAGATTACATCCACATCAGAGCCCTCGAACAAGAACCTGAACTCGTCAATTTTTTTTGATAAGCTTTGCGCATTAAGGTGGCAAATTTTTAAACCTTGCTTTTGCCTACTGAAAATGCGGACCATGCTGCGTGAACTGTCTTTGGAACAAACATAACTATTACGATCCATCAAAACAATCAACCGAAAAGATCTGACATTGCCTTTTGAAGAAAACTATGAGCGTATGTAAAATGTAAACAAGTTTACAAATGTGAAATCTGTCAAGAATAAGAAAGGTGAGTATAGGCGAAAAAAGAAATGAAAAAGGGAAAGGTTGGTTAAGAGCATTACACCATCGCCTAACATTTAAATTGGCGCACATTGCAGTATACATACATACATACATATGTTTACCAAGCCATAATAACAATTCAGCTCGTACAAATAATCTCACTCTACTTGTTACATGATCACTGCTTGCTGGACATCGCCTATGCTGAATACTTTAATAGCTTTGCTGGTTCCTTGTGAGGCTCTCATAAATGCCCACACTTCCAGCTACGTTATATCCAATGTCTTTAAGAGAAACTGAGTTTTTGGCTGACTTACGATAACGAGCAGCCGCTGCAAGCAATATTGAGCGGTCGTGTGCTGACGTCATCTTAATTACGATCGCTGTCGGTTTGCTTGTGTCTTTGCTCGGTATACGAAAAGCAGCACTTACTGGTAGGGGATTTATATTTACTGCACGGCACAGTTTAGAGAAAGTCTCGCCTAAGTTCTCTTGAGTTGTTTGGGGGATACCTCTTATGATAACATCTGCTGACAAAAGAGTTCTTTGACAGTCATCCAGATGCGAGCGTAGTGTTTTTACCTCACAATAGAGTTGTTGTATCAGTGCATTTTCAGATTGGTCATGCAGCTGCGTTTTTATTGTTTCTACGTCAGCGCGGAGTTGTTGTATTTCTGCACACTCAATCTCAACTTTCGCTACTCGTTCTTCGATGTTTCCCACAAACAGCTTTAAGCAATTGAAATCGGTTGACAAATCGTCCAATCTCTTCATAACGCGCTCCTCTGACTCTTTCATGCGTGAATTAAACTCTTTGATGATGCACTCTTATTGTAAATTCAATTTAGCTTCAATTTGTGCAATCCAGCTATTTGACGGACTTTCACCTTGTTGTTGAGCAGTCAGCTGAGGCGTTGGTTGATTCGGAGAGGCAACAATTTGGCGCGCTGCCTTTGTTCTTGTAGTCACACTTGAAGTCTGCATTTTACAAATAAATTACTAATTTCTTTATTTGTTTATTGATTTTAAAATATTTAAACAGAGTAAACAAGGCGCGCAGCTCTAGTTCTACGGATTTCAACTTTTTTGGCGTTTAAAATAATAGCAAAAGCAAATTAAATGTATAAAAAAGCAGCAGCGATTAAAACACATCTACTCTAACCGCATACTATGTTTAGTTTAGCCTGAAAATAATGATGTTATAAATTAATTTATTAATTTGTAATTCAATATCTTACCTTTTTTCCTCTCAGGTGTTGGTAAAACTCCTCAGTCCGTAGCAAGCTTTCTCGCTAATCGTGCCATGTAAATCGTAGTACCCATTACCTCCGTAATCATCTCAAGGCTCCAATTTGATCGCATTAGAGTCAAAATTTGCAAACGTAAAGATTTGCTCGTATTAATGTCATTAAACTACTCTCTCAATTTTTCAATTATTTCGGCAGCATCTGTAATGGTGCATGGAAATTCCAGAGCATTTTGTACTCCCAGGGCCTTTCTCAAATTAGAAGCAGCACGAGTGATTTTCTTGTTCACATACATTTCATCATTCTGTCTTCTTGTAAGTACCGGGGATTGGTTTAGCAATAGTAGAGCATAATTTATGGTCGGAAGAGTTACCTCCAGATTTAGTTCCGATAACGACGAAATAATTGTTGACTCTAGAAAAAACAACGAATAAAAACTATAGAAAGTCAACAATGATATTTAAATACCGAGATGTACGAAAGGTTAGAAAATACCTGTCAGATATTCGCGTTCAGAATGTTCAACTTCTATAGTTCCGGTGATAATATTTTGATTATTTTCAAAACAATCATCGTTTTGCCTATCATCACTTTTAACAAAAGTATTCTCAACAGAGGGTTGAAGCATTTTTTTATAACATGAACTACATACTCGGTCATCAGACGACAAATTGTATCGCACTGCTAAATGCTCCAACAAGAGCCGCCACTCGTTATAAATGCAAGGAAAAAGATGGATGCCGTTTTCTTTCAGGGTTTCGGTAATTTAGTTTTCCTCAGTTTTGTAAATTCGACAGCTGGTAAATTTTTATTCGACTCTTATGTTATTTCAGTTCTCGTCTACTTTCTTTTACACATTTTGTTTTGATTAGACAATAACATATTTATATCGATATTACCAAAACCCTGAAAGAAAACGGCATCCATCTTGTTCGTTGCTTTCATAACGAGTGGTGGCTCTTGTTGATATATTCTCTTTGGTTATGTTGTTTTTGTTCTGACTACTTCTGACTGACTGTCAAACGATCAGCAGTGTTGCTTTTATCAAAACAAAACTTAAATAAATAAATAGAAAGAAGTTGACCTACTAAGCTTTTTTAGCAGTTATGTAAAAATTCAAACACACGAAAAAGTAGGTTTCGAATTATATTACTTTATTTCATCGAAGTTTTAAAACGACTAACATAAAAATTAGTTGTACATTTTGCGTTTATATTTTCCATTTATGATGTTTCCATTTACATAAGAATGTGTACCAATACTGTTTCTTATGTATTCAAAGACAATAGTAGTTCAATAGTAGTAGGTCAATGCCCTAAAGAAAATGCATTCCATTCCAAGATATTTGATGGTATGGATATACACACATTACCTACATACATACATATTTATGTTTTTAATTGTTATGCATTTATCATGTCTATATCTAAATATGTAATTCTCTCTCGGTCGCCGTGGTGTAGCGGTGAAGTGTTCGGCCTTCTACACCAAGTCGTGGCGGTTCGATGCACGGCAAAAGTAACATCAAAAATTATTTAGAAAAAGAATTTTTCTAAACGGGGTCGCCCCTCGGCAGTAGTTTGGCAAACACTCCGGGTGTATTTCTGCCATGAGAAGCTTCTCAGAAAAAAATTCATTTGCTTTGCAAGTGCCGTTCGGAGTCGGCAAAAAACACCACAAGTTGGAAAGAGAAGCTCGGCTAAAAAATCTCGTTAGAGGTTATGATAACCTGTTGGTATATCGCCGCCATTATTATTATATTATATTATTATATCTAAATATGTATAAGCATTATAAAAGAAGGTAATGAGAAAATGTACAAAAAATGTTGACTAACATATGTACACACAGATGTACATATGTATGTATGTATGCTTAAATGATAGTAATTAGATTAGAGTGGTACTAAATTTTGAGATATTGAAAATAATTATGACTTATTGATTTTAAATATTAGCTGCTGCTCCGAACACACATTTTAGAAAAAATAGCAGTTTTTTCTACTTTTGGGGTTTCTTAAGGAAATCAAAAAAATTTCATTAAAAAGTTATAAAAATGAGACAAAGTTGAAAAAAAAACTTTTTTTCAATAAAAAAAGAACATAGATAAAACATCTTGGGATATAAATGAGCCAAAGTTAAAAAAATATTTTTTTTTTTCAAAAAAAAAAAAAAATAAAAGTAGAAGCGGTTGTCGGCACATCTTGAGATAAGCGGGGCTTATTATAGAATAAGTTGGAGTTTGAAAAAAAGTGTCGGACTTTGAAAATATTTTGATTTTTTCGAAAAAAAAAATTATATATCCGGGCTTTTAAAAATTTTTTTAATTTATTTTTTGAAAGCTACATTTAAAAACAAAATTTAAAAAAAATATTTTCCCAAACGGTCAATTGTTGAAAAAGTTACAGCATTTTTAAAAAAAAAGGTACGTTTTTTTTATGAACTTTTAAAATATAATAATTTTTTAAAAATTCTTGAATATATCAAATTTTTAGCGAAATCGAATGGGGTCAGGTAAAAAACTGTCGATTTGGGATGGAATGACCCATATGTACTTTAAAGTTGGTCCAAATTTAAAGACCATAATTTATATTTTCTTATACACATAGTAAATATCAATTTTTAATATTTTGGTGTATTAAAAATTAAAGACTATACGGATTTCCTATGCCATTCTTAAATTTTCAATAAAATTTTTTATATGCCAAAAATGCCAAGTTGATGAATGTTCAACTTGTCCTCAAATGAAATTATATACTTGGTACGTATGAATGCACTTAATATGAATTTAAGCTTAAAACACCATGAATAAATATAAATTTCATACTTGTTTCTTCATATTTAGTTCGTACAACTTTCATTTTTTTCATTTTTTTTATAGTTTGAAAATTTTTGTGGTTGGTATGTCTCCAAGGCTGGAGAATAAGTAAAAAATTATGTTGGAGATCACTTTGAAGATCCCAACAGTTGAAGAATATTTGTGGCAACCAATTAAAGTAACTTAACTCGACCTCTGTTCAAATCTAAAAGTAACTTAAGTAAGATAAAAAAAGCTAAATTAATCAAGCTTTATTACTTACCCGTCAAGATATCATTTTACGTTTGTCACAGCCAATTATAATCCGGAACATCAAAAGATGAGATTCTAATAGGTATTAGTTTGAGAGTTTTTTAAATTTCACCTTAATAACCTTTCACATATTTTTCTATCTCGCGTTAGGTTACTTTAAAAAAAGTGGCACAGATATATTTATATTTTTATGTTTATAATACATTAGCCGTGTTTTCGTTTGCCCGACTTCATGAAAAACGCTGGGTAGGTCGTCAAAATACATGGGAAACAACAACAAAAAACAAGTAAGGAAGTCTAAGTTCGGGTGAAACCGAACATTACATACCCAGCTGTGCACATAAAGTGGGCGTGATCGTTCACCGATTTTTCTTATTTTCTGTGGTAGTACTCTACATAAACATAACATGCCTGGTACCTAGTTTCGTAAATCTATCTCACACCGTTCTGGAGTTGTTAGCAGTCGAATTTAAAAATTGCTTGATTCATAAGTGGGCGGTGCCACGCCCACTTTCCAAAATTTTGAAAAAATTATGTAAAGAATATGAAAATTGATGTATGTACCAAATTATATTATTATAGCGAAATCAGTTAATTAGATATGGACTTTTCAATATTTCCACCTCCTTTCAATATAACTTTTATGAAAAAGTAGGCGTGGTCGCGAAGCGATTTCGTTTATTTTCTATAGCTGAATTTACCACAACAATAGTATGTCCTCTACGAAATTTCGTTATACTAGCATAAACTGTTCTGAAGTTATTAAGAGTCAAAATTTTAAAATTTCTTCAAATATACGTGGGCGGTACCACGCCCCCTATTCAAAATTTTTTATAAAATCGGCCTTAGAACATCTAAATCAATACATATTGCAAATTTTATCATTGTAGCTGCTTCTAATATTGAATTAACCCATTTTATACGTTTTTCGAAATTTTCGATATCGAAAAAGGGGCGTGGTTATGGTCCGATTTTACCCATTTTCAATAGCAATCTATTCTGAACGCAAATAAGTACGCATGCCAAATTTGGTGAAGATATCTCATTATTTGCTCAAGTTATCGTGTTAACGGACAGACGGACGGACAGACGGACGGACATGGCTCAATCAAATTTTTTTTCGATCCTGATCATATTGATATATGGAAGTCTATATCTATCTCGATTCCTTTATACCTGTACAACCAACCGTTATCCTAACAAAGTTATAATACCCTGTGTACAAGTACAGCTGGGTATAATAACCTACCAAGTTGGTATAAGCGCGTTGAGTTGAAAGCGCTAATGCAATAACCGACCTCATGACCAGAGTTGTGCAACGTTGAAAAGTACAAAAATAGAATCATTGTGAATGGGACACTGGAAAGAGCGAAGTAAAATGTCAGAAGCCTGGAAATTTCAAAAACATCAAATGCTTATTTTTCAAAAAACAGTGAACAGAATACAAGTTTTAATCAGTGCCTTATTCAAACCTCTCTGGCGGGATCCGCTGAATAAATTGATTAGGGAGCGGCCTTGCAGTAACCAACTAATTTCAGTATTTCGATTTTCTTTTGTTTTTAATTTTTTTTTACTTATTTTACAAAAATATATGTCAAACACATTTGAAAAGGGCAACACCCAACAAACATCGAAAATATATTTCTCCGGCCTTAGAAGAAAATGTATTATAAACATAAAAATATAAATCTATCTGTGCCATTTTTTTAAGGTAACCTAACGCGAGAGAGGAAAATATGTGAACGTTTTTTGAGATGAAATTTAAAAAACTCGCAAACTAATACCTATTAGAAACTTATCTTTTGATGTTCCTGATTATAATTGACTGTGACAAACATAAAATGAAAGCTTGACGGGTATGTAATATAGCTTGATTAATAAAGCATTTTTTTACTTTACTTAAGTTACTTTTAGATTTGAACAGAGGTCGAGTTAAGTTACTTTAATTGGTTGCCACAAATATTCTTCAACTGTTGGGATCTTCATCTTGACGACCGCCGTGGTGTAGCGGTTAAGTGATCGGCCTTCTACACCAAGTCGTGGCGGTTCGATGCCCGGCAAAAGTAACATCAAAAATTATTTAGGAAGAGAATTTTTCTAAAACGGGGTCGCCCCTCGGCAGTAGTTTGGCAAACTCTCCGGGTGTATTTCTGCCATGAGAAGCTTCTCAGCAAAAAATTCATTTGCTTTGCAAGTGCCGTTCGGAGTCGGCAAAAAACTGTAGGTCCCACCAACTTGTAGGAAAAACTCAAAAGCAACACACCACAAGTTGGAAAGAGAAGCTCGGCTGAAAATCTCGTTAGAGGTTATGATTACCTGTTCGTATATCGCCGCTATTAGTAGTTGGGATCTTCAAAGTGATCTCCAACATAATTTTTTACTTATTCTCCAGCCTTGGAGACATACCAACCAGGCAAATTTTCAAACTATGAGAAAAAATGAAAGTTGTACGAACTAAATATAAAGAAACAAGTATGAAATTTATATTTATTCATGGTGTTTTAAGCTTAAATTCAATGATTTTTTTCATCAACCTGGCATTTTTGGCATATAAAAAATTTAATTGTTGTTAAGAAACCCATGAAACACATGGAAAAACCCGTTGGCCAAGTCAAGTGTCGTAAAAACACGAGCTCCCTGAAGTCCTTCGATTACATCATCTAACAGGGGCATTGGAAAATTGTCCCGAACGATCTTCGCATTAAGCCGCCTGTAGTCGCAACAAAGCCGCCTACTACCATCTTTTTTTGATACCAGCACAATTGCTGATGCATACTCCGACGTACTTCTTCGTATAATACCTTCTTCTACCCACTTTTCTACCAGCTCATCGACACTTTTTTTATCGGCGTATGACATGTGTCTAGGCCTTTCATAAATGGGAACATCATCTGTTAGCACAATTTTCATTGCTACTGGGGACTCTTTTAACTTCTTTGGCTCATAATTGGTAATAATTGATTTGACCCTATTTGTATCTACTAGCTGCAAATGCGACAAATCAACCCCTGCCTCGTTACTCTCAAATTCCTCTGCTATACAGCACATACTTTTAAACTCTTCTAACACCTCCAACTTCTTATCATTATACTTTTCTTCTCTTACTAGCTCCCTAGTGCCTATGCCTGAATCTTCCAAGGTATTTTCTGTTGTGCTGATTTGCTGCTTGCCCTTCTCCTCGACCACGACTGCTTTTGCCCTAAACTGTGCCAAATCCTCTGAAACAATCATATCAACTTGTGTGAGTATATCATTACCAACTATGGCTGCATAATGCATGTCGCGCTCATGTACTACGTGGAAGGTAATATCGAGCATCAAATCATCTACACAGATGGAAATGGAGAAAGAGCCTAATGTGTTAAGAATACTACCACTAATGCCTTTCAAACGGCGCTTATCGCCTCCTAATTTGATGTCTTCGCCAAACATTAGCAATATGTCATTGTGGATTAAGCAAAGATCACATCCCGTGTCGACCAATGCGGAAAACGTTATACCGTTGAAAGTTAAGTCTTTAAAAATACATCTACCAATGGATGAGTCTATTCCCAAAGTGTTTACACTACCTTTCTCTACTTTAACCGACTCTTGGAAATCTTTGCAATTAGCCGCGAGGTGCCCAAGTTGCCCACATTTGAAACACTTAGGTTGTGCCAGCTTACAATCTTTAGCTATGTATATGGGAAATATTCCCACATTTGAAACATCTTTTACCTTTTCCCTTTAGTGAATCTTCTTGAGAAGTCGTTACTTCTTTCGTGGGTTGAGCTGAGTATGAGCTGGACGTTTGGAGACAGCCAGATCGCACTTTCTCATACACCCGTATTTGATCTTTCAACTCTGATATGGTTCTAGCTTGATAAAGGTTGACTTTATTTTGACGAGAGTCTGGAATACCTTCTATAAAGTATTCGATTTAACTCGCATAATTAAGTTTAATTGGTTTTCCTATCTCCATAAGATTGTATAAATACTCTTTATAATCCTCATTTTGGCGTTTACGACGATTTCGTAACAAGCGGTGCACATCTACCGATGATACTGTCACACCAAATTCAGATTTTAATGCCTGCGCTAATAAATCGAAACTAGTAATACCACGCTGACTTCTAATGAACAATTTCGCCGCTCCTTTTAGCAACTGTTTTGCATATATAAATTTCTGCAGAGGATTCCAAAAGACAGCCTCAGCATTTTCATTAAACTCGTCCAACCAATCCTCCACCGACAAAGACCCCGAACCGCTAAAGAATGTCAATGAGTCTGTGATATCACGCAAAGTAAAAGGCGTACGACTAAATGGTTGGTATTGGATTTCACTTGGTGGTGATGTACCCGCGTCACCATATTCGGAACCCTCTTCAACCCTCTCATCATTATTAGCATCAACGGTTAGGCCGAAATGTTCAAGCAGTCTGTCTTGCAAGGCCGGCTTTAGACCCGTAGTAGATAGCCCTAATTCTGTTAATTTGGCTTTTAAACTATTTCACTTCTTTCCATTTTGTGACTTTGAATGTCTAGTTACAGGATATGTGTTCTCGACTATTTGGATTATTTGAAAAATAATGACAACAAAATAATAAAGAAAATATTAAAGTTATGATCCAAATATGTATATCAACTTCTTACGCTAAAGAAAAACAATCAAAGTCGATTTAAAAAAAAAAATTTTAATTTTGGTGCAAAATTACCACACTGACATACGTTGCGTTGGTTTGTGCTCAGTTGTTATACATATTTAGATATTTACTCTACGCTTGTATGTTATGAATAAATATGTGATGATTTCACAAGACTACTTTTATACTGACAATCCAATTACATCTACTACCAAAAGTTTAGCTTTGAAGTTTAAAGTTCATTCATATACAACTTCGTCATTAAACGTTTATGCTTCTATTATTTGCAGATAACCAAATCGACATTAAAATATTTAAATCACAAAGAACTTGTTGATCTGTTTTGTTTTACTTTTATTTGCAGCTGCTCATAACATATAAAAATTCACCTCAGTTCTGCAGACATAGATTTCTACCATACATGCATATGTGTGTACACTAGAAAATTTGGTATTCAATTTATAATCTGTTTTGTTTACATCAAAACTTCGAACGTCTGCGAATGTCATACAATATGAGAAACATATCGTTACAATTCGAATTGTTAATTCTATTTCTTTCACTCCCACTAATATTAGTTTTAGTATGTATTTATTTTCTACTTGTACTCATCTCCTCTTCTGCTTCCAACTCCAACTTTGTCCCTTCTCTGTTTCGTTCTCATATGAATTGCTCAATTCTTCCAACTCTCTCTTCGTCTCAAAAATGCTTCGCCTCTGTATCTACAGCGAAATTTTGCCAACAACTTTGTATTGTGCTATTCGGCCTCTGCCACACAAACATACATGGAAATCGACACCAACACTCTTCGGCCACCGCCGTGCTAGTATAGATTTGCCAACAACACACAGTTTGTACGATAGCGCTATTCGGCCTCTGCCACGCTACCTCGTGTACCACACTTTGCGTTTTAGGATATGTATCGGTTGATTGCATGGTTAGCTTTATATAATGGTATATCGCAGGCTACCATAATTTTAGTGATATCCCGGAAGAATTCGTTTGAATCCGGTTTATTTAAAAATGGGGTAACAGGTTGCACCTTCGAAGAAAGTTTCAATGATACAGCTGTTTGGTGCTTTTCCGTTTGCAGGTGTTGTTGAATGTGGTATTTCTTGGCGTGGCTTACTTTAATTCCACAGTAAACACAAATTAAAGCTGGAATTATTGGTGATGTTTGTCGTAACGCTGTAGTCGTATCCCTAACGCAACCCTATGCGATACATTTTTATCGATTATTGGTGCGGTAACCGTAAACAGCTTTATCGTCCATTTTACTCAGCTATGAACACAATCTTAATTAATATTTTCTTAAAAAATGTAAAATGATAACTCACCAAATAGCAAAAACCAATAAATTCGAAAAATTAATGCAAAACAAATAAATAAAATGAACAAAAAAGGTAATCAGCTGTTTACGTTACCGCGGAAAACCAAAAACCAATTGGTTGGCTACGATCCGGTTACGACCTTAGCGTTACGATATGGCACCAATAATCGATTGCATTAAATCCCATAAGGTTGGTCGAATCAGCTGATTGGATACGACTACAGCGTTACGACAAACATCACCAATAATTCCAGCTTAAGATTTTTCCATCAGTCGTAAGAATATTTGACCCGAATTCCTTTATATAGCCGTTGATTTTCACGGAATCATAACAAATTGCTTTAGGCATTGTAAATATTAGTAAATTACACACTCCAATTTGATATACACACAAATTTGAAATTGCAATCTACAACCGACTTTTCATGTCGGTGTTCACTGCGACAAGAATTCATAATCAGCTGATAAGATGAATTCCAGTGTTGTACAAGATAAAGAAGTGGTAATGAAAAGATACTAGCCCTGTTCATTGAACAGATAGTTATGAAAAGCTTTGCTGTGAAGCGTTCGTTGGAACAGTCCTAGTGCCGTTTACACGCAGCAGACTTGATTTCAATATGTACTTGAACAGTGTAAAACTTCACATAGATATAAATAGGCAAAACATTACAAAAAGGCAGAAAAAGGCAATATAGTCAAAAAAGGCATAAAAAAGGCAATTTAAAAATCATGGTTTTTGTGTAGAAAGACATAAAACGCGTGATTCTTTAATTTATTTGTGGATACGACGAAGCAGACAAAATAGGCAAATGCCTTAAAATCCTATCCCTGACCATGAGTATACAAATTAGATAGTTATAAATGTATGCACCTTTTGTGCTAGCGGATAATTTCCAATCACAAATAAAGACAATTTAGGGGCGAATAAGGACAATTTGCCTAAGTAGAGGACAAATTCTCTAAAAAGAGGACGTATAGCAGCCCTATATTATGAGCTTATCTATAATTCCCAATAACATTTATGTTGGAAATGCTTTGAATCTCATTCGAGATCCAATCCATTTTCCAATTTCCTACGTTGTTTTTCCTTTCAAGTAACATTTGTTGCAACAGTCCATTCTCCAGCAAAACGGATATTTTTTGTATGAAAACATTCCTATTTCTCCAATTGAAAAAGTAATAAATTTAGACTTGAATTCCAACAATATTTTCCAATTGGAATCCAACGTCAAAATTGCATCCTTTTGGCATGAGGAAACAAGTATGATTGGGAATAAATGGCGTGATTATCTCAAGGCCGTGCGCACGAGGGGGTTTGGGGGTCAAGGAACCATAATTTAATTTTATTTATTATATTTGGCGGCAAATAAATGTTTCATAGTGCAAAAACTGTGGTATAGTAAGATATTAAAAAATAAACTTTAAAAAAATATCTACGGAGCGCTGAACAAATTACCCGGAGAGAAATCGAGGGTGACCCGAAAAATCTGACTTCTGATTCGGACAGCCAACAACTTTAGAAACCGACGAGAAACTCTACGGGCTTTTTTGATTGTTGTAAAGCGTTGTTTACTAAAAAACAAGTAAGGAAAGCTGTCTTCGGCTGTGCCGAAGGCTATATACCTTTCATGAATAAGCGTCACGATTTTCACTGTTCGATCCCCAGTACAGCCTTTTTCAATTTAACTATATTTACTATACACATTACACATCTTTGTTATAATTTAAAAAAAACTTACAAAATAATAGGATCCGAGTTATCGGAACAATCGATTGTATGGAGGCTATATATTATACGTGTTCAATTTTACTGACTTACACTATACACATTACATATGTAGAAAGTACTAAAGGTGCAATATTTTACGTTCCTAACTTTTTAAATGCGGAAGTATTGGCCAAAAAACCTTATATCGGAACAACCGGTTGTATGGGGCTACATATATGTTATATTTACCCGATCTTCTTGATTTTCCTCTACACACTACATAAATTGAAAGTACTCAAGTTGCAAAATTTTATGTTCCTAACTTTTTAATTGCAGAAGTTTTGGCCAAAAACCCTTATATCTGAACAATCGGTTGTATGGGGGCTATATGTTACATTTGCCCGATCTGGTTGATTTTCACTATATACACTTCATAAATAGAAAGTACTCGAGTTGCAAAATTTTACGTTCCTAACTTTTTAATTGCAGAAGTTTTGGTCAAAAAACCTTATATCTGAACAATCGGTTGTATGGGGGCTATATGTTACGTTTGCCCGATCTTGTTGATTTTCACTATATACACTACATAAATAGAAAGCACTCGAGATGCAAAATTTTACGTTCCTAACTTTTTAATTGCAGAAGTTTTGGCCAAAAAACCTTATATCTGAACAATCGGTTGTATGGGGGCTATATGTTACATTTGCCCGATCTTGTTGATTTTCACTATATACACTACATAAATAGAAAGTACTCGAGTTGCAAAATTTTACGTTCCTAACTTTTTAATTGCAGAAGTTTTGGCCAAAAAACCTTATATCTGAACAATCGGTTGTATGGGGGCTATATGTTATACTGGTCCGATCTTGTTGTTTTTCACTATATACACTACATAAATAGAAAGTACTCGAGTTACAAAATTTTACGTTCCTAACTTTTTAATTGCAGAAGTTTTGGTCAAAAAACCTTATATCTGAACAATCGGTTGTATGGGGGCTATATGTTATACTGGTCCGATCTTGCCAGTTCCGACAAATGATTCCTATATTACAAAATGGTGGCCACATACAAAATTTCAGCAAGATATCTCAAAAATTGAGGGACTAGTTTGCGTTCAAACAGACAGACGGACAGACGGACATGGCTAAATCAACTCAACAAGCTTGTCATCCTGATCATTTCGGTATACTTATTGATGGGTCCATCTCTTCTTCTTCTCATACTTACAAACATCGGACCAAAGTTATAATACCATTTCATGTTCATGAAAGGTATAAAAAAGAGAACATGCTGTAGATAGTTTCAGTTTCTTTGAAAAAATGAGAAAATTAGCGAACAACATGACTTGGAGTAGCGAAAGCCAAGACTTGCTTCTTTGCATCAGCTGATTCAGTCGAAGATGACTATCGAACCAACATTTACATACCTTACGTCGATATTTTTATCACTCAATTACAAGATCGATTTTCGAATCATCGGAATATTTTAACAAATTTCGCCTTCCTATCAGGGTTGCGTGATTTTGAATTGCTTGAATCACGGACCCAAAGATAATTTTTATTTGTTAATTGAACTTTCAACCAATTCAAAGATACATTTTATTTGTGATTTGAATCTCAACCAGTTCAAAGATAATTTTTATTTGTTAATTGAACTTTCAACCAATTCAAAGGTACATTTTATTTGTGATTTGAATCTCAACCAGTTCAAAGATAATTTTTTTTGTGATTTGAACTTTCAACCAATTCAAAGATAATTTTTATTTGTGATTTGAATTTAAACCAATCAAAGAACCTTTTATTTGTGACGTGATCTTGAACCAAACTAAAGATACTTACATATGTACTTCTCCATTTATGAGTTGATTCGTGCAAATTGGGAGAGAGCGCAAATACATGGATGTTTAGCGAACAAAGTACCTGGGTTACCGAGCTTTCTCGGTGTTTTCGATTTTGTCGCATAGTCTTACTTACCAACATAAACTTGGCAACTTAATAAACCATATCACACGGCATACATTGGTGTTGCTTTTACAAAATCTTAGAATGAAGCATACTTCTCCACATACTCTATTTAAAGTACAAGGAACTGAGGCAAGCGGTATTGTATTTATATGAAAAAATTTGCTATTTCTTCACACTATTGAAAAAATTGAAAAGTCTTAAAGAGAACGGGTTCAATTTTTTTTCATTTGACGGGAAAACTCCTACAGAAAAGAGAGAACTGTCAACTTCACTATTCCTTTGTTTAATATACTTTGGTACATACCATGTATAAAGTACATTTACAAATATATACAAAAATAAAAAATATACCATATGGAACACAAATATTCTCATAACTCAAGAACGCCTAAACCGAATTGGATGATTGACACCAACTCAGATTGCTCACTGGCCAGAATAGGAGAATATCGAATAAAATTCCCGAAAAATCTTGCGGGACATGAATGGCAGTGTTGTCATATTTCGTTGAAGGACATGATGGTAAATCTGATATTCATAATTTCATTTATTACCCATGGGATAGGGTTGGGGTTGGGGTTGTGGTTAGGGTTATGGTTAGAGTTAGGGATAGTGACATGGATAGGGATAGGGAAAGAGATAGAGATGGGGACAGGGATAGGGAAAGCGATAGCGATAGGGATATGAATAGGAATAGGGATACAAATAGTGATAGGAATAGAAATAGGGATAGGGATAAATATGAAAAGGAATAGGAATGCAACTTAAAATGCTGGTTCCTGTATTGTGTGTGTTTTTACTCATGACTTTTGACAGTTGTTCAATTTAAATGAGTACATTATTTTCAAACGCTTATTTGTGAAAATTCCAAACTTAGTTTTTGAAGCTTAATACATCTGTAGGGTAAAGATGGGATAATTAAAATTGGTATGAAGGTGAACGACCATACTCATAAAAAATATGGGGGCTATGGGAAAAGGGCATGGCACCTCATATACATACCTTATTTTTAAGGCTCAATATCTCAAAAAATGTTCATCTCAACTACCAGGGAATTTGTTTTTAGATACTTATACGATATCAATACCACCCTCACAAAAAAAGTTCGAGTTATGGGAAGAGAGGATGTGGCACCTTTCATAAAAAATAATTTTTTAGAATAAAGAATATACGGGCGTAATCGTGAATTTTGGAAATGAATTCAACAAAACCCTATTCTGTGCAGAACGAAGTCAGTTTAAAATAAAATTTGTGATATAATATTATAAACACCTTTTGTAACACAAATATTAATATATTTTTATTTATTCATGTGAGTCAAACTAGTTGACATGGTGACAAAAAAATCGATACCAACTGTCTGAATAGGAACTACCATTTTTTTTCTTTTTGAAACAGATAAGTAAGAGTTCGAAGATAATTGTGTAACATTTTCACGGCAATAGTAGCTATAGAAGGCATTTAAAAATTAATTTTTTAAATAATTGTTGTAAAAAAAATTAACTTTTTCAGAAAAAATTATATCTATTGTGAAGAGATAACGTTCCCCTAATACCAAAAAAAATTTGGTCCATATATGTCAAACTAGTCGTGAGTTATGAATCTTTCTTTAACATGGTGCATAATTCTATGTTATTGAAAATCTTGAAAACCATGCAGAATTTCGAAAAAAGGTTAAAAGTGTTTTTTTGTTCTGTCTTATGCTGCACAAATTTATGGTTTTTAAAAATCACAAAATTTTGACACAGTTGACATGGTTTGACTCATGTGTAAAAATTGAAGGAAGATTTTTCAGGGGAGCTCAAAATGTTTTCCAACTTAAATCCAACCTTGAAAAAATGTTGGAAATCCAGACGTTTCTCCAACATCGAAAATAAAGTTGGAATCATGCGTACTGGGTTAGTATATACTTAAAACTCAAAGGAAACTATTAAGCTCGTTGGGAGAACAAAACAATTTTTGTTGTGCGGCCTTATGTAAATTTAATTTATTTGACATTTTATTTTTCGGCTACCATACAAATAAATACATCCAAAAACTCAAATACGATCAAAACACGTGCACAAAAGAAAACTTCCAAACATTTTCTGTCAAAATATAAAAAGATATTATTTGTGTTACAAAGGATATTTATAATTTTATATTATATCGAACTATCTTCTTCTATCTTCTATATACATAAAATTCAAATTATGTACCTATGGACACACTTGGCTCATAAACGAATAAGCCGATCGTAACCAAATTTTACACACGCACTAGATATATTCTAGGGATGGTCACAGGCTAAAAAATATTTTGATATATATGGGGGGCGTGGCACCTCCCATACAAATGGAATTTTTCATTGTCCGTATCTCTGGAAGTATTCGGGTTAGACCACTGAAATTTGCTGAGAGGCTGTATGAGATCGAGCCCTATCACCTTAATAAAAATTGGGGATAACAAAAAAGGGGGCGTAGCACCTCCCATACGAATGAAATAATTCATAGTCCATATCTCAGGAAGTATTTAGGTTAGACCACTCAATTTCATGAGGAGTTAAATAAGATTATTCCCTATTATCTCCAAAAAAACTGGAGATAAAGAAAAAGGCTGCGTGGCACCTACCATATGAAGGAAACATTTCATAGTCTTTATGTTAGACCACTGAAATTTGGTGAGGGGTTATAAGTGATCGATCCCTAATACCTCCCAAAAACTCGAGTTAACAAAAAAGGGGTGTGGCACCTCCCATCCGAATGAAATACTTCATAGTCCATATCTCTGTAAGTATTTAGGTTAGACCACTGAAATTTTGTGAGGAGTTATATAAGAACAATCCCTGCCACCTCAAAAAAAACTGGGGATAACGAAAAAGGGGGCGTGGTTCCGTGGCACGCCAATTATTCCCAATCATACTTATTTCCAATTTACTTGGTACTTGGAAAAAACGATTGGCCGCAAGGATTCTGAAGAAATATGAGGAAACGCTGTCGCCGAGTTCCAGGAAGTGTGTGGAGTTAGCACAATCTCTGATACCGGATCTCCAAAGCATTTATGTACCAACGAGGGTAAACGGAAACCCTTTCAAGCGTCAGAGCTCGGACGTGGAGTTAAAACCCCATCCCAAGCGGCATCAAAACACCCCCGGAGTGGGCAAACCAAGCTTTGCTGAAGTAACCAAGGACAGGATCCTTATAGGCATTCTTGACCGAGGCAACGACAGTTTCGCCATCCCCAAGGACCAGTGGCGGCATGTCCGCAACGCACTCGGATACGCTGTTATTGACGTTAATTTGGAGTCTCCAGGTGGTTCGGCGGCGGTCACGGATGCGGGTTGGCACCAGGGACAGTTTAAAGTAGTCGCGTGCGACGACGCAAGAACTGTTGCACTGTACAAGGCAGCAGCTGCAAGACTGGGTGAAGTCTACGAAGTTGCAAAAATCAAGGTCGGCGACGGGAAGGACATTCCGGCTCGGCCAAGGGCAAGGGCATGTATTCCTGCCATCCCTGCAGAGCCTGAGCGAATTCTCACGATGATGCGGTTAATGAATCCGTCCCTCCCGACGAAGGACTGGGGTGTCACTCTGGTCGGTGATGCGGTAGGGCCTGATAGACAAGTGGTATTCACCATGAATAAGGAGGCACTCGAGCCCCTTAAAAGGTGTAATGGGCTAGTGCACTACAGTGTAGGCCAGATCGTTATCCACGTATACCGTGGCGATGCACAGCGCGCTGCCATCTCGGCTGCTCCGGGAGACTCGGAAATCGAAGTACCGCAATAGGAAACCGAGGAGAAAGCATGTTATCCGCCAACTCGGAGATGGAAGACAGCCTGCTGGACGGGGAAGGCCTCGACGTCACGGTGGTAGCAGCCCATTCTGAGCGCAATATCTCTAATGCTTCAGACATCAGGGCTCCAGCAACGCCAAATCGCGCAGTTGCTCTGAACTCGTCGTTGAGAGACAGCCTTCGGGACAGGGCAGATTCGACGATATGGGGACGGCAAGGAAATCTGATCGCTCTCATGTTGGTGCTTCAGATAAACCTGCACAAATCTAAAGTAGCCTCGGCTGCCTTAAGTAGTCGTTTTTCTAAAGGCGACGTAGATGTGGTCCTCATCCAAGAACCCTGGGTCAACAGCTCGAGGATTCGCGGATTGAGGACTAAGAGTTTCAAGCTCATTCGAGCCAGCGAGGAGGGCCCTACGACGCCGAAGAACCTCCACCACAAAGGGAGATGAAAGATCTGGTGTCAAATTTTTATACGGGTCATCTTATTATAGGAGCGGACGCTAATGCTCATCACGTCCAATGGGGAAGCTCCGATATAAATACCAGGGGCGAGTCTCTCTTTGACTACCTATCTGGTAGTTTGCAACGTGGGTTAGAAAATGGCGTGTTCTTGAAGAACATTCATTCTCCGACTACCGATATATAGAAATAGTTTTAGACTTTCGTGGAGAGCAACCAATTATGAAACTCAATCCACGCAACACCAACTGGCAGCTACACAATGAAATATTAGCCAGTGACCTACCAGTACTACCCCCACAATCCCCCTCATCAGTTGAGTAGCTGGAGGACCTGATAACGACATACACCACGGCGCTCTCAAATTCCTTAGAACAAGCTTGTCCATTGCCAAACCCACGCGGTAAACATAGGCCACATTGGTGGACCTACGGCCTGGATTCGCTTCGTAAAACCTGCAGGAAACAATTTAATAAGGCTAAAAGCCTCGACACGGAGCCTCAATGGCTCGAATATAAAGTTAAACTAAAGGCCTACAAAAAAGCCCTGAGATATTCAAAGAGAACTTCGTGTAGGAATTGCTGCACTGGGGTCGAAAAGGTCGACGACACAGCGAGACTTATCGCCCGATTCTGTGTTCTTGATAAATTGTCAACCTTGATAAATAATCATGAAAAAAATGTCAAAAATAATATAATTTTTACGTCAATAACAAGAAAAAAAATTTTATTTTTTACGCAGAATTCAAAACAGGTGATACAAATATTTTTTTATTGATTATTTATCAAGATTGACAATTTGTCAAGAACACAGAATCGGGGGGTTAGACGAGTTCTCCCGAAAACTCAAACAGCCAACAGCTATTTGCAGAAGCCTGACGGATCCTGGACCAGCATGGAAGGGGAAACCCTTGAGCTGCTCTTGAACATACATTTTCCAGGTAACATGCTTAATGCACCATAAGCACCTGCAACAAAACTGGCAGTAAATATACCCATAACGGAGGAGAGGGTAAGGCAGGCAGTTAAGAGCTTTGAACCGTTTAAGGCTGCCGGACCGGACGGGATTATCCCCGCGCACTTCATTAACACGCTGGAGACATCAGCCAAATGGCTAGTATTTCTCTATACAGTCTGCAACGCCACGGTAGTGTTTATTCCTAAGGCTGGGAAGGCCTACCACTACGAGCCCAAGGACTACAGGCACATTAGCCTCTCGTCCTTTGCACTCAAAACTTTCGAGAGGATAATCAGCGATTACCTCTCCACTACTATTGATAGCAACCTTATCTCCAGCTATCAGCATGCTTACACCAGGGAAAATCAACAGAAACTGCGCTTCACGGGATTACTAACTCGTGGCCTTCCTTGACATTGAAGGTGTGCTAAACTGGAGCGTCAAGTGAATTGGAGTGGCAGAAGTAGCTTGAGAGGGATATAGAAATTGTTGTTAAATGCATTGGGTGTTTCTTTGTCGTCTGATCAAATTCAGAAGAGTTACTTAAAGTAGAGAACCGTCAAGCAACGCAATGACTCTTCTTCTGCACCACACAAAATTCTCTGTTTGCGTTTCTCTTCGCTTGACGTTAAGAAGAAAGTAATGAGTGCAAAAACGGCAAAGAAGAACCTTACAACTGAGCTTTTTTCGGGCGGCAGACGCAAACAAAAAATTTACATTAATCACACCCTCACATCTTATAACAGAGCTTTGTATGCTGCTGTTAATGAAATAAAAAAGGAAAAAGAATATAAATATGCTTGGGTTAGAAATTCTTGTTTTGTATTGAAAAAAGCTGATGATGATGAAGTTGTTGTTGTGCGATCATTTGATGATCTGTCTGGAATTCCAGACTAGTTTTTTTGTATATTTAATTTAAATTTCAGTTCTAATTTCTCTAATGGAACTAAATGATCTCAACATCGACAACCCCATCACCAACAGCCCCTTAAATAATGTAAACCAAACATACGTAGTTTGCGGCAGAACTTTGATTCCTTGTTATGCAATGCAGAAATGTTTCCAGTCTACCCAGACATAATTTTCGTGTCCGAGATGTGGATATATTCGCATGAGACTAATTTTAACGAAATTCCCAACTATAACTTTTTTTGCAAATACTACCCACGAGTACTCTGCAGGAGGTGTAAGAACTTTTGTGCGAAATGAAATTTAGTGTGATATTGCTAGATATAATTTGCTAAGTGCAGATATTATAAAACTTTTGCTTAAAAATGGTGAAAAAAATCTAGCCCCAATATGTGCATTAGAGTGATTCAAAAAAAAGTCGACTAGGTCTTACCCCCTAAAAAGTTAGGTATTGATGAGAAAATAAGCCTTGCAAAATTTAGCGCTCTAACTTAACCCTTAGGGGTGGCTATTTTTTTTCGCCCATTCCCATACATTTTGTATGGGGAAAAATGGTATGTCTTTCAAAGTGAATTTTCTTTCAATTAATTATTTTAATAGTTAAGATATTCTCACATGGCTTACCATTTTGGAAGCTTCAAAGCTACAACTTTAAGAGTATGTAAAAATATTTTCAAACAAGTTTCAAAAATTTAAAGAAAATTCTCTTTGAAAAAAATACCATTTTCCACCATACAAAATGTATGGGAAAGGGCGAAAAAAATAGCCACCCCTAAGGGTTAAGTTAGAGCGCTAATTTTTTTGCAAGGCTTATTTTCCCGTCAATACCTAAAGTTTCAGGGGGTAAGACCGAAAAAATAACCAAATTTTTTTTATTTGAATCACCCTAATGTGCACATGTGTACAGGTTTCATTTCCAAACTGCTCAGGTTTTTTTGGAAGAATTTTCTGAATTTTAGCCGATTTTCTAGCTTGTGTTCCTGCTCCGGCATTAATTTGGATCATTCCATCACTGGTGTCAAACTTGGGTTTCATATGAAAAAGAAAGAGAAAATGAAAATAACAAATTCTAAAATGATAAACTATTCCATGCTAAACGAAAATTTTCGTCATGAGGATTGGGTCGATGTCAAAATGAATTCATTTTGGTCGATGTCTACTCGGAGAGTGACATTTCAAAGGCATACTCTTTATTTCTGAATATATCTCACTCTTACATTGAGCTCTCTAGTTTTACTTGGGTTCCACGTAAATCCAAAATAAAGCTTAAACCTTGGATAAATTCATATCTTTTAAATAGAATCAAATTGAAAAATAGGCTAGGTGTAAAGTATAGAAAGCATCCAAGCAATCTGCTGCTTCGCTCCCGGTACAAACAGTTTTGTCAGCAATTAAATAAAGACATAATAACGCAACGTGATACTTATTTCCGCAATAGGTTATTTAATTGCCACAAGACCACTAAAAAGGAATGGAAGTTGTTAACAGCATTATTAATAGAAATAACACTGGTGGTGAACGGAAAATTGTTTTGAACAACTGCGGAAATATTATTGGCGATCCTTCTATTGTTTCTAAAATATTAAATGATTTCTTGGTATCCGTTGGTCAATGTAGTATTTCTTCTTGCAATTGGATCATGTCCGGGGGCCATGCAGCTAGTTCCTTCTCAGGCTCTGAGCTTCTTTCAATAAAAAATAATCTTAGCAACTCTGGTTCTAATGGATACGATGGTATTTACAATAAACTTAAAAAAAAAGTTGCCCTAAACTTACTCGACGTTCTAAAATATCTTTTCAATAAAAGTGTGTATTCAGGAATCTTCCCCGATGCCTTGAAATGTGCAATTATTATCCCCATGTTTAAAAAGGGAAACAGAGAAGACAAAAATAACTATAGGCCAATTTCGCTACTATTCTCTCTGTCTAAAGTTCTTGAGAAAGCTCTTAACAGTCGGATTCTGTATTTTCTTGATAGCAGAAGTTTCTTTAGTCCCAGACAGTTTGGCTTTAGAGGAAACTGCTCAACTGAAGATGCTCTTCTGGAATTCTGCTCATTTATTTATAAAGAGTTGGACAGCGAAAGGAATTGCGCTGGTCTTTTTCTAGACATTACCAAAGCTTTTGACACGGTAGATCATGTTATTTTGCTAGATAAATTATATGATGCTGGCTTTCAAGGATTCATACATAGGTGGTTTCAATCATACCTTTCTGGAATGGTACAGCGTGTCAAAGTTTCCGGAAATCTCGGGAAATCTAGTCCAATTAAATTAGGGGTTCCTCAAGGCTCCGTTCTTGATCCCATTTTATTTTTAATTTACGTAAATTCAATTTTTTTATATGCCCTTCTTTGGGAAGGTCACTGCTTTTGCAGATGATCTTGCGATGGCATATGGTTCTGCGAATGCCTTTGATTTAATTACTAGTGTCAACCATGATATACACCTTCTGAGGACTTGGTTCGCTAAGCATAAGCCAGTTGCTAGCAACAAAACCAAGCTCATGTATTTTAGTTTAAATGCAAGTATGTAGATCTCCAGATGTAAGTGTTGTTTTTCATTCTGCGATTTGCGAACGATTTGCTCTCCATGAGAATGTGTGCCAAGATTTTCAATACCCCTGCAGCGAAATACCAAACTAGTCAGAAAAATACTGGTATACAACTATAATTTTCTGGCAGAACTCATACTAGTCAGGAAATATCCATTTCATACTAGTATGCAACTAGAATTTTCTGGCTGAATTCATACTAGTCAGGAAATATTTATTTCATACTAGTTTACGACTAGATTTTTCTGGATGAACTCATACTAGTCAGGATATATAAATTTCATACTAGTATACAATTAGAATTTTTGGCTGAATTCATACTAGTCAGGAAATATCCATTCCATACTAGTATACATCTAGATTTTTCTGGATGAAATTATACCAGCTAAAAAATACAAAATTCATTCGTTTCGTTTTCTCTTATAATTCATAGATGCTTTTTCGTGATAGGGTAAATACAAATAGTCGCTGCTTTCTTAAGAATAAACATGAAAATAAAGTCAAATAATAAAATAAAGGGTAAGCCAGGAAAATTCTGGTTGAAATCATACTAGCCTAGGTTCGATGCTTTTTGGACTAGTATGGGAATAGTATATTTCCTACCAGTCCTTTTCGGACTAGTTCATTTTATGAATATTATACTAGTCCAGGTTGAACTAGTATGAAAATGGTATTTCCTGACTAGTAGATAACTGGTATATTCTGGTCAAAATCTGACAATTGACATCTCGTAGGACATCAACACGTAAAAATACCAGTTGCTTATATGGAAAAAAGACAGAACACTGTGCACGGTGCACCAACTAGTTGTAAAGTAGTTTTCAACTAGTTGCTTTCGCTGCAGGCACATTACAAGAACTGCTTCATTATAGAACACGTCGACGAGTTTCAGTATCTGGGTTTAACTGTCGATCAGAACATGAATTGGGGCAACCACATATCCCGCTTCAAAAAATATCTCCAATCCTCTTTACGCTGTTTTTACCACCTCAGAACTTACTGTTCTAATCTTACCCTTAAAACCGTTTATTATGCTGTTTCATTCTAAACTACTATATGGAATCAGCTGTTGGGGTCTCGCCACCCTTAACAAAATCCAGCCGATACTAGTGTTGCAAAGATGTGCTGTTCGTAAAATAACCAATGCTAATCGGATGCATCCATCAAGAGAGTTATTTTGAAGTCTAAGAATTCTTCCAGTTAGGGACCTGTATTATTTTAAAGTTTTAAATATTTTTTTCATCAGGTGTGGTTACCTGTAAAGTATGAGGTCGGAAACCTATAATCTGAGGCGAAACTCAAAGACTACAAATGTTGTTCCGTCTTCAAGAACCACACATTCAAACAAGTTTTACACAATTGTCTCACAAAAACTTTTCAATACACTTCCTGCTGAAATTCGAAATTAAGAAATCTCCGACAATTTTTGAAAGGAAGTCCTTCCTTTTAGGCCTGTCTCACAATGAGATTGAAGTTTTGCTCCGGCCAACTACGTAACCCGTTTTTAATAACCAAATATTTAATTTTTTCTGCTTTTTGATTTTTCTATCAGCTAATGCTAACTTGCTATAAGTCCTATTATAAGTTAATTAAATAATTATTTATATTTTAATCTCGATACTTAACAGTCTATTATTATTACATTTGCTTGAAATGACATTTAACACTATGTTAATCTTAACATAAAAAATGTCTTACCTTTTCCTATATCTACTTGTATATAAGTTTAAATTGTTTGCTTTTATTTTAATTTTCGTAATCTCTAATTCAAGATGTTTATATATACATAGATATAAGGAAAATGCCTAATAAATGAATGAATGAATGAATATAAGTCCGGAGGCTATTAACATCGCTCTTTCTAATCTGGGCATAAGCAGATCCCTAATTGGACTAATCGATCAACTACTACGGAAGGAGAATATTATTCAGCGCCAGATCAAGGCGTGTGTTGCACTTTACACGTGCAAAAGAGCCATTGACAAAAAGTGGGGTATCTTACTTACTTACTTAAAATAGCCTTTAAGCGCCTAGGCGATTTTGACCATCCAACATGTTTCTTTGTTGAGCCAACTGGCCCCAATTGGTGAAACCGCGTGTTCTCAGATCTGCCTCCACTTGGTCCTGCCATCGGACTGGTGGCCTCCTTCTTCCTCTACTTCCACCGGCGGTTGACGATAAGAATACCTTCTGGGCCGGAGCGTCTTCGCTCATTCGCACCACGTGTCTTATCCATCTTTCGTATTTTTTTCTCGTATACTCCCAAAGAGGCCTCGTCAGATGCTGTCAGTGTCCATGCTTCTGCACCATATAGCAGGACGGGTACGATAAGGGACTTATAAAGTGTTGATTTTGTTCGTCGAGAGAGGACTTTTCTTCTAAATTGCCTACCCAGCCCAAATTAGCATTTGTTCGCAAGAGTTATCCTTCCATGGATTTCCAGGCTTACATTGCTGTTGGTATTAATGCTGATTCCCAGGTATACAAAGTCCCTTACTATCTCGAAATTATTTCTGCCAACAGTGGCGTGGTTGCCAAGACGCGAATGCGTTGACTCTTTGCTTGATGCCAGCAGGTACTTCGTTTCACCTTCGTTCACCACCAAACCCATTTTTCCACTTCTTTTTCTCGCTTGTTTTCGAACGGCTCGTAGAGGTCCTTCCCGATTCTGGCCGAGCTGGTGGTGTTCAGCGTCATTTTTCATAGCCGTATAAGTTTTGTAGGAAAATCAAAGCCAGACATAGCGGCAACTCTTTTTCGTGCTGTCGAAGACAGCTTTAATATGAACAAAGAGATGGTGTATGTCGATCACTTTCTCACGGCTTTTCCCAAGATTTGGCGTATTGTAAAAATCTGGTCGATGGTAGATTTACCAGGTCTGAAACAACACTGATAAGGTCCAATCAGTCGGTTTACGTCAGGCTTCAGTCTTTCGCACAATACGCTTGATAGGACCTTATATGCGATACTCAAAAGGCTGATTCCACGATAGTTGGTGCAGTTTTCGGGATCACCCTTCTTATGGATTGGGCAGAGAACACTTAGATTCCAATCTTCAGGCACGCATTCATCCGATCATATTCTGAACAAGATCTGGTGCATGCATCTTACCAGCTCCTCGCCGCCGCATTTGAATAGCTCAGCGGACAGGCCATCAGCACTCCGCTGGGCTGAATTGTGCTCTCAGAGAGCAGGTGTCCGAGTCGTTCTGCGAAATCATTGGCTGCCTGTTGTGACTGCAGTTTTTCGACGTCCAGCTTTCCTTGCGTTTTTTGTGGCGCCTCTCTTGTTGTACTTAGGCGGATACGAGAATTGGCTGCTATCAAGTAGTGATCGGAGTCGACGTTCGTACCCCTCATCTGGAAGCGCGCCGTCCGTCTGTCACAAAGTGATCGATCTGGTTGCGTGTTTTCCGATCTGACGATAGCCATGTTGCTTAATGGATCTTTTTATGCTTGAACCTGGTGCTGGACACGACCATGTTTCGTGCACCGGCGAAGTCTGAGTCCATTTGGCGAAGTCTCATCATGGAGGCTGAAATTTCCGACAGCGGGGTCAAATACACCCTCTTTTCCCTTCCTGGCGTTAAAGTCGCCAAGCATGACTTCGATATCATGACGACCGACGGACTTCATTACACCTGAGCATGGTACAAATATGAACTTTACCAAGGCGGACTGGGACAGTTTTCAGACATATACGGACGAATCCTTGGCTGCTCTATCCATTCCTACGGACGTACGCAAAGGCGAACGAGACTTCCGCAACATCATTGAATTGGCCTCTAAACGCTTCATTCCTGCGGGTCGAATATCTCAAATAAGACGAAATTTCCCCGCGGAGGCAGCGGCCATGGCTAGAGAAAGAGATGAAGTGCGAAGTCTCAATCCCGCAGACCCCCGTATAAAGGATATCAACGCGGAAATTCGTAGGTTGGTCGATAAACATAAACTGGCCAAATGGAAACAACACCTAGAGCAATGCAACCTCTCTGATGGTGTTGGCAAATTATGGACTACGGTCAAAGCTCTATCTAATCCAACGCAACACAAGGATAAAGTAGATATTACTTTCGGTGACAGGGTGAAGAAGGACCCTAGGGGATGTGCGAACTCCTTCTGTAGACAATTTGTACTACATTCCCCGCCCGATAGAGCTAAACGTAGAACCATGCGACAGGCGCGTAAATATAAAAACCAAAATACGCCCACTGTCATCACTGCCTCAGAGGTCAAGGAAGCCATCAGACAGGCTAAGCCCTCAAAATCCATCGGCCCCGACGGCATTGCCATGAAGATGCTGAAACATCTAGGCCATGAGGGACACAAATACTTAGCGGCTCTATTCAGTCTTGCACTGAACACTTTCGTCATTCCTGAAATATGGAAAAAGGCGAGAGTGGTTCCATTACTAAAACCTAGAAAACCGGCAAACATAGGCGATTCATATCGTCCTATATCACTTTTGTCACCGGTAGTGAAGACGCTAGAGTCCATTTTTCTCCCGTATTATACTGAAAATCTGCACCTGGCTAGTCATCAACATGGCTTCCGTAAGCTGCACAGCACCACCACCGCACTCAATGCCATTACAACGCAAATAAATAGCGGTCTAAATCAAAACCAACCAAATCACAGGACTGTGTTAGTGGCACTTGACCTGTCGAAAGCTTTTGACACAGTCAACCATGCCACTCTCATACAAGATCTGTTTGAGACACAGATACCTGATGGTTTAAAGAGATGGACCGCTAATTATTTGAATGGACGGCAGGCGTGGGTTAACTTTAGAAACGCAACATCAAAACCTAGACGTATTAGACAGGGGGGGCCACAGTGTGGTGTCCTATCCCCGACACTGTTTAATTTCTATCTATCGAAGATGCCCCCACCACCAGAGGGCGTCTCCGTCGTTTCATATGCCGACGACTGTACAATAATGGCGACGGGGAAGGGCCCCTATACTGATGAACTCTGTACGAGAATCAATGGTTACCTCTGCGACCTTTCCAGGTTTTTCACTGAGCGAGATCTGACAATATCTCCGACAAAATCAACGGCGACGCTTTTTACGACATGGACGCACCAGGTGAGAAATGAATTAGACATTTTCGTTGATGGCACTAAGCTACCAACTGTCAGCCACCCAAAGTTATTAGGTATGACACTGGATAATACTTTCTCATTTGCTGGTCATGTGTCTGCAATGGTCTCAAAGGTACGTGGTCGCAACAAGATCCTCAAGTCACTTGCCGGCAGTACTTGGGGAAAAGACAAAGAAACGTTGCTGACTACATATAAGGCCATTGGCCGACCAGTCTTTGACTATGCTGCACCCATATGGTCGCCTAATGTACATAACACCAACTGGACGAAGTTACAAGTCTGCCAAAATACTGCCATCAGAACTGCTACGGGATGTCTCCTCATGTCTTCCGAGTCTCACCTCCATCAGGAGGCAAAACTGCTTAATGTAAAAGAGCATGCGGAAATGCTGAGCAGGCAATTCCTTCTGAACTGCCACAAGCCAGCACATCCAAACCGTCATCTTTTGGACATATGTAGATCCGCCCCCGAGAGACATAAGGAGACATCTCCGTAAGAATTATGATGAGATCCGGCATCATATTACCTTGCCGTTTGATCTGCAGAATCATAAGCGGGCTCTAACCGACATCCACACCGAGTCGGTAGACACTTTTGTCGGATCTCTACCTGTAAATCCCGTTCTGAACAGTCCTCCACCGGATATTGCTGAAGAAGAACGCACCTTACCAAGGGAGACAAGAGTGACCTTGGCACAGCTTAGGTCTGGATATAGTGTAAGGTTAAACTCCTACTTATCCAGACTTAATGATACAATCTTAAATACATGCCCTGCATGTGGTAGGACCCCCCCTGATACTCTACATCTCTTCAATTGTTCATCTGAACCTACTCTTCTAACCCCTCTGTCCCTCTGGACAAACCCTGTTGAAACTGCACGTTTCCTTGGACTCCCCTTAGCAGAGCTTGATGAAGATCTTCGGAATGATCATACACTCTAGACAGGGCAATGCATTGTTAACAACAACAACAACATCATGACGGGGGCAGCGCTCATAAGTTTCTTCTAATTTCGCGTAGAATGTATCTTTTTCAACGTCGTCCTTGTCCTCGGTCGGTGCGTGCACGCAGATAAATGATATGGTGAAAAATCGTAGTTTTATTCGGATTGTGGCAACACGCTCATTCGCGCCTGTGGGGTCTCAGCCCCAAAATATGCAGATGGATCTACACTGCAATTATCCGACCTATCATGCTATATGGAGTCGTGGTGTGGTGGCCAGAGCCACAAACCTGAATCTGTTAGGAAACAACGCCCAACGAAGCTCTTCAGGCCATTCTAGGCATTTTGCCACTCAATTTGGTAGCGTACCGGACAGTGGCTCTGCGTCTAAAGGAAACGTCTGACTGGGGCGCAAGCACAACTGAGCACAGATCGATGTGCGGCCACAACAGTCGGAGACAGCTGCTTCAAAACAAGCATTCCCAGCAGGGAGGAATGGGAAAGGATGGGTCGTTGCCCCGTTACCAGACAGAGAAGGAAGGAGAGAAATCTCCATATTAATAAGGGTACTAACCGGGCACTGCCTTATTGGTAGGCACGAAGAAAGGCTAGGTGTGCCCTACCGAAGATGCTGTAGGAGTTGCAAAGATGACGAAGAGGAGGAAACGGTGGAGCACCTCATCTGCAACTGCCCGGCTTTAAGCGGCGCGAGAATGCGCTTTTTGGGAGTTCCCTTCCTGTATAGCCTAAGCCAGATCGCGGAACTGGACATAAAGGACTTCATGGCCTTCATAAAGTCATCTAAGTGGTTCGAGGAGGAGTAACGGTGTCGATTTAGAAGTGTCTGTCCCGGGATTCTGCTATGTGGAGAATCCCAACTACTCACATTTTCCCGGAACGGACTTTCCTAGTGTTGGTGGTATCAAATCTATTTCCAAAATAAATGTTTATTGGGCTCCCTTTGATGGTGAGCTAAAAACTCATTGCGAGTATATTGTACTAGCAATATAGAAATATTATTCATATATATATGCCTAAGTTATATAGGAATAACTTACAAAAAAAGTAAAAAAAAATGCTTAAACTTTAGACGGGTTTAAAATTTAGGCTCATTTATTTCTTTTTTTCTAAAGCAGTGTTATTGTCACAGTTCAAAACCTTTTCGCCAAATTTGACCTCTGTAAAAGAAGTCTAAAAGGAAATTCTTAACGCATATATTTCAAACAAGTATGGAGTTTCACTGCAGGGAAGTAAGAGGAAAATAACACACTGTGAATTAATGGAGCTGAGTTTTGCTTTGAAAGTGGCTGATACTTTTGTCTTTCTTTGTAGGAGGGAGGAAATACAAAAACACATCTGGTGTAGTGAGATTCGATCAACGAATCATATTTCACAAGCATTGTGTAATAGAACCCCTACCGATCTTCGCACATTCCTAATTGGCGTAATTATGTTTAAACAAACGCCCCAAAGATATGTTTCGGGTTTTCATATATATGTATACTAGGGTGATTCAAAATAAATGTCGTCTTGGTCGTCTTACCCCCTAAAAAGTTAGATATTGATAAGAAAATAAGCCTTGCAAAAAATTAGCGCTCTAACTTAATCGTTAGGGGTGGCTATTTCTTTTTTGTATGGGAAAGGATACATTTAGTATGGGGGAAAATGGCATAAAGTTGAAGCCTTGAAGCTTCCAAAATGGTAAGCCATGTGCGATTGTCTTAACTATTAAAATAATTACAGCCATTTGAAATTGACCTAGTTTTGTACTATTGCACACACATACATACCAACACGTATAAAATCAACTAAATTTTAAATGGCTGTAATTATTTTAATAGTTAAGATAATCACACATAGCTTCAAAGCTTCAACTTTAAGAGTATGTAAAGATATTTTGAAAAAAGTTTCAAAAATTAAAAGAAAATTCACTTTGAAAAATAAAATGCCATTTTTCCCCCATGGGGAAAGGGCGAAAAATCCCCTAAGGGTTAAGTTAGAGCGCTAATTTTTTGCAAGGCTTCTTTTCTCATCAATACCTAAATTTTTAGGGGGTAAGACCGAAAAAAGACAAATTTTTTTAAATTTTAATCACCCTAATGTGTACGTATATGCATACATTCCACATTCCACTTCGGATCAAAAAAAGATAGCCGCGCCGGCATTTAAGCCATTCGGCGGCGGCGCACGAAAAGTGACTCTCGTCGGCGGCGGTCTATCCCTCTAATATGTATGTACAAAAAAGATAGATACAGATTTTTAAAGGAAATTTAATGAATGGGCTCAAATAAGGTTCAACAATTTTTTTTGTAAGGTACTTTTTTCAAAACCTATTTAGTATTAAAGTTAAAAAAATCATATTTCATTCTTTTTTTGGTGGTTTTGATCTAATTTTTTTACGAAATTTTGTTTATTAATATTCTACATGTGAAATAATCATTTTATCGACGTGCAATATGAAAACTAACAATTTTTAAGTTTTTTTACGAAAACTAACACTTTTAAACTTCTGTAAGAAAACTCACACTTTTATTTTGTGTCTCACGAAAACTAACACTTTCAATTTGCAAAAGAAACATTAAAATTCCTTAGAAAAGAATTTACTAACGGGGTCGCTCACTCCGAGTGTATTTTTGCCATGGAAAAGCTTCTCAGCAAAAATGCATTTGCTTTGTATCCGCCGTTCGGAGTCGGCGAAGAAATTGTAGGTCCCGCCAATTTGTAGGAAAACATTCAAAACAGCACACCGCAAATTGGAAGAGAAGCTCGGCGGAGAATCTCTTTGGAGGTTATATCGCCCAAATAATAATTACCGCGTGACATTTGACCTTTAACTTTCATCAAAAATATCGATTGGCGCGTCTTGATCCAGCTTTTAAATTGAAAGCAGTATTTAAAATGTTTAATTTTTTAAAAGTGATTGTGATGAATCTTTAAAATCACCTTAACATATTTCGAACCGGGGCGTAATCCATAGTATTTCTGGACAAAACACGTTTTTGACACACCACCGGTTTTCCGGTACCCGTTCTGAGCAAAAAGGAGATTTTGCGCCAAGCTTCTCTTCCTGTTAAGGTGACATTTTACACGACGGGGCAAGGCTTAATCATCATCAAAAAATGTTAATAGGGTTGTCAAAAGACGCGTCTTGACCCCAAACCACTGCCGATAGACGACCCCGTTAAAAAAACTATTTTCGACAGAATATCGATGTTCATCGCCAAAAAATGTACCAAAATTGGCGAATTTTAAGAGATTTTTTCGTCTGGAATCGCAAATGTTTCTACGACAGAAAATTAGCTTTTAATTAGCAATTAATTGCACGCTCGTGCGCTAACACACGATGTTTTGTGCTGTAACCGAAATAACCCTGCAAAAATCGAGAGTACTCTATTTCCTATCCAAAGAATATTCCAATTGAAGCATCAGAGTACTCCAAATGTAATCCTTTTTCATAGCCAAACAATTGGGAAATTCACAAGGGGTATCGTATTCGGCTATCGTTGTATGTTTCCATGGTTTCCAATACAAATTTTTTTAAAAATAGACAAATAGCACGAAATACTAGAGGTTGTGAATTGCATAATTATAACAATATATTAAAACAATTCAAAGCTGTTCATCTGCTGCCATAATTTAACACACGGGTGACTCAAATATAAGAACCTTTGCCAACCCTTATAGTACATTTATACTGCACCAAATTTGAATGAGTCATTACGAACCTGTTTACACTGGCAAATTTGCATTTGGCTTCACTGTCCCTGCACTTCTACCAGAACACAAAGCCACCGAAAGAAAATGCACAACCGTGATGTTTTAAACACCTGTAGAGTCAAGAAGGCTTCTGTCTTTTCTTGGTAGAATTGGTCCATTTTCTTAAAAAAAAACTAGTTGAAATTGTTATTTACAGCTGTTCATAATGCAAAAGTTGTCACGTTAATTACCCATTAAGGTTCTAGCTGGGCAATTCTAAATTTGGAACACCCGCAGGGTTGCTATTTGGATGAACTGTGGATTGTATTGTTCGGCGAATGAGGCCAAATGTGATGGAATTCGAAATTTGGAAAATGAAATTTGTATGAAAAAAAGCGCCAAATTTGCAATTTTTCGCCAAATTTATCAAATTTGGTGCGGTGTAAATGTACTTTTAGGGACGTACCAAATTTGGAAGTTGCGTACCAACGTACCCGGGAAAAAATTCGTACCAAAAATGGTACCTACATTTCGACCAAAACGGCAACCGTGATGATGGTGAGTGTAGCGGGACCTTTATAGAGGCCTGTATGACTCCATTCCTATAAGAATGCACAGTGAATCAACATGTGTATTACACATGATTCGGTAAATATTCCGGCAATGAGCTTGTATTATGTGAGAGAGGTACATATGTGTGAATCTGCATGAGCTGTATTCCTTTAACTGTGCTGTCAGTGTGCTGAGTCGTTTTAACGCTGAAGTAGCTCACGTGCACACATAAGCAATGAAACAAGGGTTGTTATAGTACATTTACACCGCACCAAATTTGGCGCTTTTTTTCATACAAATCTCATTTTCTAAATTTGGATTTCCATCACATTTGCCGAACAATACAATCCACAGTTCTTCAAAATAGCAACCCTGAGGGCTTTCCACATTAAGTATTGCCCAGCAATACCAAATTTGGTGCGGTGTAAATGTTCTATTAGATGAACGCTTTCTTCTATTTTTGTCCAGTGTGCATTGAATGCATAAATTTACGAACTCTTTTACACACCAAAATCGACGCGGAAGTTTATCAAATTTGTGTAAACTTCGTCTCATACAAATTAGACAGTTCATTTACACGCTTGATAAATTTATACGTTTACACGCTTTATAATAGTACATTTACACTGCACCAAATTTGGCGAAAATTGCAAATTTGGCGTTTTTTTCCATATAAATCTCATTTTCCAAATTTGAAATTCCATCACATTTGACTTCATTGCCGAACAATACAATCCACAGTGCCTCAAAATAGCAACCGTACGCGTGTTCCACATTAAGGATTACCCAGCAAGAACCTTAATGGGTATTTGAAGTGTGATAACTTTTCCACTATACACAGCTGTAAACAACAATTTCAACAAGTTTTTCTTAAGAAAATAGGCCAATTCTACCAGGAAAAGACAGAAGCCTTCTTGACTCTTCTTTTATTATTACTCTACAGGTGTTTAAATCGAGCCATTGCCGCCAAAATAATGTATCGATTTTTGTTTTGTTATCGAAATCGATAGTTCAACATCATTTGCATCATCTGTCAAAATTTCATTGCTGTAGATTAAACCGTTATGATTTTATAACAAAAACAATTTTAATGTAAATGCATATGGTGATTTGTTTACATTTTCTTTGAACGCTTGTGTGGGATACAATTAAATTCTTTTTTAAAATAAATGAAACACAAGGAAAAAAAATAAAAAGAAAACACAAATTTTGAGATTTTAGTTAAAGATAAAGCTTCAGAACAATATGTCGAAGGTATGAATTTGTTTTTTTTTGCAAAATATATTTTTGTTTTCAATTATTGGATATTTTTACAGCTCTCCCTGGTACCGTATAGCGATTCAGATGAATCTTTCGTTGATTTAAATGGTTTGGAAAGTTTAAAAGAAGTCGAGGAGGAAACGTGTGTTGGAAAAAGGGGCTACAGAAAGCAAAAGAGAATACCTAAAAGGCTGCAAAAAGTTAAGAAAAGAAATACGAGTGTTTCGCCCAACCCGTGCTTAAAGAAAAAATGTCCAAATTCGTGTCATAATAAAATTTCTGAAGAGGAAAGAGTAAGAATAAATGAACATTTTTGGGGAATTGGCAACAAAATTAGACAGAAAGTTTGGCTGTCTTCTTGTGTTAAACAAGTCGATATGAAAAGGCGATATGGAAAAGTGATAGAAAAAAATGCAGCTTTAATTATTTTATCAATATCAATAATAGCAGTTTTAAAGTTTGTCAACAATTTTTATTGAAAACGTTGAACATTTCACAAATGATTTTAGTATCCGTAATAAAAAATAGAAGTTCGTATAAAACTTGCCTTGAAAATATAAAAAAGCCAACTGCACATAACAAATCTGACGAAGCAAGCATATCGCTAGTAAAATCCTTTATAGAACAATTACCAGCGGTTCCTTCACATTATTGCAGAAATAAAAGTGCAAACTTATATCTACCTCAAGAATTTCGAAACATAAAAACTGTATATCAGCATTATATAGAACATTTGAAAACTATTAATGAAGTAAATAGTCAGTTATCGTTAAGAGTATTCCGTAATATTTTTAGAAACTGTTTCAATTTAGGCTTTCATTTACCTAAAAAAGATAAATGTATCTTATGCGAGAATTACAATAATTTAGACACAGAATCCAAAAAGCAATTGCATTCATCAGAAGAGTATCAAATTCATCTAAAGGACAAAGAGAAATGTAAGCAAATATTTTTGGAGGACCAAAAGCTATGCAAAGAGAATCCGGCTTATTTATGTACAAGTTTCGATTTGCAAAAGGTCTTAAATACTCCCTATGGAAAAAGTGTTACTTTGTTCTATTCTAGAAAATATTCATTCTACAATGAAAGTTTTTATGAGAGTGGTACAAGAGATGGGTTTTGTTTTTTATGGGGAGAAAAGGATGGTAAACGAGGGTGTAATGAAATTTGCACAACTGTTTTCCAATACCTTAAATTAGTCGATGAAAGAAAAACCCAGTCGATAGTCCATCTTTATTGTGATAGCTGCGCAGGACAGAACAAAAACAGAGCTATGCTTGCGACATTAACCTATTTTGTTGAAAATTCTAATTTTGTGACTAATATAAAAATCACATACCTGTTGCCTGGACACACCATGATGCCTGTTGATTCGATACATAGTACAATTGAATCGTTTATTCGGAATAGGACTATTTGGGCTCCAAGTGAGTGGTACACCATAATATCAAATGCAAGAACTAACCCAAGAAAATATAATTGTATTGCATTACCTAACAGTGATTTTAAAGACTGGAAGACATTTTCACAGGCGTTACTTCCAAATTCAGTGAAAATTCAATTTACAAAATTACGCTCTGTTACGTTGGAAAAAAATAATCCAAATATTACTCTTAAATATGGCTACTTTGATGAATATGAAACCATAAATTATGATCTGGATTCAATTCCACGATCCAGTCGAAACTCCAAAATAGTTTGTGAGGGTCCTACTCAATTATATTATAATATATTAAACATTTCTTCTGCTAAATATAAGGATTTGAAAACGCTTTGCGATAGAAAAACTGTACCTGCGAAATTCCAACACGAGTATTTAAATTTAAAATGGGATGGATCTGTTAAAGATTTGCTACCTGAAACCGACCAGGAAGATAGTATTTAGCGTTCTTTATATATTTTTATCTATCGTTATTCAAGTTTACAAGATTTTAATATGAATAACATTAAGTACTTTGTTAAAAAAAAACTTTAAATATATGAATTACATTACTTTATTTTTGTTTTATCGAATATACTAAGAAATGTATACATATTTTTTTTTTTTAAATCAAATGTAATTTAATTTTAGAGACTAAGTAAAAAAATTAAATAAAAAAAAAACGGGAAGTCACTTCCTTAAAATAAATTTTTGTGTAACCCACACACTTTTTTAATAATAGGTTGCCAGAAGGAAAGCAAAAAAAATGTATCCCACAAAAACAACCGTTTTGATGCAAATATCTATTTTAAACTATTAGAATTAAATGTATTACACAAAAAAATATTTACATAATAAATTTTAAAATAATGGCTTTATTCAAACTGATTTGATTTAAAAAAAACCTTCCCCTGTAAAATCTCGAGTTTGTGGGATACATTTTTTTGGCGGTTATGGCTCGAAATTATCACTGTAATGAATTTTCTTTCGGCGGTTTTTTGTCCTAGTAGAAGATTTTTGCAGGGAAGGTGAAGCCAAATGCCAGTAAAGAAGGAGAGTGAAAGAGACACAACATCATGACTAAATAATTTTGTATAGTCATTCAAATGTAGTTTTGATATTTGTAGCAGTGTCATTGGAGTTGCGTTGAAGTTAAAATGGCAAAAATGTACCAAATTTGGAAGTTACGTACCTACCAACGTACCCGGAGAAAAAATTCGCACCAAAAATTATACATTTCGGCCAAAACGGCAACCGAAATAGCAACCTACCTTGGCCAAAAAGTAACCTGTATATAAAATTTCATGCAAATATCTCAATTTTTACTCAAGTTATCGTGTACACAGACGGACGGACATTGTTTAGGTCTGCCCTAATGCCTCGCCGGGACATGCAGGTGTCGCTGTTAAGCATGCGGGTACCGGGTACTCGGTACGGGAAATCCTGCGGAATTCCTTTGGAATTCTTGTTCCGAGTCCCGTTGCCCGAATCGGTTGACGGGCTTCGCCTTCTGTGATCACCCAGCGCTCTTTCACTTTGGATTAGCACACCGAGACCGTAAGTACATTGAATTTATTAAAATTTTGTTCTACCCATATCTACATATATACATACCTACACGCATATACATACATAAGCTACAATTTAAATAAAATTGAGTGAAGTGAAAGCTTAAGTCTAATTTATTGAAACGAAAGTCCCTAAGTGAGGTCTTCAATCTCAAATACTTCGGCACCCGGCACCTCGACGCCCCTCGGCTACCGGGAAATTCAAGACATGCCTTTATGAACTCCTCTTTTCAACCCAAGAACTTTCATATATGGAACTCTATATCTAACATAAAAATGCATGTCCTAATTGACGGGTATCCTTTCATCTCGATGTTTCCTTTTTGCTCCGGCTCATAGGTGTTCGTTTTTATTAACGATTTTTTGGTGTAACGCGAGTGACGATTTGCATTCAAGTTTTTTAAAATAATAGTTAATTGCCAAATTTTCACTAATATTTACTAAATTTGATAATTGTATGGCCTTCATAACACTTAACTTGCACCAGAAGGTCAAAACCCACTTTTTGGTCAACATTCAAGGTAACGGCGATTCTGCAAATTATTCTTTATTTTTAGTTCTAACACCTATTTCATCGATGAAGATCGATGTATGATAATCAGAATCAACCTATCTCAATTTCCGCGAGATTTATAAAGGTTAGTTGGACGCTTTTGATAAAGCATCAGAGATTAAATTGGTTTCTTCCCAAAAAGGCGTGGGAAATTTTAAATATATACTAGGGAAATTATTCCAAGGGCATGCCAAATGCATATAGTTAAATAAGCTTGTCAAAATGTAAAGCAAGACTACCTTTAAAACAAATTTGAAGTACTAAATACATACAATAATATAAATGAAATTTTTCATACTGAAAAATACACGTATAAAGAAATAACGATTATATATAATAAAAAGTTGCAATAAACAGAGCCCCAGCCCGAATAAATGATATTTAAACCGATCCCTCACCTTAGAATCGACGTTCCAAACATTTACTTTGGTATGATACAGAAGTAACGCGAGTGACGAATTTCTTGTAACGCGAGTGACGGACCTTTTTTGCTAATATATTTTAAAATAATTAAGGTAGGCTTTCAATTTTTTTCCCATGTCACACTTACATCAATCCTTAACAAAGTCCCATTAACAAAAATTAGTTCAAGGAAGCCAGAGTTTAAGATTCGAAAAATGCTCCAAAAACTCTGAGCTGAAAATTGTAACGCGAATGACGAACAGGTTTTCGTAATTTTTTCTTTTAATTACTAATTTAATTAAATTTTTTTTTTTTTTGGCATTTTTAATAACGCTCCTCTAGCTAGATGTGACGATATCAGAATATTATTTGGAAATGTTAAATGTAAAGCGTAAAGTGACTTTAACTAGTAAATTATTGTTTCTGATGTAACGCGAGTGACGATGGAAACGCCCATATGTATAACAAGTTTTAAGTCTACGGAAAATGTTTTACACAATAGAAAATTATAGGTAAATACTACTTGTTAACTAAAATTTTCTTACTTGAAGTGAATCTTTTTTATTAAGATATGGTGCCACGGTTATTCTGGTAAGCGCTATGGGGTTTGGCGATTAGAGGGGTTCGATCGGATAAGCAAAGCTGGAGATTTTAAAATACAAAAATGGTGTTTTCTCGCTTTTTCAAAAACGATAACTTTGCGAAATCTCAAAACCTATAGCGAACTTTTTATTTTTCTCCAGAATCGTAATCGGCACGTTTTTTCACGTATTTAATGTGTACCAATTTTACGGCTATAATCTGCTCCACCCTGAATGCATATGGGTTTTAAAATTTTCAAATACAATATGCAAGTTCTAAAAGTTATCCAATTCGAGTGAAATTTTGTACAACTTATTTTTATAGCAAAATCTATCATATTCCGCCCGCGGGCGATCCCAACATTTGCAAAAAAAATTGATATAAGGAACAGCTTAATAGCCTGAATGTCATTAGCGATTTAAAATTCCTTAACAATGTACGTATAATCATCTATATAAATTTTTAGGATGTACATTAGGGTGGCTAAAAACGTCAGTTTTCAACTTCGGAGGGCTCTTAAATCTGAGCTTTAATATGAGTTTTTTCTGAACATGCCCATAGTTATGATAATTATGCGAGCTTTTATGAGTGTGCACATAAATATGATTGTTTTATGAGTTTTTCTCAGTGTACGCATATAAATGCCTCTTTTACTTTCATTGTTTGGAATCAAAGCAAATTCATTTATATGGTAATAGCAGGACCAAGGCGAATTCATTACAGGTGGCATCCTCCAATCATACGGTTTCTTCTTCTTCCTTGAAAATCGAATCGTAGCTGTCAAATTGCTTATGTTGTTGTTTTGTCTGACATTTTCAGTTATAAGAAGTGTGTGCGTGTGTGTAAATCTGAATTCGCTCGAACTCACCTGTATGAATTCGCCTTGAGCAGGACGAATGAATTCGAAAATATCCGCTTCAAGTTTTTATACATTACAATGTCAAAGTGGAAGGATTTTGAAATGACTTTTTATTCCGAATCCGTTTGTTCTGACTTTTACATCTTTCAAATAATAAAAATCAACAAAATAAAAATTTGTTTATTTATGAAGCATGTTGAACAGTTTTCGTTTCTTCGCAAATTGTGGTAAGATTTGCAGTAAAAGTTAGGATGAAGTAATATAATAATATATTTTTTACATATCGTCGGCTTTTTGATGCGGTTCGAAGCAGTAGCCGACTCTGCAGTTGGCAAATGAAAGAAAATCCTCAAAATAAATATACAAATATCAAAAAAAATTTTATCAGAAAAGCTGCTAAATCCTACATATAGAGCTTCTGTCGCACGGTTACTGTTTTATTCTAGAGTATTACTTTCTGGGTTTAAGTCAAGGTAATAGCCAGCGAATATGATTTATATTTTTAACTTAACGACGTTAATCAAATGAGACAACTTTTCAAATTAACTCTGAGTTAAAAAGATAACTCGGCGTTGTGCAAGTGGGTTTACGTAGCACATTCTCCCTATATGTGAGCAATGCTGGGCGTTAGCCTTCCCCGCTCTATCCCACTCACACTCTCTCCATCCTCATCTTCCGCCCAAAGAGTTTAGACCATTAGCTACTGTTCCCACAACGTTGTGCCACGACCTCAACCGGCCAGAACCAGTGCCATTTAGACTCTGCTGCGCAAACGACCCTGCCTCTTGCACTCGGGTAAGCGCATCACTCGCTGGATTTCAGTGTGACGACTGGCCTTTCCGCTGCATATATTATTTTTCTACCAGTCTGCATCTTTTTCTTCTATATATTGTATTAAATCTTTTGTGTTATTAATTTTTTCTGGATTAATTGTTGCAGTAACTTCTAAATTTTATTCTTTTTTTGCGTTCCAAAGGCGAAAGGAACAATAGAACTCATTGTATTTTTCACCAGCTAATATTATTTCTGAAGAGGTATAATTGAGAATGCAATATGTTCTTAATTTAAAGTTGATATTTGTTTTGTGGAAAAACTTGTTCAGCTTTTGGTCCCAACTCTTGATATATCGCCGTGCCATACGAAAACTAACACCAAAAATTTTGTGTCTGAAGAAAACTAACACTTTTATTTTGTGTCTGACGAAAACCAACACTTTCAATTTGTGTCTGATGAAAACTGACACTTTTATTTTGTGTCTGACGAAAAGTAACACTTTCAGGTTTTCTCTGAAGAAAATGTACTAGCCAAAAGTGTTAGTTTTCGTCAGACAGAAAATAAAAGTGTTAGTTTTCGTCAGACACAAATTAAAAGTGTTATTTTTCGTCAGACACAAAGTAAAAGTGTTAGCCTTCTTACAGAATTTGAAAAGTGTTACTTTTCGTAAAAAAATTTAAAAGTGTTAGTTTTCGTATGGCACGTCGATATATTGATGCTTCGATAACTAGAAAAGGTGATGGATTTTTTTCAGCATTCGCGCAAAATTTCGAAATATTCTTTAGGAGTTTTAACAACTTCTAACTTTTTAAGCATTCCCCATAAATACCAAAAATTCGGTCAAAAATATTTTCAATATCAGTACACTATCAATTTTCACGCGCTTAAAATTAACACCTTATTGGACTAAAGTTGATTCCGCTACAAAGCAGTATACTCCAAAAATATCAAAAATTTTGAGAAAAACTTAAAAATGTTCATGAAAATTCGTCGAATTTGCAGTTGCAGGTATACACTCTCTGCAAGCTGATAAAAACAAGTTTCTCGGCGAATTAGAACTTGTGCGCTCTGAGCTTACTAATTTACATAAGCTTTATGATGAAGTGGTCAAGGAACTACATCACAGCGCTAGCACAAAAAAGCGAAAGATAGGTAGAGCTAAAAACATCAAGCAAACTGCCGAAAAACAAATTAACCACCCAATTAATGAGCTTAGTAATAACAATGCTAAGAGTAAGTACAGCAGTGACAGCTGACCATGTTGTTAGCTCTGTTATTATTAATGGTGCCTTGCCTGGAAATGCAGCTGAAGCGTACAGTGCTGCTGATATCTCTCGAGCTGTTGCCGTTGTCGACGTCACCGGAGAGAAATCTGCAAAAAGTCCACTCACACCTACACCATCATCACATACGAACGTCGCTGCTACAGCCACGCTACCATCTTATGCCAACGTTATTACTGCTGCTGTGCCAATGAAATGAATATGTCGCGGACGCTGCTCATAGCGTTTCTTCAAATGCAGTAGGTGTTGGTAATGCACCCAGTAGGGATATTAATAATGAACCCAGTAGGAAACATTTTACTGGTGATCCGTTAGTAATCGGAAGTAATACGTCGAACGAACTGGAGGTTGCTAGTAGCACTAAATGCGTCCATTTATCACCCTTCAACTCCACGGTAACTGCCGACAATGTCATCGCCTATGTTGCCAAGCATGCATCTATCGACTCGAAATTTCTTTTCTGCTTCGCTTTGGTGAAAAAAGACGTAAATGTCGAGTCGCTAAGACGTGTTAGTTATAAACTAGGAGTGTCATCGACCTTTTACAATAAATTGCTTGATCACTCACTCTGGCCAGCGGGGGTCAAGGTAAGGCCATTTCTAAATTTTCATTAACTAGGGGAGGTGGCGTTGGCAGTCAAGTGACGTCCTCCCGAGCTGCTAATCAATGCCGGTATTCAATATACTATCAAAATGTAAGTGGTATGCGAACTAAAGCTCTTCAGTTGTACCAATGCACTTCATTGCATGATTTTGATATTATTGCTTTAACGGAGACATGGTTGACAGAAAATATATTGTCTTCTGAGTACTTTGACAGTTATTACCACGTTTACCGTAAGGATCGCTGCGCTATTGCGACGGGCTTAAAGAAAGGAGGTGGTGTTTTATTAGCCATAAGGTCAAATCTGTGTAGTAGTATGTTTAAAATGCCCCATGATGATGGCTTGTGTGAACAGATGTGTGTTTGTGTTAAGGGTTTAAATAAAAAATCTTTATATTTAGATGTTTCCTATATTCCTCCTAACAGTAATGAAGAAGTATATAGAAAGCATCTAGAGAATGTGGCTTTTATTAACGAAATCGCCAAGGATAACGCGGAAATTATTTATCTTGGCGACTTAAATTTATGCAACATTAAATGGCTTAATAATAAAAACAACATAATGCCTACAAACCTTTTAACTGATGTAGATTTGTTAGTGACAAGCTCATTACTATCGAATGGATACAAGCAACTTAACGCTGTACTCAATGACGCTGGTCGAACTCTTAATCTTGTGTTTATATCTCATGACCTGAAAGCTTATTGCAATGAATACCATTCTCCTTTTTCTATAAATACATTTCACCACAAAGTATCGAGTTTGAATTTTATGGATTCGATACCGTACCAGTTAATTCTTTGCAGAAATATGATTTTAAAAAAGCTAATTACTCGGTTATCAATTGACTGGGACTTTCTGAATCCTCCCAATTGTCCGTTAGTCGGCTACGATAAGTTTTATTCTTTACTCACATCAGCCATCTCAGAATTTGTTCCCCTTAAAAGGGTGTATAGTAATAATAAGCCCCCTTGGTTTAATAAACGCCTATGCAACCTTAAAAACAGAAAAAATAAAGCCTTCAATTGCTTTAAGAAAAGTCAAAGTGTGGACGACTATCGAAATTTTGAGCGCCTCCGAAAGGAGTTTGAATGCCTTCATATTTTCTCTTCAAGCAGTATATGTTTAACGTCGAATCAGGACTCAATTGCAATCCTCGGTATTTCTGGCAGTACATTAACTCAAAACGTAAAACGAATGGTTTTCCAACTACCCTTACTTATAACGGAGTTGTTTCTGATAACCCACAGAAATCATGCGACTTGTTTGCTGAATTTTTTCAAGGTGTTTATGAAAAGTACGTCAACCAAAGCCTACCTACGGTTTCTTTACCACAACTGCCTGAAATATCTGCGTTTGTAGTTGAAGAATCTGACGTGACTCTTGCGATATCTGAACTAAAGTATGATGGTAAATCTGACATTGATGGTTTTTGCTCGTTATTCTTCAAACTATGTGCGGACTCCCTTGTGGGTCCCAGCACTCAAATTCTTAACAACTGTCTCTCCAGCGGTGTTTTTATTGACGCATGGAAGGTCTGTTCTATCACTCCAATTTACAAATCAGGCGACCGTAATGATATACGCAACTATAGGCCTATAGTGAAACAGAATACACTGGCCAAGCTGTTCGATAGCATCATTCATTCCAAACTTTACCTTCACGTATGTGACATAATAAGCAATTGTCAACATGGGTTCATGCCGGGTAGGTCCACATGCTCAAACTTACTCTTAGTCACAAATGATATCGTGAAAGCATTTAATTGCCAATCACAATTAGATGTGATATATACCGATTTCTCCAAAGCCTTCGATAAGGTGGACCACGTTGTCCTACTGCATAAACTTAAACTCTATGGTATTACTGGAGAGCTTCTGAAATTCTTTGCTAGTTTTCTTAGTGGGAGGAAATTGTTTGTGAAAATGGGTTCAGTCTCCTCACTTACCAGTGTCAATGCTTGGTCAGGTATTCCGCAAGGTACCCATTGTGGTCCGTTATTATTTTTGCTTTTCATCAATGATTTACCTTCTCACTTTAAATTCTCGAAATGCCTGATGTTTGCCGATGATGTTAAACTCTTGCTGCAAGTTGACAGTCTTTCTGATTGCAGGAAGTTGCAAGCGGATTTAAGTATTTTTGAAACCTGGTGCGCATCTAATAACCTGTACTTGAATACCAAGAAATGTGCTATTGTATCGTATACCAGAAAATCAGAAGCGTTTACTTTTGATTACTTTTTGTGCAACAATATTCTTAATCGTTGCTCTGATATGAAGGATCTAGGGGTGATCTTTGATACAAAGCTTACATTCAGCAAGCACATTGACTTGATGGTCTCTAAGTCGTTTGCGCTACTTGGCTTCATTCGAAGAAATACTCGCGATTTCAAGGACCCTATCACGCTTAAATCATTATTTGTTGCCCTTGTTCGTAGTCGACTGGAGTATTGCTCTTTAATATGGAACCCTTACTACGATGTATACTCTGGTAAAATTGAAAGGGTTCAGAAAATCTCTACAAAATTTGCCTTACACAACATGAGCTGGGATGATGGCCCTCCATCATACACTAGTAGACGTAAGTTTTTGGGTTTGCAGTCTTTGCATGATCGCAGACTTTGTAATTCGTTTATATTTGTATACCATGTGGTCAATAACAAAATCAACTGTGATCTTATCTATTCATTATTTAATGTATATTTACCCCAAAGGAATTAAGATGCAATCGTTTGTTTGTTGAGCCAATTAGCAGGAATAATTATTCGCTGAATGAGCCAATCACTAGATGCATTCGTCTTTGCAATAAATATGCCGATGTTATCGATTTTAATGTTAACTTTTATTCCTTTAAACTTACTTTGTTTTCCTTATTTAATTAAATATTAATTGTTAACTGTTGTTATACTGCATATATATATCGTCTTTTGACACTAATTTTAAGTGAATAAACTGTCTAGTCTGTAAGATTCATTTAATCAGTAGACCGAATAAATATATAAATAAATAAATAAAACTATTTCAGAGTGTATAGGAAAAACACTGTACGTGCGTATGAGCAACAAATAATATATTTAAAAAAACGAAAAGTACTCAACATAGCTGAACATTTCTCTAAGTTAATCAGCCAGTTTACAAGATATCAAACCCATATTTCGAGGGGACATAAAACATAGACTCTTCTTCCTAATCAGCCGTTTTACGAAAAAGGGCACATCTCACTTAGTGCTCTTTTTGCATGCAACTCCTCAATTATATTTTTTATAACTTTCTTATTTTTATACAAAAACAAAAGCTTGTCTACATTTGAACTTAGAAGCATTTCCCGCCTTTCATTATGTATTTTACCAGATGACGAAAATACGCGTTCACATGTATGCATTATAATACAAACACCTTAAAAGTATTTTTATGTATAGGCTTAAGAACAATATTTATTTGTCAAAGTTTCTCATTTTTTTACACTGAATTCAAAAATGTAAACTGCGTTTGCATGTACTAAGTGCACTAGATTGAGTGCAAAGTTACAGTTCAGTTGAATTTTGTGAAGTAAGCCCCTTTTTTTTTTCGAAGTTGTACTATCTTTCTGAGACTTTTTTGTATAGTTCACAACAACGAAAAAATACGTTTGGGCCAGTTTTTCGAAATTCGAATTATTTTCAAAGTTATAGCTACACTTTTCGAAATTCCGCACTTTTTCATGATTTTCTCAAGATTGGTCAAACCGAATTTGCTAATTTTTTAAATATATATAAAAGATGGTATCTTCTACCAAACGACGATTAAAATGTTTGCAAACATTTTTCGCAATTTTCAACTTCTCCATCGTGGTTAGATGGCCCTTTTGTATGATGTTGGGCATTCCATTAGTAAATATTAGCAAAAAAAAATTTTTTTGCACTTTAAGGGAGCGGGAGTTATTTAAATTTTTTACAGACTTGTTAATTTTTTATGTTTTTTTTTTTCTACGTACTGTGTACTATGGAGGTAAAAAATTTAAATAACTTCCGCTCCCTTAGGGCCGTTATCTCATCCACCCAATAAAGTTAAATTTACTTATCGCGCAGATAAACTATTCCTCACTTTAAAGTGACCTTTAATTGTTTTCAATTTCTCATCTTCCCGATAAAAATGAACTTGAAGTTGATGAAAATACGGCAACGTCATGTTTTTTTTTTAAGAATGGCAATATATTTGACAATGAAAATGACAATTTTATTTTGTTTCAGTCAAAAATATTGTAAATACATAAGTTATGGAGAAAAAAAATATAATATTCACAAGTTCCTTCCTAGTTTTGGCTATCGCGGGACACCTGCAGATGAAGTATTTAATACTTCCAATCTCTCCCTCGTCCTTATATCTGCGTCAGAAATAATTTGTGGGGAAACCCATACGTTCACCGTATGGGCCTAGAGAGAGGCGCTTGAAAACATGGCCTTCGGAAAATTAGGAGTACAGCTTCTGTACTCAATGCCATATAACTAGATAGTTGACAAACTCAACCAGAAAATACCTAACGACAGGAGGGTCCTAGTTGACCGTGATCTATCTTCAAGCTTTTGACACGGTCAATCCCGCGCAGCTGGTTTCCGATTTGGACTTATCACTCACCCCCCGGTCTTAAGGGTTGTTCCGCTAACTATATGAGTGGTTGTCAATCGTCTGTCGTTTTTAGGAACAAAAAATCAAAACCACGCTCGATTAAACAAGGTGTGACTCGGGGTGGTGTCCGTTCTCGTCCCGCTGTTTAATTCTTATATTTCGAGACTTCCTTCTCCACCAGATAGGGTCTCGATAGTTTCTTACGCAGACGACTGCGTTCCTCGGGGAACAAGGGTCACTCTGGTTCAATTACGTTCTGGATATTGTAGCAGGTAAACTCCTACTTATCCAGACCGAACCCCGACATGCCGAATGAATGTCCGGCATATTGTTCGTCTCCTCAACCATTTATTCACTTCGGAGCCCAATCTTCTAACACCCATTTATCTCTGGTCCAACACTGCTGAAACTGCTAGTTAATTAGGACTCCTGTTAGAAGGCATTGATGACAATTTAGGTTAAGGAAAAGTACACGTTTGGGCAGTGCTTTGTTAAAACAACAGGGGCGCTTGAGGTTAATGATGAACCTTGTTCACTTCTCATTAATGAGAGGCCAAGTCCATGTGGACACCTCACATTTAGGTTCCAGTGCCCACCTCGCATTAGCCTTTTCGATTAAAACCGAGAGAAAGTTTGTGTCTACTCATAGCAAAAGGAGTAAAAGTATGTGAAAATTAACTCATCTCCGATAGCCCAGTGGATCTCCTCGGTGCAGTTTCCTAGTACACCATTATGGCCCGGGACCGACATCACTGTTGTACGTTTGCCTAAAGTTTGCAGTACAGATCCATCGGACCAATGTTTCGAATAACCCTTAAAGCTTTGGGTGTGAAGGCAAGTGCCTCTGCATCGATCAAGACCTCTGCACTCTACCAATCCAGCATAAAGTGCGATTTCTTTCGAATGCTGGCCACAATACCGTGATGCTGTAGAATAGTATCGGTCTGACGACACGGTGTACAAGCAACACCTTATTTGTGGCTTTAATTGCAAAAAAACGACATTATTTAATCGTATTTTTTTTCGTTTTGATATTTCCCAATTAATTTAAAAATAATTTAAATGTCACGTAATTTGAGCAAACGGAAATACACTTATCTGTCCGATAAAGTGGCCTTTAAAACAAAAGGGAAGATGAGATAATGGCCCTTAGGGCGGATTTCTCAACTAGTCGTCAACTTAACGCTCACTTTAAATTTTATCGGGCAGTTCATCCTCCTGTTAAATAAAGGCAAATGAACTGGCTGTTAAACTGACAGTGAATTGACAGTGAACTTTGACGTTAACAGGCAGTCGAGAAATCCGCCCTTAGGGTGGCAAAAAATTTTTTTTTGCTAATAGTTACTAATGGAATGCGGAACAACATCATACGAAAGCGCCATCTGACGATGGAGAAGTTTAAAATTGCGAAAAATGTTCGCAAAAATTTTTTTTATTTTGCAACAATTTTAATTGTCGTTTGGTAGAAGATACCATCTTTTATATATATTGTGACGAATTTGATGATTCCTTGATTATTTTACCTGAGTTCGATCACTGTACGTTAAATAAAACACTCCTATTCTGCTTAATAAGTAGTACGCTTTATTCAGTACTAAAAACCGTAGTACAATATCGCGGGTTAATTCACTGTTCAGTACTTCACTGTACAACACTTCAAAATAAACTGATTGAAGTTCGTTGTTTTGGTTATATACCCTAGCAGACAACAACTTCCATCCTTTTTCATCACTAGCACTACCGGTGAGCTCCATGGACTAACTGATGGTTCGATCACGCCGCTTTCACTCATTTCTTGTATAATTTCTCTTACCACTTGGCGTTTGGCCAATGGAATACTTCGAGGAGCTTGGCGGATTGGTCTCGCGTCTCCGGTATCAATATGATGCTTCACTACATTGGTCCGACCTGGTTTGGAGCCATCCTTGTCAAATATGGTAGAGTACTTTAGTAGAAGTTGTTTTGCCTTATTCTGGTGGTCTTCTTCGAGCTCTTGCGTCCACGCCGTGATATTATCTGATAGATTAATGTTGCTGGTAGAGACATTTTCCTGGAGCTGTTCACAGTTTATAATCACCTGCACCTCCTGACATTGTCCCAATATAGCTCCTTTGGAAAGCTTGATCGGCGATCGACACCCATTTAGTACTCTTACCGGTATACGTCCATCTTGTTTTGTCATAGCCAGTGTTTTTCCTACTAGTATATCTGTCTTTGAATTGTTTGCTGCCTCGACAACCCACAATTTGTTTGTCCCATAATCTCCATCAATCCTTGCCCAAACGACTGCCTCCGACTTCGGTGGAATTTGTTGGCTATCTTCCACGAGTACCCGCTTACTGATATACTTGTTCTCGTAACCAAAATTGAGTGGCACATCCATGTTCTTATAGCTCATAGTCCTGTTTTGCATGTCGATCTTGATGCCTTGGTTGCTTAAGAAATCCACACCAACTATGATCTCATCAACAATATCTGCCACTATAAAATTGTGCAGTGCGGTGAAATTTCCAATTGCGATTTCACATGTTACTTCTCCTTGGACTTGGGTGTCCTCACCTGTCGCCGTACGCAACGTTGCTCCATGTAATGGCCTCACTCCTTTGTTGACTAAATCAGATCGAATGATGGAATGAGATGCGCCCGTATTAATAGTCAGTAAACGCTCCTTTCCGTCCACGCGTGGACTCGCGAGTCCTCCAACAGTAATATTACTCGACTTCCTTCCAATCTGTGAGACAGAGATTATGGGGCATCCAATTGCGGGAGCCAGCCTACGCCCCTTGCGGCTGACTCTCTTTAGTTTAACGCTTGGTTGGATCATCTCCTTCAGCCTTGCGCTTACGTCCGCTTGCATTACTGGAATTATTGGAGCTAGATCCAGATCCACAATAACGTGCAATATGACCAGATTTTCCGCACTTGCTGGTTTGCACAAAAGTGATGCTGTTTCTTGAGTTAGAGCATGTGATACCGTCTCCGCAAATGATCTCTTTGGATTTGCATAGGTGGCCCGCTTCGTCGCCACATCACGTATTCCATTTATGAAACTTTGTATCTTTACCCTCTCCATGTACTCTACAGGTGCATCCGCGTTTGCTAGGTGCGCTAACCTCTCGATGTCCGATGCAAGTCTCATTGGGCTTCTGGCAGCGATTTTGTAGCTCTATTTTGTAAATCTGCTTCCGATGCTCGCTACCATAACGTCTCTCCACAGCACCCATCAATGATTCATAGTTGTTTCGTTCAGGAATAGTCTGTAAGATTTCGGCTGCCGGTCCTTTCAATGCTACGAAGAGTGCAGCGACTTTATCTTCAGCGCCCCAGTTGTTCACAGCTGCTGTCTTCTCAAATTGTAGCTTAAATACATAATTCGAATTTCGAAAAATTGTTATAGACGCATTTTTGTTTAATCGTTGTGAGCCATACTACCAACTTTCATTAAAATACTTGGCCGTCGAAGAAATTGTAGGTGGCTCACTTCACAAAGTTCAACTCAGTTGTTCTTTTTAATTTTTTTCTTATTTTACCATCATATGTATCTACATTGGCGACCGCCGTGGTGTAGCGGTTAGGTGTTCGGCCTTCTACACCAAGTCGTGGCGGTTCGATGCCCGGCAAAAGTAACATCAAAAATTATTTAGAAAAAGAATTTTTCTAAACGGGGTCGCCCCTCGGCAGTAGTTTGGCAAACTCTCCGGGTGTATTTCTGCCATGAGAAGCTTCTCAGAAAAAAATTCATTTGCTTTGCAAGTGCCGTTCGGAGTCGGCAAAAAACTGTAGGTCCCGCCAACTTGTAGGAAAAACTCAAAAAGCAACACACCACAAGTTGGAAAGAGAAGCTCGGCTAAAAATCTCGTTAGAGGTTATGATAACCTGTTGGTATATCGCCGCCATTAGTTTTTTTTTTTTTTTTTTTTTTTATGTATCTACATAAGTACATAAAAAAATATGTGTAAACATATATCTACGACTCTGTTTCAAAAATATACTAGATAGGTTCTTTTTAATAAAATTCTTAGATAGAGCGTTGCTGAAAAAATAAGACGACATGCCACTCAGTCGTCGATGCATACCTTATAGGCTTTAGAAATAAAAATAAAATAATGGGAATGTTGCTGGGAAAACCAAAGTATGGTAAAGATTACCCTATAACTTTACCAGAACTTTGTTGTCTCAGCGACATCAAGCACCCAAAAAATGTTGTAAATGAGGTGAACGAATATTTGCCATTTCGCTGGGCCAAACGAGCCAGTTTGGTGAAACCGTAATTTTGGTAGTTGTCCTTGCTATTTTTGTTTATTTATCGGTGACAGTAGCGGTCAAATCGTAATTCGTTTCCTGATATTTGCTCAAATCTTCTTCATTTTTGGGAGTTTATAATGAAGATTATGCTCAAGTTAACTCCCAATAGGTGAGTTAATTCGGAATTAGCGCTAATGTATCAGCCCTATAATGCTATGAATACACACACGGATATTATCTCCAATAAATCTTCTTTAATCAGATCCAAATTTTATCCTGACCCACACAAAATTTAAGATTAACAATCGGCGCCAACTAGAGTTTTGGTTGTATTTCTTGCGGTTTAAACTAGATGTCGCTGAGAATTGTTTATTTTTTGGTGACATCTAGTATCCAGTAGCGGGAAAATCGCAATTTTGGTAAAATTTCTGCTATTTTTGTTTATTTATCGGTGACAGAAGCGGTCAAATCGTAATTTCGTTTTCTTAAATCTGCTCAAATCTTCTTAATTTTTGGGAGTTTATAATGAAGATTATGCTTAAGTTAACTCCCAAAAGCCGAGTTAATTCGGAATTTGCGCTATTGTATCAGCCCTATAAGACAACACGATTTATTTGTACCCACAGAAACAGGTATTGATTTCTGGAAAAAATTAAATGTTGAGTCCATGGTTGTGCACGTGGCTTCATAACTGTAAATTTAGAACTGTCAAGTTATCACATTTTTCTTTTTATACCCAGCTGTACTTGTACACAGGGTATTATAACTTTGTTAGGATAACGGTTGGTTGTACAGGTATAAAGGAATCGAGATAGATATAGACTTCCATATATCAATATGATCAGGATCGAAAAAAAATTTGATTGAGCCATGTCCGTCCGTCCGTCCGTCCGTCCGTCTGTCCGTTAACACGATAACTTGAGCAAATAATGACATATCTTCACCAAATTTGGCATGCGTACTTATTTGGGTTCAGAATAGATTGCTATTGAAAATGGGTAAAATCGGACCATAACCACGCCCCTTTTTCGATATCGAAAATTTCGAAAAACGTATAAAATGGGTTAATTCAATATTAGAAGCAGCTACAATGATAAAATTTGCAATATGTATTGATTTAGATGTTCTAAGGCCGATTTTATAAAAAATTTTGAAAAGGGGGCGTGGTACCGCCCACGTATATTTGAAGAAATTTTAAAATTTTGACTCTTAATAACTTCAGAACAGTTTATGCTAGTATAACGAAATTTGGTAGAGGACATACTATTGTTGTGGTAAATTCAGCTATAGAAAATAAACGAAATCGCTTCGCGACCACGCCTACTTTTTCATAAAAGTTATATTGAAAGGAGGTGGAAATATTGAAAAGTCCATATCTAATTAACTGATTTCGCTATAATAATATAATTTGGTACATACATCAACTTTCATATTCTTTACATAATTTTTTCAAAATTTTGGAAAGTGGGCGTGGCACCGCCCACTTATGAGTCAAGTAATTTTTAAATTCGACTGCTAACAACTTCAGAACGGTGTGAGATAGATTTACGAAACTAGGTACCAGGCATGTTATGTTTATGTAGAGTACTACCACAGAAAATAAGAAAAATCGGTGAACGATCACGCCCACTTTATGTGCACAGCTGGGTATGTAATGTTCGGTTTCACCCGAACTTAGACTTCCTTACTTGTTTTGTTTACATTCTTTGCACAGTTCGGGGAAAAGCTACGGAAATTCGCTTGGGTGTTTTAATGAATTTCAAAAAAATCATTGTGAAATGAAATTTAGTGCGTGCTTTTTAATAACTTTTTAGAAAATCTGGAAAAACAAGTAAAACCCCTAGAAAAATAAGTATTTCGTTTTAGCTTTTGACAGAGAGTTTCTGGGCAAAACTGTAATTTCGTATTCTTCTTTCCAGAAATCGTCTCAGCGACCAACATCTCAAAGATGTAGCTTAAACTCTTTCTTTGTATATAAATCGCATTCGTATTTAATCTATTACATCACAGCTTGTAACACAGAAAATTGCATTTGCATAGTTTTGGTTGCCCTGCTCATTACATTTGTTAAAAGGGTTGTCGGTACAAAAAAGCAGAACAAAAACAGAACATTTGCTTAAAAACAGAACATTTATGTTATTTTCTTAAGAAAAAACAATACGCAGAACAAGCTCTTAAAAAAAGAACTGTTCTACCAAAAACATAACGGATGGTCTCCGTAACTATGCACATAAATAACAATTTCAACTAGTTTTTTTTTAAGAAAATGGGCCAATTTTATCAGAAAAAGTAAAGCTTTATCAAAAGCTTAAAGTGGCACATTTACAGTATCCACTGGAATGCCAGAGTAAAGTTGCTGTAAATGCGTTGAAAATTATACAATAGCTAAAGTAGTATAAATTTAGGTACTAATACCGTTGTGTGTTAATTTATTTGTAGCTTATTCGCTAGTGGGTTTTGAAGTCATACATCTTGATAATATGCTTAATCACTTAAAATCCCCTAAATATGCAGCGATACGTTGGTCCTTCTCGATATGATCTTTCTCTGATTTTAAATTTACTGTTGCGGTAATATTTCTATACTTCTTGCATCTTAACTAATTGGGTATGTGGCGACCAGACGTTGGTCACGCTTTAATATCGCTGGCTGTATTTTTTTAAATTTCGTGTTGACTTTTGAAGCAGTTGATTAATTGTGTTAAACCTAGGAATTTTTAGTGTTGGGCTTCGAGCTTAGCCTTGAGGGAAGCTGGCATCTCTGGTGGTGGTGGACTTGGCAAAGCCAAAGCAACTTTAACACCATCATAGATAAACCATTGCAGAGAAGTGAGTGTACCAATCATAATAATACGTGGCGTCAGACCGTTCCACATACCCACAAATCCAAGTGATTTTGGTAGCGACTTAGATAGCGGTAGAGCCCTTGGCTTGATTCAATTTCGATACGACGACATCAGCAGGATGGGACACAACGGCGCAGAAGACACCTGCAATGTACCCAGCAGCAAATGTGACAACCAACTGTTCACCCTTAGTGCATTCAGCGCGTGGTTTTGGTACAACATGCTTGTACAGTAATTCAACAGTATTTTCGAAGCAAGCGAATTCCATCATGGCGTATGGAATTTGACGCATCCACAATGGTACCAGACCCTTGTAGAAAGCACCAAAACCTTCTTCCTTGATCATCTTAGGCAGGCACTGGCGCAGAGTGTTAGCGTAGCCAGGATTGGTTTGGATTTTGCAATAAATGCATATTTTGTAATAAATGCATATTTTTGCATATTGATAAATTCATATATTTAAATTTGAAAAAAAAATTGTATGGTTTTAAATTTAATTCCTACTGCGATAAAAATTTAAATCGCCTTTAACTTTTGTGCTTCCCAACATTTGGCGAAAGCTAAATATGAGCTCTTATATAAATGGTATTTTTGTGTTACCTCTTCTTATGAGCATACATGTGATTTGGAAAGAGAAAACACTTTATTTCGTTTCAGTTGTTGCCCGTTTAAAAAAGGCGAAATGATACAAGTGGTGGTAAACTAAAGTACATACGGTCAGTGTCAAAAGAAAATGTACACCATAAAATTGCAATTTTCACCAATCATTTCTTCTTTTTGAATATTTTCGCTAGTTTTTATGAAAGTACTCCTAGAAATACAGCATGTGCTTTTTAATTAAAGCTAAAAAGTTTGTGCAAAATTCAGGAAAATTCGACAAATTTTCAGCCAATTTTTCAACTTTTTGCACAGAATTTTTAGATATTTTGAGTACGCAGTTTTGTAGCTCGTTAAGTTTTACTATAGAAAGATACAAACCTTAAGCCGCTAGCAAAATTCCCTGATTTTGGGCAATTTATTTTCTAGCTGGTCACTGCATTTTTCCATACAAATTTATTCGAACTTATAAATTCCAGTCCTCAGAAGTGATGGAAGCATATTGTATTGCAACCTTTGTGAAAAAATGGTGAATGTTGATCGTAGATCCTGTGTTGTGCAGCATTTGCAAAGCGCCAGGTATAATGGAAAGCCCAACCAGCATTACAGTTCACAAATGCAAACACAACAATTATTTACAGAACATTAATCTGAAGGTGCAGAATTCGCGAAAGATTTATGTAAAGCTTTCGTTTCGTCCAATATTCCTTTGTATAAAATAAGAAATGACCACCTTAAATCATTTTTTTTTATACCCAGCGTACTAGTACTAGTACAAGGGTACATTAATTTTGTTCACATAACGGTAGTTTGTAACGGCACAAAATAATCGAGATAGATATAGAGTTCCATATATGAAAGTTCTTAGGATTAAAAGAGGAGTTGATTTAGGCATGTCCGTCCGTCTGTCCGTCCATGTACACGATAACTTGAGTAAAAATTGAGATATTTGCATGAAATTTTGTATACAGGTTAATTTCTGGCCAAGGTAGGTTGCTATTGAAAATGGGCGAAATCGGATGATAACCACGCCCCCTTTTTCGATATCTAAAATTTCGAAAATCACACAAAAGTGACATATCTCGGTAACTGAAATGGCTAAAATGATGTAATTTCATAGGTGAATCCAATCCTCTTATGATTTTTCCAAAAAAATTTTAAAGGGGGCGTGGCACCGCCCACTTTTAAGGGTGGAATTTTTGAAAAATTGACTGGTCGCAACTTTTGAACTGATTAAGATAGAACGATGAAATTTGGCACAAGGCATACTAGTATCGTTGGGAGTATATGTGATGAAATTGGATAAAATCCCCCCCCCCCCAACCATGCCCACTTTCGATATCGAAAATTTCGAAAAACACACAAATTGAGATATCTCGGTAACTGAAATGGCTAAAATGATATAATTTCATAGGTGAATCACCCTGGTCACCCTCTTATGATTTCTCCATAATTTTTTTATAGTGGGCGTGGTACCGCCCACTTTTAAGGGTGGATTTTTTGAAAATTTGACTGGTCGTAACTTTTAAACCGATTAAGATAGAAGGATGAAATTTGGCACAACGCATACTAGTATCGTGGGAGTATATCTGATGAAATTGGATAAAATCGCAGTCCAACCATGCCCACTTTCGATATCGAAAATCACATAAGTTGAAATAATTCGGTAACGGAAATTAGGTAAATCCTCCCCCGAACTTAGACTTCCTTACTTGTTTAAATATATTAATATACTTGGACTTGCCATCAGAAACCACTTTGAGATCTACAGTCAGCAGCTTGTACAAACTTACAATAAATAATATCAAAAGGGCTATAAAAAACCAATAGGGTAGATATGGAAGGTTTCGACAAATTAAGCAAAAACTCATTTCTTTATAAAAAATTGTTTTTCTAATCCATAATAGCTCAAATGCACACAAATTATATACATTCTTAGAACATATTTGCATTATCCTTTAACTGTCCTCTCATTTTCCTCGGGCGTCTTGACCAAAAAAGTAGGATTAAATAAATCACTCCTCAATAGCTCGATTATTTGCAGATTCAGTTGACATTTTCGGACCAGAGTTCAACAAGGAGGCAATACTTCTTTTCATCACTGATGCTGCTCAAAATTGAAGATTAACTGCACTGATGATTACTTTTTTGGTTGTTATTGCACCACATTTTTACCTACCTCGGCGACATCTAGCTGTCGATAGTCGCATTTTACAAACCAGCGCGACATCTATCAGTCAGCTACCCGTAATTTCTTTTCGTTTCTTGCTGTTGTTGTTTATTTATCTGAAGAGTGTTGCCAGCGCAAATTTCTTATGCTCAAGTTAATTCCCAAAAACGGAGTTAATTCGGAATTTGAGCTAATGTAGGGCAATTAGGTATAAAAAAACTCCTGTTTAGGCATAGATATACATAATTATGCATAAATTGCAGCAAAATAACGGCCCTAATAGCAAAGTTTCGTCAATAAGTAGCACAGTTTCACTTATCCTAAATAGGTTGGAAAACTGTTGCTCACATTTAGGGCAGCCATTGTTAAAGTTTATAAAATCCGGTTCGGATGTGCTTACACTCAAACACAGATGGCACAAATTTTATCTAGGCTGTGTGTCAATCGTTATTTTTATTTCGTCAAAGTAAAATGAGGTGAACAAATTTCCTATGGTGTAAAAATATTTTCCATTTTGCTGTGCCAAACGAAAAGGTAAATATTGACGTATATGTATACGCAGATATTTTGTGAATAAATTTTCAATTTACGTGGTTTTCGGCCTTTATATTGCTTTATTTTGGCATTCTCTTTTATTTTACAGCCTCATTCTCTTTGGCGAACGATAGGCTAAAGGAACGGTAGCTGCTCGGCCGATTTCGTCAGCTATTGGTATTCTGAATGTTACGTTTGCGATTATCGGCTAGCCTTACGTTAATCGCCACCAAAACGAAATGAAATGTCAAATTTGCAACCAGGGTTGCCGATTTTTAAAACAAAAAGCCCAGTTTTAGAAAAAAAAGACTCAAAACGCCCGAAATTCCCAATTTCAATAAAACACGAAGTACCCACAGCGAAAACTTCACTTTATTTCAAATACTTTATTCCATTTTTTTATTTGATCTATTTTTGTTTAATTGTATTTCTTTTAATTTTTTTTATTTAAAATAATTTTTTATTTTGTTCAAATTTATTTTATTTTTCTTTTCTTTACATTAGTTTATTTGAATTTTTTTGATGTACTGTATTATTTTAAAATATATTTTTTTGTTTAATTCGTTTTGTTTTATACTATTTTATTTTGTTTTTATTTTACTTTGTGTTATTGTATTTCAAGCTATTTTTTTAATGCTATTAGATTTTCCTTCATTTTTATTGTTAATTATTTTTTTATTTGATTTTATTTTAAATTAATTAATTTGGTTTTTTTCATTTCACTTTGTTTCATGTTACATATTTTGCTTTAATTTATTTTTTTATTTCTTTTACCTTTTATTTTTATTTATTATATTTTTAATTTTTTTTATTGTAATTACATTTTGATATTATTTTATAATTTAAATTTTTGATTTTGGCGACCTTTTGGTTACTAAAGAATTATGTAAGCTGGCTTGAGGTCCAAATTTTAATAAAACACAAAGGTGTTGTTTTTATTACCAATATATCTCGATTACACACGGTAATCGTCTTCGGGGTGAAACTACAAAAAATAAAAAGAACAAAATAAATAAAATAAATAACAACATCATTACAAAAAAGTTTTTGATTTTTAAAAAATTAATTACATACATTTTTTACACGTGTGTATCACTTGACGTGGAGTTGGTCACTATTCGTTTGTTTGTAAACAAATGGCGATAGAAGCTAGCCGAGTTGTTTTCTATGTCCGTTTTGTAGTTCATTCGTTTTCTAGTCGGAGTGTTTATAATATGAAGCATTTCCAATGTAAATCGTTTGCTGTAATGTTGTTCTTGTTGAAGAACTCTGGCGTCGTCAAAGTTTGGTGAGTGGGAGGTTTCAGTACAGTGGGTCATGAGTGTTGTTTCTTGATTTGTAGTCTGATCACAATATTTATAGTCAGATTTGTGTTGTGATAAACGACTTTTTAATTTTCCTTTTGTTGTGCCAATATATAGGGGAGACTGGGGTACCTCCGGCTTTGGGGTACATTCGGCAATTGCGTTTTCCGTATGAAAGAATTATCTGACATGGCCATTAGGTAGCGAAAACACCACTATCTTTTAGCATTCTACAAAATTACACGTGTTTTAGTGTTTTCCGGAGTGTTGATGGTGTTTTCGTTTGGTAAGTGAAAAAGTGTTGAGGTTTTTGTTGTGCGTTTTTTTTTTTTACAAAATTCAATAAAACGGAATGGTAAGAATGTTACTTTTAAGAAAAAGTGTTATTTAGGGATGAAAAAAGTCACCCGTTGAAAAAAAATAGGGAAAAGTGAAAAGTGATGCTTCGGGGTAGAATCAGCAATTTTTGTTGGGGCACATTCGGCGAACATATATTCATGCCGAATGTGCCCCGGACAGAAATACAGGATCGCCGAATGTACCCCGCATAGTCTTAAGTAAACTTTTTTCTTGTTTATATATTTATCTAGGTATTTAAAAATGGTTTATATGAAATAAAACCTGATACCATTTAAAAACGACTTTTTACTTGATAACTATACCCCACAACATGGCCGACGAAGGTACCCCAGCAATTGCCGGAGCTACCCCGGCATGGGGCACATTCAGCAAATTTGACTTTTTTCATATAACTTAAAATAAATTAGTCTCCGCTTAAATTTCAAGAAATGGCTTCACATCATCTTATTTTTAAATATTGAGAGATTAGTTTAAGTTTATATAAGTTGCGATTCGTTGAATATTTTCTGAGATATGGAGGTTAAAAAAAAAAGTGCCGAAGGTACCCCAGTCTCCCCTACGCTGTGACATGACTCCTTGCTTTTTCCATTACAGGAGATTTCGTATACTATATTGCTTTTTTCCGTATGTGGCATTTTTGATTTTGTTTTATTATATATAGTTTTTAATGTATTTATCGGCTTATGGGCTATTTTTATTTCCTCTTTGTTGTAGCAGTATTTGTTAAAAGAGTTAAGAGTTATTTTTACATCCTCTTCGTGAATTATGGCAAATAGATCGTCGACATATTTTGTGATTAATCTAGGTCCTCTTTGTAACTTTGTTATTGTGTTCTCTAATAGTTTTTCCATCACTATGTCGGCAATTACTGGTGAAGTTGGGGATCCCATTGGCAAACCTTTTAACTGTGTATATAATAAATCATTGAATTTGAAATATCTATTTTCTTCTATGCAAAATGTCAGTATTTCCATAAAAAGGTTTTTTGGTATCTGTGTGTGTTCTTCTATTGTCGTCCACTTTTCTCTTATGATGTCAATTGCTAATTGTGTGAGAATACTGGGAAACAGGGAAATTACGTCGAAGGATATTAGCTTTTCATTGTCAGATATGTAGGCATTGTTTACTTTTGTTTTAAACTCCAGTGTATTTTTGATGTTTTATGCCGAGTTTGCCGTTACGTTTCTTAATATATCTGCTATATATTTGCATAGGTTGTGTGCTGGTGATCCAGTGGCTGAGCAGATTGGCCTAAGAGGTATCCTTTCCTTATGTAGTTTTGGTAGACCATAAATTCTCGGTGGTAGAGCCGTTGTTGTAGCTAATTTATTTTTCTCCATTTTTGAAATTAGATTTAATTTATACAGTTTGTCGACCAAATTGTTATTTTTTCTTTGAAGTCTCGACGTAGGATCCTGTCTTTGAACCCTATACATTGTCAAGTCGTTTAAAATATCCCCCATTTTCTTACTGTAGTCAATTATATTCATAGCTACCGTTTTATTGCCTTTGTCAGATGTTAATATATGAATGTTTTTATTTTTACTAAGAAATTTCTGCGTCCGCCCCACTGTATCAGTTATTGTACGATCTATTGCACTTTGCCTATTTGTTGTTGTATGATCTTTTATAAGTATTGAGAATTTTGTTCTTGCTTCCTCTGTTATTGTACGATCTATTGCACTTTGCCTATTTGTTGTTGTATGATCTTTTATAAGTATTGAGAATTTTGTTCTTGCTTCCTCTTGTTTTTCTCCAATCGAAAATAAAAAATTTCCTTTGTTTAAATATATAGCTGACGGAGAGGATCTTGTTCAAACAATTAAAGTTAAAGAACAACAAGAGGAAGCAAGAACAAAATTCTCAATACTTATACACTGAGGGAAATGCATTGAATGTTGTGACAATATCGCTATTGATAGCGACGAGTTTGATGCAATATTCATTCAGAATGAGCGAGTTATCAAATATTATTTGCTCCCCATAAAAAGTAAAATGACATGTCAACCATTTCGAAATTATGTACTATTTTCTATATTTATGGATAGAATGCTAATATATTTGAACGGCACGTCAATATATACTAGAGTTCGCCCAGTGGTTGAAATTCAACCACAAAACCTTATTTTATTTTCCTACCTTTTTGCTATTTCTTAAATTTTCCTTTCTTTTCCATATTTTGTATATTTTTGGTTTCAATACATTCCTATTCATTTTGCCTTTCCTCCCTCTTTACACCATTCAGTAATATAGTTTCAATGTTGATAATTATTTATTCTTCTTAGGTCGTCTTCGTACGTATTTCTTTCCGTTCCTTTCCTTAGCATTCATTTGCTTTTATTTCCTTTCCTTTCCTCTCCTTTCATCTGAATTTATTTCTTTCCTTCTCTTCCCTTTTATTTCCTTTCTTTATCTTCTCCGTTCTTTTCCTTTTCTTTCCTTTTCTCTTCTTTCCTTTTCTTTCCTTTTCTGTTCTTTCATTTTATTTTATTTCCCTCCTTTCTTTCTTTCTTTTCTGTTCTTCTCTGTTCTTTTCTTTTATTTTTCTTTCTTTTCGTTTCTTTTATATTCTTACCTGATCCTTCTTTCCATTTCCATTACATTCCTTTTTTCCTTTTATTTTCTTTTTCTTTCCTTTCCTTTCGTTTCCGTTGCTTTAGTTTCCTTTCATTTTATTCATTTTTTTTTTCATTTCATTTCTTTTCTTCTATTTTTTTCTTACCTTTATTTTCTTTCACTTTTTTTCTTAAATTTCCCTTCCTGTCATTCCGTTTCCTTACCTTTCCTTTTCTTACCTTTCCTACCGTTTCCTTATTTTCTTTTGTTCCTTTCCGCAACTCCTTTGCTTTTCTTTTTCTTTCATTCATTTCCTTAACTTATTTTTTTTAGCTTTTCATTACCTTTCTTTCCTTTATTTTTCTTTCTTTTTATTTTCATTTATTTTCCATACCTTCTTCCTCGCTACATTTTCTTTCCCTTCTTTTTTTTCTTCTTTCCTTTCTTTGTCTTTCTCCTTTTGCTTCTCTTTTCCACTGCTTTACCTACATTACATTTCCTTTCTTCCCTTCATTTTTTCTTTTCTATTCCTTTCCTTTCCCTTTGATTTTTCTGTCATATTTTCGGTTCCTTACTTTAACTTACCTTTATTTTCCTTTTATCCGTCCCTTTCCTTTCCTATTATTTTCTTAATTTAATAATTTTATTTATTTCATTTTGTTTCATTTTTATTTATTTTATATTATTCCCTTTCCTTTCATTTCCAACAAATTTTATTTTTTTACTTTCAACCACTTTTCTATTTCTGATTTTATTTTTTTTTTAATTTTATCAATTTTCCATTTTATTTCACTAAGTGTAGCCACGAAGGGCCTTGTGCATGATCTAGCTTATTTGTGCTTTTTTTCAAAAGCATTTGCTTCTCTGAATCCCCACGCACAGATTTTGTTTTTCTAAACACTGTTTGTACCTAAGCTCAATAAAGTTGACGCGCTGGCTCATGTTATCTTATTGCTGCCAACAAAACAACTCACCCTACTGCAATGAATGCAAACACAACAATGCAAGAGGTCATACCTACATACACCCATAACAGCGAATGCGTGTATAGCACTTGTAGTGGTGTGATTTTCAAATCATATTATAATTAATTTTTTTTAATTTTTGGTTTGTTGTCACACACCCTGCTCGGCGAGACATATCGATACATACCAAATTTTATATACCTTAGAATTATGGTTATTGCAAAAAAGGGAGAAAGCTGTTATGTTTGCGCATTTATATATAATAGATGGTCGTGATATGAATTTCTATTGTCGGTATATCCATATCCATATTTACTGCATAGTAATAATGGTAGAGACAGCGCATTAATATATATTGGTGAAATGTAAATTTTTCTGGGACGCATAATCATAACACTGCGGTACAAAAACGAACTTTTTGGACAAAAAATAAAAATACACGTGTATCGGCGATTTTCATGTACACGTCAGAATTTTTTTTTTATGTATGTATGTACATAAAAAAATTCTGACGTGTACATAAATTTTGAACTTTTTTGGCAGAATTTTCGGAAAATTTTTGAGTATGCAGTTTTGTAGCCCATTCAATTTTACTTTAAGAATGTGCAAGTTAGAACTCGCTAAAAATTTTACTTGATTTTTTAGAATTTTTTTTGGCAAGGGTGTTGAGTGTTTTCTTCCATACAAGTCACAAACTAAATTTACTTTTGTATGGAGGAAAACACTCAACACCCTTGAAAGAAAAATTCTGATAATTCAGGGAAAATTTGTAGGGAGTTCTAACTTGCACATTCTTAGAGTAAAATTGTATGGGCTACAAAACTGCATACTCAAAAATTTTCTGGAAATTTTTCCAAAAAAGTTGAAAATTTTTTTTATGTACATACGTACATAAAAAGAAAATTCTGACGTGTACATGAAAATCGCCGATACACGCGTATTTTTATTTTTGTCCACTTTCCGAAAAAGTCTATTTGGTTCATAGGACAGAATGTGTGTAGAGAGTGTAATAGTTCAAAAATTTTTACTATGGATTTTCTAACAATATTACAACTTGTTGGAGCGTTTTTTTTAATTCAAAATTTTTTGAATTACTTATGATTGAACATTTTTCTAAACATTTTGTAAAATGCCGTAGCCGAATGGTAGAATACTGGGCTAACGTGCCAGAGGAGCAGGGTTCGAATCTTACTGAAACCAGATGTTAAATTATATAAAATTTTGTTTTAAACTATTTAGAATTTATCAATAGTTTATATGGATACCATTTCAATAGTGATTTATCAAAAAAGCATTGATGAAACATCCATATTCATTGATGGGACAGAATTATCAATTTTTATTTAATGTGATATCAATAATTATGGATGTTCCATCCATATATTTCCCTCCGTGTAAAAGATCATACAACAACAAATAGGCAAATTGCAATAGATCGTGCAATAACTGATACAGTGGGGCAGACGCAGAAATTTCTTAGTAAAAATAAAAACAATAAGAAAAGGGGGGATATTTTAAACGACTTGACAATGTATAGGGTTCAAAGACAGGATCCTACGTCGAGACTTCAAAGAAAAAATAACAATTTGGTCGACAAACTGTATAAATTAAATCTAATTTCAAAAATGGAGAAAAATAAATTAGCTACACACTACAACGGCTCTACCACCGAGAATTTATGGTCTACCAAAACTACCTAAGGAAGAGACACCTCTTAGGCCAATCTGCTCAGCCACTGGATCACCAGCACACAACCTATGCAAATATATAGCAGATATATTAAGTAACGTAACGGCAAACTCGGCATACAACATCAAAAATACACTGGAGTTTAAAACAAAAATAAACAATGCCTACATATCTGACAATGAAACGCTAATATCCTTCGACGTAATTTCCCTGTTTTCCAGTATTCCCACACAATTAGCAATTGACATCATAAGAGAAAAGTGGACGACAATAGAAGAACACACACAGATACCAAAAAAAAAACTTTTTATGGAAATACTGACATTTTGCATAGAAGAAAATAGATATTTCAAATTCAATGATTTATTATATACACAGTTGGAGTGTAATGGGGTGTGGTTGCTGAGTGACCGCGCTCAATCCCGACTCTTGCGTCCTCGTTCGTGCACTCTGGGCAACGTTGAGCTACCTAGGCTCGCGGCAGAAAGAGAGGGAGCCCCGGTGGGGCCACTCTGACATACTTGGTTTAAGGGCTCACCGGGGTCTTTTTCGCAGCGTCTGTACACCATGAGGTGCGGCTGTAAGCGAGCGTCTGTCTTGAAGAAAGCGGCTCGCTATATAAATGTGCAAAACTTTTCCCTCCCAATCCAGGGTGTTATGCGATACCGTGCCCATTGGACGTTTGCAGCCGGGAGGCAAATCGTGGCTGTAGTCGAACGGAGCCTCACTGATACCGGGCCGCCTCAGGGAGTAACTATGGTCTTACCGCGGTATGGGGCTCTGCCGCGGCGGACGACACACTTCCCCTTACACTACCCTTGACCCTAAGCTGGCCTTGTCCGGCGAGGGGTCGTACGAACAAGATGAAGAACACACAAAATACAAAGCAATTAACGACTTCGTTTACTCCGCAGCAGAGAAGAACTATGCTGGAGCAAGCGAAAACACAACGCCGGAGGACAAACTCCGCCTCAAAGTTAACTGGGAGGCCGAAGCGATGGAAACTACGGGTCAGTCATCCCCCAAACTGCTATCAAGTAAGAGTGACTTGATAGGAGCAAGCAGCAGTGCGGCTGCCTACGCAGTCAAGCAGAAAACGGCGGAAGCTAAACTTCCATCAAGCGCTGGTACGAAACCCAATCTCTTCACATCTGGGGCAATGGTCTCACGACCTGGTTTCAGAGTTTCGAAAGAGAAGGACGACGCCGCAAAGGGAGAGACCGCGATGGCAACTACGAGTCTGAATCCCCCCCAAGAGGCATCTCCCCGACGCTTTGCGTACTGGGATAAAAGAAAGGCCGCAAGGATCCTTAAAAAATATGAGGGAGCATCGCAGGAGAAGCTGTCGCCGGAAGAAAGGAAGATGGTGGAGGAAGCGAAAGCTCTGATACCAAATTTCCAGAGGCCCTATGTGCCTAAGAGGGTGAACGGTAATCCCTTCAAACGCCAGAGATCGGACGGAGAGGTAAACCCCCATCCGAAGCGGCATCAGGTCAACCCCGTAGTGGGAAAACTCAGCTTTGCTGAAGTAACCAAGGACAGAATCCTTATAGGTTTCATTGACCGAGGTAACGACCGTTGGTCCATCCCCAAAGACCGGTGGCTGTATGTCCGGAATGAAATGCGCAGGGCCCTCCTCGACTTAATGCGTGAGTCTCCGGGTAGTCCGCCGCGAGGTACTGACGCGGGCTGGCACCAAGATCAGATCAAAATATTCGCGTGCGAGGATGCAAGAACTGTCGCACGGTATAAGGCAGCAGTTGCAAGACTGGGTGAAGTCTACCCAGTGGCAAGACTAGATGTCGTCGACTGGAAGGACATTCCTGCTCGGCCAAGGGCAAGGGCGTGGATTCCTGCCGTCCCTGCAGAACCCGAGAATATTCTTGAGATGCTGCAGGTCTGGAATCTGTCTCTCCCGACGCAGGATTGGGGCGTCAATATGGTCGATGATGTGGTTGGGCCCAATAGACAGGTGGTTATCACTCTGAATAAGGAGGCGCTCGAACCCCTTAAACGGTGCAACGGACGAGTGCATTACGGCTTGGGTCAGATCGTGATCCACGTATACCGTGGCGATGCACAGCGTGCTGCTATTCCGGACGCTCCGGAGGACTCGGAGATCGAGGCATCGGAAGGGGAAGCAGAGGAGTCCGACGCGGAAAGTATGTTATCCGCCACGTCAAATTGCGATGGTGCTGCGAACAACTCGGCGATAGAAGAAAGCCTGCTTGACGAAGAAGGCCTCGACGTCACGATCGTGGCTAAACCTGAGCACACTAACGTTGATGCTGCTTCAGACAGCAGGGTTCCCGCCACGCCAAATCGTGCAGGTGCTCTGAACAACTCCTCGTTGAGAGACAGCCCCCGGAACAGGCCAGACCTCGACGACACGCTGGCGGCAGGGAAGTCTGAGCTCTCTCATGTTGGTGGTGCTTCAGATAAATCTGCACAAATCTAAAGCAGCCTCGGCTGTTTTAAGCAGTCGTCTTTCTAAAGGCGACGTAGACGTGGTCCTTATCCAAGAGCCCTGGGTCAATAGCTCTAGGATCTGTGGATTGGGGACTAAGGAGTACAAGCTCATCCAAGCCAATGATGAGGGCAAGGTCAGAACCTGTATTTTGGTAAAGTCTGAGCTAAACACCTTTCTATTACCCAACTACTCAAATGGTGACGTTACAGCTGCCAGCTTAACAGTCGGCAGCACCAGCCTAACTATGGCGTCGGTCTATATGCCCTATGACGCCGAAGAACCTCCTCCACAAAAGGAGGTGAAAGATCTGGTGGATAATTTCTGTACGGGCCATCTTATTATTGGAGCTGACGCTAATGCTCATCACGTCCAGTGGGGAAGCTCCGATATTAACGCTAGGGGCGAGTCTCTGTTTGACTACCTACTAACCTGGTGGTTTGTAACGTGGGTAACGAGCCTACTTTTATAACTAAAGCTCGTAGGGAGGTTATAGACCTCACTGTTTGTAGCGAAGGCGCTTATGAGTGGGTCAGAAAATGGCGTGTTCTTGATGAGCATTCATTTTCTGACCATCGGTACATAGAAATTGTGTTAGACTTTATTGTTGAGCAGCCAGTTATGAAACGAAATCCACGCAACACTAACTGGCAGCTAGATAACCAAATATTAGCTAGGGACCTACCAGTATTACCTCCACAAGCCCCCTCATCAGTGGGAGAACTGGATGATCTGGTAACGACCTTTACAACGGCGCTCTCAAATGCCCTAGAGCAGGCTTGTCCAGTACCAAAACCACGCGGCAAACATAGACCGCACTGGTGGTCTTACGACCTGGATTCGTTCCGTATATCATGCAGGAAGCAATTTAACAAGGCCAAGAGCATCGGTACGGAGCCTGAATGGCTCGAATATAAAGCTAAACTGAGGGCCTATAAAAAGGCTCTAAGGCAAGCGAAGAGAACTTCGTGGAGAAATTTCTGCACCGGGGTCGAAAAAGTCGATGATACAGCGAGACTTAGACGAGTGCTATCAAAAACTCAAACAGCCATTATCTATTTACGGAAGCCTGACGGATCTTGGACCAGCACGGATGGGGAAACCCTGGAGCTGCTCCTGAACACACACTTTCCGGGGAATTTCTATGATGCCTGTAGCATCTGCAACAAACCTGGCGGTAAACATACCCATTACGGAGGAAAGGGTAAGGTGGGCAATAAAAAGCTTTGAGCCGTTCAAGGCAGCTGGGCCAGACGGGATTTTCCCCGCACAACTCATAAACACGCTGGAAATATCAGCTAAATGGCTAGGCCTATTCAGCCTGCCTGGCTCTTAATTACATTCCGTGCTCCTGGAGAAGCGCCACGGTAGTCTTTATTCCAAAGGCTGGGAAGGCCTCACACTATGAGCCTAAAGACTCCAGACCGATCAGTCTCTCGTCTTTTGCACTTAAAACCTTCGAGAGGATAATTAGCGATTATCTCTCCTCTACTATTGATAGCAACCTTATTTCTAGCTATCAACATGCATACACCAAAGGTAAATCAACGGAAACTGCGCTCCACAGCCTAGTCTCTATTGTTGAAAAATCATTGCATGAAAAGGAGTACTGTCTCGTGGCCTTTCTGGACATCGAAGGGGCTTTCAACAATATAAGGCCGGAGGCTATTAACACTGCTTTAACAAACCTGGGCATAAATAGGTCTCTTATTGGACTAATTGATCAACTACTAAAGGGAAGGAAAATAGTTTCTTCACTGGGAACAGTTGATCTTTCACGCTATGTCACAAGAGGAACGCCTCAGGGTGGTGTTCTCTCCCCGCTCCTATGGAACCTCACCCTAAACTCGCTGCTACGAGACACAAGGTGGGGGGGCGGGAAGATAGTGGCATATGCAGACGATTTAGCTATTGCATATAGGGGCAAATTCCCACAAACCCTGTGTGACTTGATGCAAGTAGCACTGCGAGAAGTTTCTTCATGGTCCTCTCGCATCAACCCGGGAAAGGTGGAGCTTGTCCTTTATATCAGGCGGTACAAGATACAACCGTTGAACCTACCAGAACTAGATGGCGTGCGCCTGAACTTAGCTGACAAAGCCAAATTCCTAGGCACAGTTCTAGATAGAAAGCTTAACTGGAAGGAGAATGTCATCCAGCGCCAGAGGAAAGCGTGCATTGCACTTTACACGTGTAAAAGACCCATTGGCAAAAAATGGGGGCTCAGCCCCAAAATTTGCAGATGGATCTACACTGCGATAATCCAGCCAATTATGCTGTATGGAGTCGTGGTATGGTGGCCTGCGCTAAGAAAGGCAACAAACCTAAATCTGTTAGGGAAAGTCCACAGATCGAGCATGGTCTGTATAAGCGGGGCGTTAAGAACAACGCCCAATGAAGCTCTCCAGGTCATTCTTGGCTTTTTGCCACTCGATCTGGAAGGGTACCGGGCAGCAGCAGCATCGGCTGTGCGTCTAAGGGAAACGTCCGTCTGGGGCGCAAGCACTATTGGACACTCCTGTATTCTAAGATCTTACAGCTTTCTCCCTCTGAGCACAGATCGGTGTGCGACCACAACAGTCGGAGATTGTTGTTTTAGAATAAACATTCCCAGCAGGGAAGACTGGGAGAACATAGATCGGTGTCCCGCTACTAATGGCGGCACTTTTATATACACCAACGGCTCGAAGTTAGACGGCAGAGTCGGAGGAGGGGTTTACTCAAGGGATTTGGACCTAGAACTCTCCTTTAGACTACCTGATCACTGCAGCGTCTTCCAGGCTGAAGTTTCAGCAATCATGGACGCCGTGACTTGGATAGGTGAACGTACCATCGGACAGGATATCTGTATTTTCAGCGACAACCAAGCGGCCATCAAATCCCTTGGCTCTTACTCGTTCAACTCTGAACTGACGCTCAGCTGTCGTCGATCTCTTCAAGAGATGGCCCAACAGAACCGCGTGAACCTCACATGGGTCCCGGGACACAGGGACATTGAGGGAAACTGTAGGGCAGACGAACTTGCCAGGCAGGGCACGACCAAGCAGATTCTTCAAGATAAAGAGCGCATAGGTATGCCGTTTGCCACGTGCAAGCTAATGCTGAAGGAGCATACACTCCGCGAAGCCAACGAAAGATGGCTACAAGCCCCAGGGTGCCGGATATCCAAGCGATCTTAAAAGATCTAGACACATATACGCCCTAAAAAGGAAGGAAATTTCCATATTAATAGGTGTTTTAACCGGGCACTGCCTTATTGGTAGGCACGCAGCAAGGCTAGGCGTTCCCTACCGACGATGCTGCAGGAGTTGCAAAGATGATGAGGAAGAGGAAACGGTGGAGCACCTCATCTGCAACTGCCCGGCCTTAAGCGGAGCGAGAAGGCGCTCTCTGGGAGTTCCCTTCCTGGTTAGCTTAAGCCAGGTCGCGGAGCTAGACATAAAGGACTTGATGGCCTTCATCAAGTTATCAAAATGGTTCGAGGAGGGGTAGCGGTGTCGGTTAGGAGTGTCAGTCCCACCAAACACTAGGAGTGTCAGTCCCGGGTCTCGGCTATATGGAGAGTCCCGACAGCACTGGGATTTTCCATATGGCCGGGCCCCGGGACTGACTTTCCTAGTGTTTGGTGGTATCACAACGGGCCTTTTATTACTGGCCTAGGTGTGCCTTTGCGGCAGCCACTTCTACCTACCATATACACAGTTAAAAGGTTTGCCAATGGGATCCCCAACTTCACCAGTAATTGCCGACATAGTGATGGAAAAACTATTAGACAACACAATAGCAAAGTTAGAAAGAGGACCTAGATTAATCACAAAATATGTCGACGATCTATTTGCCATAATTCACGAAGAGGATGTAAAAATAACTCTTAACTCTTTTAACAAATATATAAATTTTACAACGGAACTTGAAGACGAAGGAAAACTACCATATCTTGACGCAATTGTTATTAGAAATAAAAATGAATTGAATTTAAAGTGGTATAAGAAATCAACATCAACTGGACGAATCATCAACTTTTATTCAAAGCATCCAAAGACGATGATAATGAATACAGTAATGGGCTGTATAAGACGAATGTTAGAAATTACCGACGACACTTACCATGAGGAAATAAAAAATGAGATAAAACTAATGTTAAGAAACAATGATTTTCCCGAGAATATAATTAAAACACTGTTAAGAAAATATGAAGAAGAAAAGGATCAAGAAAGAGAAAAAGAAAAAACCCCGAAAATATTTAAATCAGTAGCTTATGTGCCGAAACTGTCTGAACGACGGGCAAAATCAGACTGCTACAACAAAGAGGAAATAAAAATAGCCCATAAGCCGATAAATACATTAAAAACTATATATAATAAAACAAAATCAACAATTCCACATACGGAAAAAAGCAATATAGTATACGAAAATCCCCTGTAATGGAAAAAACAAGGAGTCATGTCACAGCGTATATATTGGCACAACAAAAGGAAAATTAAAAAGTCGTTTATCACAACACAAATCTGACTATAAATATTGCCATCAGACTACAAATCAAAAAACAGCACTCATGACCCACTGTACTGGATACTCCCACTCGCCAAACTTTGACGACGTCACAGTTCTTCAACAAGAACAATATTACAGCAAACGATTTACACTGGAAATGCTTCATATTATAAACACTCCGACTAGAAAACGAATGAACTACAAAACGGACATAGAAAATATTTCGGCTAGCTTCTATCGCCATTTGTTTACAAACAAACGAATAGTGACCAACTCCACGTCAAGTGAATCAATCAGGCCGATTCTAAACAATTTCTCACTTTGCGGATTTTCTCACTCTCATATAATTTGTGAGCAAAAATGTATGAAATAGTGAAACGGTTTGCACCGATTCAGTAGAGAAAAATTGTTTAGAATTGGCGAACAGCTTTTTTGTAATGATGTTGTTATTTATTTTATTTATTTTGTTGTTTTTATGTTTTGTAGTTTCCCCCCGAAGACGATTACCGTGTGTAATCGAAATATTTTGGTAATAAAAACAACACCTTTGTGTTTTTTTAAAATTTGGACCTCAAGCCAGCTTACATAATTTTATAATTTATTTTATTTTATTATTATTTTATTTTATCTTTTTTATTTCTACTAAAATGTTTTTATTAGGTCGTCGTTCTTGTGCCCGGATTTTTGAATTCGATTTTGAACCAACTTCCTGTTGTGCTAGGGTCTTGAAATTTTCATCACAGTTCAGGTCGCGATGACAATGCAATATTATGAAAAAAAAAAAAAATCCGATAGGTGGCGCGTGGGTCGCTATATTTTCAAAAATCGCATTTATGGTCCGATTTGGCTGAAATTCGGAACATGTATTACAACTATGGCTGTGTGCTAATTGAAAACATTTTTCGCCAGAGTAAAATGAGGTGAACAAATTTCCTATGGTGAACGAATATTTGCCATTTTGCTGTGCCAAACGAAACGTTAAATTATGACAGTAGTAAATTTTGACGTATGAAAGCATGTGCAAAAGCAGATGCTTTGTGAATCAATTCTCATTTTACGTGTTTTTCATGCATTTATATTGCGTATTATTCGCATTATATTATATTTTAGTGTTAAATAACGCATGTGAACATAAATTTATGTGAAATAATATGAATGTTAACAGCACATGCATCCCTGTGCTCACATTATTTATTGTCAAAATTTGACCTAGCCCCCAGGGCTAGTGCAAATTCTGACGTTCATATTCACCACGATAACTGTCACAATTTAACATCGCTCTGTCAAAATTTGCTTTTTTAAACCGTTTGGCACACAGCCTATGAAAAGAAATATTTTCCTAAAAAGAATTCCGCTAGGTGGAGCTGAGATCGGGGTAATAAAAACTGAAAATCCTAATTATGGACCGATTTAGCTGATATTTAGCGTGTGTATTACTTAATCAATTTCCAAATGTTCAAAAAAAAATTGGACCCGCTAGGTGGCGCGTGAGTCGCTCTATTTAAGAAATGCGACGTTCTGTTTTCGGTGTCGATTAATTTTTTTAAAGATGGTTCGCATTAATTTCTAACAATCTTATTACCGATATGAGCTTTTCTAAACAAAACATCTTTTCACGATATAGCAAGCGCCAAATGTTTTTATACATTTCAAACTCCAAGTACTATTTAATACCTATAAGAATTCCCACTCACAAATGTTCCAGATAAGCTTTACGTGGTGTAGAATCTATGTAGGCAGAGGGGAAATTATTTTCCAGTTTTTAGTTCATTTTAAAAACATTTTAAATTAAAAATATTTTTTTATTCTATTTTTTATTTTATACTTTTTAGTTGTGAGTCTGTGAAAATTTCTAAGATTGTAATTGGATATTCTGTGTCATATTAGTGGTACTCATGTAACCATATAACTCAACAAAAGCGTAAATATATACATTTAACAGCTCAGTTAGATGAACAAATAGATAAATTTATGTGAATAATTTTTATTTTGAAATTCCCATTAATTTAATTTTTGACCCATTTTTTAACATATTCTTCTATTTTTGTCTAGTGTTATTGACTGCTTTGAAAAACTGCATGTCGCTAAATATCAGCTAAATCGGTCCATAATTAGGATTTTCAGTTTTTATTACCCCGATCTCAGCTCCACCTAGCGGATTTTTTTTTTTGGAAAATATTTCTTTTCATAGTAGTAATACATGTTCCGAATTTCAGCCAAATCGGACCATAAATGCGATTTTTGAAAATATAGCGACCCACGCGCCACCTATCGAATTTTTTTTTTCATAATATTGCATTGTCATCGCGACCTGAACTGTGGTGAAAATTTCAAGACCAGCAGGAAGTTGGTTCAAAATCGAATGCAAAAATCCGGGCATAAGAACGACGAAAGCGACCTAATAAAAACATTTTAATAACAAACTGCGCAATACCAAATTTTCCGAGACTTCGAATATTTATTAATACAAATAAACAATAATGGTTCACTTAGCATCACCCGATTCATCAGCAGACGTCAGAAATTGCCAATTTATGAAAAAAAAAAAAATAAAAGCTAACCAAGGGAGACTATCAAATCATATATCAAGGGTTGACGCATTTTTAAAAATCGATATTGGAATGAATATGGGTGTTTCCGAAAATGTGTCAACCAAATAGTGTAGGTATCAAATACTGAAACGTCCGAATGAAAAAAAAAAAATTCTTAAGATATTTGTATGGACAACCTCCAGTTAGTATTCCAAATTTAGATATGATCGGTCTATCCGCTTAGTAAGCAACTTAACCCAGCCCTACATACAAAAATTTTATTTTATGTATGTATATTAGGGTGTTTAAAACAATTTTTTTCTTGGTAAGGTTAGTAATTGATAAGAAAACCATGCAAAAAATAAGAGCCTTATCTTAACCCTCGCAGTTAATTATGGACGAACTTTTTAGGGTAAAGACCACCCTAATGTAATGTTAATCACCCTAATGTATATGAATCATTTAGGCGTTCAGAATGTGGAAGTAATGTAAATATCTACTTAAGTGAGTTAATTGCAATAATATATGTGCTCAATATTTTTTTTGTTGTGAAAACAGTTTATGTTTTCCTTTAGAGAAAAACTGGAACGTCCGAACAAAATTAAAATCGATATTTGTCCAATAATAAACTTCTCCAGCAAAAAAATGTTAATGCAGTCCAAGTCCTTGTTCATTCCTCTTTTAATAGTGTATGGACTATTTTTTGTAGCACTTTTTTTAGGGAAATCATGTTTTAGGGAAATCATATATCACCTCAAATATAAGGTACGTTTTAGGAACGTCCGAACGGCAGATTTAAACCGTTCTTCAGTGGTAATGTTTCATCTCCATCGCCGGAAACACCCATATGAAGAATCTATAAAAATAATTAATTTAAAAAAATTTATGTTTAAGTGTGTTGATATGTAAAATATGGCAAAAATATGAATTAATATAAAAAATAAATGAAATTTTATAATGGCAAACTTGCGCTTTTTCTTTTTTAAAGTGCAACCTACACGGAGAAAAATATTTCTCTCAAATCTAGAAAAGTATTTTCTTAATCCCAAATTATGTAGGTAAAAATTTGAGAAATTTTAAAAATTTACTTGATTTTCACTGAAATTAATCAAAAAAGTTTACTTTAAAAAAGGAAGTTTTTTCTTGTAAAATACAAAAACTAAGAAGAAAAAATGTTTCAAAAAATAAATAAAAAAACAAGAAAATATTTTCTAAAATATACTTAATTTAAGAAAATATCCTTACCAATATCAAGAAAATGTGTTCTTCAACATCTCAGCATTTTTTGAAAATTTTGAACGAACATTATTCAAAATCCATACTCCAGATGGAAAACATGTTCTTATTTATTTTAGTGTTTATCAAGGCAGAATTAGGAAAACTTTTCTTATAGGGCTGTTTCATTAGCGCTAATTCCGAATTAGCTCCGCTTTTGGGAGTTAACTTGGGCATAATCTTCATTATAAACTCCCAAAAATGAAGAAGATTTGAACAGATATCATAACGATTTGACCGCTACAGTCACCGATAAATAAACAAAAATAGCAAGGACAACTACCAAAATTACGATTTGCCGCTACTGGACAGTAGTCACCAAAAAATAAACAATCCCAGCGACATCTAGTTTTAAATAGCAAGTACTACAAACAAATCACTAGATGGCGCCGATTGTTAACCTTAAATTTTGTGTGTGTCAGGGTAAAATTTGGATCTGATTAAAGAAGATTTTTTGGAGGTAATCTCCGTGTGTGTATCCATAGCATTACTTATTTTAGTATTCATCAAGGTGTAATTAGGAACATTTTTTTATTTCTATCAAGACAGAATTAGGAAAACTTTTCTTATTTATTTTAGTGTTATTATTATTATTATTATAAGGCCTTATTACACTGCGACCATTTATGTATATATTGTGTGACCTTTCAGCTTATTCCTGTATGCGGAGGCGCTTTATAAATTTGAGCACCTCCTCATGTTTTTTATACCATATCACGAACGGATTGAGAGTGACCCCACCTAGGTAGCAGACTCTCTTTCTTGATAACGCAATGCATTCGCAGAGTATATGAACCGGAGTTTCATCGTCCAGTTCGCAAAACCGACAAATTGATGTATCTGACAGATTCAGTTTACTCAGGTGATAACAACGACCGCAATGTCCCGTAAAATACCCAGTGAGGGTTCTTAGATCCACCCTCTTTAGATTCATGAGCCTGGCTGATGCTCTTTGAGAGGGTTCTATAAAGAGTTTGGCCTGCCTCTGTCCTAGGCTGCTAAGCCAATGCTGCCTAAACTGTTTATTTTCCCAGCTGCTTATGGGCTCCTTTAAGACCCTCATACAGTTCCGGATGAACGTGAGCGTGAATGAGTGGAGACTTTCTATTGCGTACGCAAAGGAAAAGAATTCCAAATCAATTCTTTTGTGCGTTCACGCACATCTGTCAAATGAGTTCAATTCTCCAAAAAATGTGAAAAAAAATCAAAGTTTAGCGTGGTAATTGCCAAATTTCAACACCCACTTGCGAAGGGTTTGTGTCACTTTGTATTCGCACACAATTCACTGTGAGATAGTAAAATAAGCATTTCAAAGCATATTTAACACTTTCACTTAATTTTAAATGCTATAATATCAAAGATGTTTTAGTTGTTTTTCCACCTACGAAAGATTTTTTTGGAATAGTGGAGTACTATCAACATATTACACAAAAGAAAATTGTTCACGCTCACCCGCGTTCACGATCAAAAAGATGTGTATATGGGGCTTTACGTGGGCCTTCGTGAGTCCACAAAAGGGTTCCCGACCATAAAATACTGTTAGAGCACAATTTTAGTGTTTATCAAGGCACAATTAGGAAAATAGTTTCGTATTTATTTTAACTCTTTTCGTCACGGTGGTTACTGTAGCTAACCACCTTTTCCAGCTTCCGTAAAACTTTTTTTATGTACCGTTTAACGTAAACTTTTTAACTGTTACCCTTTTTTAAGTACATATAATAAAATTGTAACAATTGGATGTCTGATATTCAAGAAAAACTTATAGAAAGGGTAATTTTTAAGCCAATAGAATCCAAATCAAAAGTTTTTAGAACTTTATTTCTATCGGTCCGTGTGTTTGTGCGCGCATAATTCAAGAACTGCGTAATGGAATTGAATGCCTTTTTTGCTCTTGCATTACTAGACATCTAACTTAAGATTTAAGGTATCCCATATTTCGATAACTCTTCGGGCTCGACTAATATGAGGACCTCGATTAGTAAACTTACCAACTCATATCTCAAAAACTATGTGAGTTATGTTTGTGAACTTTTTTTCCCTTAATATATATGTCTAAACCAATCCAAAAATAAAACTTTTTCAATTATAAAGTCAAATATATGAAAGCGTGACGTAAAGAGTTAAAATTGAGATATCCGGGATTTTCTTAATAACAAGAAAAAACTTTCCAAGTTCAAAATCATTCCTCGATTTTCTTCTGTGTGCCTTGTTTAAAGTAAAACATTTTCTATGTTTTTTTTTAATTTATGTTCTAAATGTTTTTTTTTTTTCTTTTCTTTTAGTTGCATTGGCAATATTTAATGATCCCATAGGTAAGCGTTTTAAGAAAATGGGGGTAAAATTTTACCAAACTAAAAAGCCAATATTTGAACTCTCTTCTGTAGAGTTATAGGGCTGATAAATTAGCGCCAATTCCGAATTAACTCCGCTTTTGGGAGTTATAGGGCTGATACATTAGCTCTAATTTCGAATTAACTCCGCTATTGGGAGTTAACTTGAGCATAATCTTCATTATAAACTCCCAAAAATGAAGAAGATTTGAGCAGATATCAGGAACCGAAATAACGATTTGACCGCTACTGTCACCGTTAAATAAACAAAAATAGCAAGACTAGAGTCACCAAAGAGTAAACCATCCTCAGCGACATCTAGTTTTAAACAGCAAGTAATACAACCAAAGCACTAGATGGTGCTGATTGTTAATCTTCCATTTTGTGTGTGTCAGGGTAAAATTTGGATCTGATTAAAGAAGATTTATTGGAGATAATCTCCGTGTGTGTATCCATAGCATTAGATCGAATTCGATTCTGCTGCGTTTTCTTCGCATTTGCCAACTATTCTTCAAAACAATTCTGTGGTCCCCAGCCATAACAACACAACTCCACTTATGGCCAAAATGAGTTATTATCTTTTTAGAATCTCCATATTTGATTTCATATTGTGACAAAATTTTATGAAAATCACTCCAATAGTAAGCGAGATATTAACAAAAGAAATACCGATCAAATCAAAGTCATTGCAGCTTGAACAGGGAATAACAACACATCACAGTTCTCTGATATAAGATGATTTTTGCCTCACTTGTGCTTTTGTGCTCAGTTGCAATCAAACAAGGTTGTTTATTTTTTGCGTGCAGATCTAACTTGAGATTTTATTCCGAAGTAAGTTTGTTGTTCGGAAACTTACATAAGTATACTTGCGTTGTTTTATCCAATGTATTTTTTTTTTCGAATGCCTATCATAACTTAAGTTGTGCTTTTGTTTCGTGCCGTGTTTCTTATCATTAGTTAACATAACAAAATATATGCTATTTTTCCAAAACGAATTATTTGCAACCAACAATTTAACTTGCGTGAGTTACATCAATGGCCCTTCGAGAAATCCAATTTTCAGACGAGATCTCCAGCCGTAGGCGATAACTTCTTTTTAAATACATATGGGTACCCTCGTGAAGGGTGGATACCTTGCCGCGGTACGAGGGCTTAAGTCGATAGCCACAGGGCTACGCTGCCCTTGTGATCATAGCTCCGTACGGCACTTCATCACGAGAGCAGCCTAGCCTCTCTGGCGCGACGACAAAGATCTTCCCCCTCCCAATCCAGGGTGTTATGCCAAACCGTGCTCATTGGACGTTTGCAGCCGGGAGGCAAATCGTGGCTGTATTTGAACGGAGCCTCTCTGATACCGGGTCGCCTCAGAGAGTAAGCATGGCCTTACCGCGGTATGGGGCTCTGCCGCGGCGCACGACACATTTTCCCCTACTCTTCCCTTGACCCTAAGCTGGCCTTGTCCGGCGATGGGTCGTACGAACATGATGAACTCAAATAATGTAAATAAAAATGAAAAACCTAAAAAACAAACAACGCCAAATTTCACTCCTCAGCAGAGGAGAGCTATGTAACCGTAACCGATTAAAACCGATTCATTTTTCAAAACCGAAACCGTTATTTTTTTCTGAAAACGAACGAAGAACGAAACCGAAACCGTTTCAACAGCCGGAACCGGTTCCAAACGGTTTTGAATTTTTTTTGTGGACACATATTTTATTTTAAATGAGGCTACCCTGAATAATTTTCATGGAAGATGATTTAGCAAGACACTTTTTGACCTCAATATCAAAATTTCAAAAAAATTGAACTATAGACGAATGAAGCCATCGAAAAAAATTTACGACATCCGAAAAAAAAAATGTTTAGTGGCCGTCTCAGAAAGCATCATCATATTAACGTTCCATTTTAACATTTTTCTAATATAAAAAGTAGAGTTAATTTTTTAAACTTATCGGTCAAAAAACCACCAAATTTTCAAAGATTTTCAAATTAATGACCACTAACTTATAACATACATACTTATATTTAAGAAAAATTTTCCCATAAATAGCGGAAGTAATATTTATTACTTTATATTGGAGAAAATTCCTCATGAAAACCGGAGTAAAGTTATAAAAATTCAGACTTATTTTGCATTTAGGTACATATTTGAGTTTTGTAGTAGCACAATTTTTTTGTGTTGTTGTTTTTATTTGGAAACCGAAACCGTAACCGAAACCGAAATAAATGTTGAAGAACGAAACCGGAATCGAAACCGAAACCGCTACAAAACCGTAACCGAAACCGGAACTTTATTTTAATCGGTTTCATACCTTGGTAAATATTACAAAGTTTATCCCAAACCACATTTGAGCGATAACTCTGTTACCGATAAATATATCGAAATGAACCAAAGTACAAATGAAAGCTGTGGTCATCCCCATTCATTGATACAAATTTTGTGCAAATATTCCAAAGCTTACCCGAAACCACACTTTGACCTATAACTCTGTTATCGATACACCCAGAGAAAAAATACAATAGAACGAACTGGATTACAGGTTAAAACAACAGATGTTAAATCTGTTGGATGAACTTAAATCTGTTGGATTAACTGCAGAAATCTGTTGTGAGAGTGTCTTCGCTGTTATATGATTGTTAAATCTGTTGGATTCACTGGAAATCTACATTACTTGACCAGATTTCCGTCAATTGAACAGTTTTTGGTATTAACAGAAGAGGACTGTTGATATAACTGTGATTTTTTCTATGAGTGTAAATATATCGAAATGAACCAAAGTTCAAACAAAAGCTGTGGTCTTCCCCATTCGTTTGATACCAATATTGTGCAAATATTCCAAAGTTTTCCTGAACCCCATTTTGACCGATAACTCTGTTATTTTAAATATATCGAAATGAACAAAGTCCAAATGAAAGCTGTGGTCTTCTCCATTCGTTTGATACCAAAGTTGTGTGAATATTCCAAAGTTTACCCCAAACCACATTTTGACCGATAACTTTGCTATCGATAAATATATCGAAATGAAACAGAGTCCAAATGATAGCTGTGGTCTTCCCCATTCGTTTGATACCAATTTTGTGCAAATCCTCCAAAGTTTACCCGAAATCACATTTTGACTGATAACTCTGTTATCGATAAATATATCAAAATAAACCAGAGTCCAAATGATAGCTGTGGTCTTCCCCATTCGTTTGATACCAATTTTGTGCAAATCCTCCAAAGTTTACCCGAAATCACATTTTGACTGATAACTCTGTTATCGATAAATATATCGAAATGAACAAAAGTCCAAATGAAAGCTGTGGTCTTCTCCATTCGTTTGATACCAAAGTTGTGTGAATATTCCAAAGTTTACCCCAAACCACATTTTGACCGGTAACTTTGCTATCGATAAATATATCGAAATGAAACAGAGTCCAAATGATAGCTGTGGTCTTCCCCTTTCGTTTGATACCAATTTTGTGCGAATATTTCAAAGTTTACGTAAAACTATCGAAATTTTATGATGCCTGTTGCAGACTTTATACTCCTAGGAATTCGTCTGCGAAATTTCGTAAAAATCGGGGCATTGGTTCAGACGTTAAAGAACCACAAACATCCACAGTCAGTCACAAACTTACGTTTTTATATATTAGTAAGATAAGATAAGATAAGATTTTTCTATGTTCAACTGATGTCAAAATGACATTGTACGTACCATAAATTGGCTGAAGTTCCTATGAACCTATGTTTTATTCTTAGTTTTCACATTACATTATAAGAGGCTAATTTGTTTAAATAAATGCACCAATTTGAATTCAAGGACACTTTTATTTAAGTACGTATGTATGTATATGTTGATCAATGGATATAAACTACGGATTAATATGCAAGCAATTTTGACAAAACAGCGCAACTTATGTTATGCTAAAAACACTTTGTTTAATATTATGGAACATCGGCATTACTTGAATTGTCTCGCCGGAGAGTAGAACCTTTAGTTCAGAATAATAACACAAGTTAAGTTATGTCTTTCAATCGTGTCAAAATACTTTAGGGAAAAAAGGACTGAATCAAATTTTTTAGCGTATACAAAAAACTACGGGCATTCACCTGCGTTTTTTGGCAGCATAACATGGATATGATATTACTTGAGAAATTGAAAAAAAATCCGTGATTCTTTCAAAAACACTTCTCAAATTTTATGTTATGTTGTTATGGCTTGGGACCAAAGAATTGCTAAACAAAAAACTGCATACATGGGAGAAAAGGGATAGAATGAAACGGCTTGAATATACGGAGATAATGGTCGATCTGCGAAAGAATATATGTATTATTTATACATATTATGATTTTAAAATATAAAAAAGTGCCACAGGCGAAAATTTCCAATTTCCATGTGGGCGGCCCAAGTAGGCATAATCACAAAGAATAGTTTAAAATTGTAAACAAGAACCGGTCTTAAGTGCAGTTAGGAATTTCGGCTTAATATATGTTAAAATGCGTATCAAACGAAAGGGGTTTTAAATACTTGTACAATGATACCAATTATGTAAGAATCGATTCAGTAGTTTTGGATATATGTATATATATGCGATTTTAAATGCTTGATTTTCTAATATCATGGCACCTCTAATTGGTATGCCACCTAAAATAGCTTTCTTTTTATACCCATTTTGGCATTAGTTGCTCTATGTTAAAAAAAAAAAAAAATATGTAGAATGAACAGTGTTCCGGCTAGATTGACAAAAAAACTGGCTAGAATCGGGTAAATACATTTTTTTTATTAAAATCATATCGTCCAAAAAACGGTAAAAGATGATACGTCCTTTTTTCATTGGGTAAACCGACTTTTTCATACTTTTGGAAAAGATGGAGATTTCCGCACCTGATATTGAAAGAAAATTATATGTTCAATGGCTAAATAAAATCTGCTAAGTCCAAAAAATATATGGAAAGCTACTTACTCCATAGATTGTAATACAAAATAAAATCTTGAAAATTAAGTGAAGGCGATTCAAAGGATGTGAACCTTGAGCTCTTCTTCAGACCACCTGATCACTGCTGTGTCTTCCTGAAGTCTCAGCCATCATGGATAGGGCAACACAATATCGGAGAGGATATTGTTATTCTCAGCGACAGCCAAGCGGCCATCAAATCCCTTGGTTCTTACTCGTTCAACTCCGAAGCTCAGCTGTTGTCGATCTTTACAAGAGATGACCTAACAGAACCGCGTGAACCTCACATGGGTCGCGGGACATAGGGAAATTGTAGGGCGGACGAACTTGCGAGGCAAGGCCCGACCAAGCAGGTTCTTCGAGATAAAGAGCGCTTAGGTATGATGTTTGCCACATGCAAGCTAATGCTGAAATAGTACACACTTCGCCAAGCCTACGAAAGGTGGCTGCAATCTCCAAACAAACCTGGCCAAAATTGGTTCATAAAAGATCTAGACAGATCTATGCCCTAATACGGGCTACTCACCTACCAAGAAATGTCAAACTCCATATAAAAAAACGCTCAAGAAAAAATACAGCACTTTTCGATAGTTGGCAATGCCGGTTATCTCAAGAAACAAATATGTTGGAATATATTTCTTGAGGGAAGCGTGCAGATTTACGGCTAAGGTGAGTACATATTTCGCTACACATGTTTAATACATTTTTATAATATTAATTTGCAAGAAAATCGAAAGTGTGGTAAACGTCAAAATTCCTTGATCAAGCACAAGAAATATATGCTCGTTTTTTTCTTGAGGCATTTCTTGGCAGGTGAGTAGCTCGCTTAAGGAGGGGAGAAATCTCCATATCAATAAGGGTACTAAACGGGACTGCATTATTGGTAGGCACGTAGAAAGGCTAGGTGTGCGCTACCCACGATACTGTAGGAGTTGTAAAGATGATGAGGAGGAGGAAAGGGTGGAGCACCTCATCTGCAACTGCCCGGCTTTAGACGGAGCTGGATATAATGGACTTGGTGGCCTTCATCAAGTCATCTAAATGGTTCGAGGAGGAGTAACGTTGTCGGTTTAGGAGTATCAGTCTCGAGATTCTGCTTTGTGGAGAATCCCGAAAACACAGGAATTTTCCATATGGCCGGGTCCCGGAACTGACTTTCCTAGTGTTGGTAGTATCCCAACGGGCTTTTAATACTGGCCTTATTTTAATCAACTAAATCAAAAATACAGAGGTGACTAAAAAGTAGATCCGTTAATATATACATATATATATTTTATTATTCTGTATTAATTAATGAATGTTATGTATAGAAATAATAAAACCAAAAATACTAAATTCCTTAAATTATTTTAACTTAACAAAAAAAAAAAATGTTAACTTTTTGAAAATTTGATGTATTTGCCTCAGTCTGGCTGGAATCAACTTACATATTCGTTTTACAAAATAAAAATTTGTGATATTTAAAGTGTAAACATTGGGCTCCTACTTTATGGGAAATTGAAGAATGAAAAATATTAAAAACGGCTAGAATCGGCTAAATTTTCTTGACAAATCGGTTAAAAACTCGGCTCCGGCTAAATCCGCTTTTTTCCGGCTAAATCATTTTGAAATCGGCTAGATCTAGTCGGAAATCGGCTAAAATGGCAACACTGAGAATGAAGCATAATATCTCTATGCTAGATTTTGTCCAAATCGGTCAAGCGGATATACAAATAAAACTATAAGAAGAACTCGTTTATGACCGTTTTCTCAAGGAAAATTTAAAGTTGATTAGTCGGATAAAAATATTTTTTATACAAAATTTTTGTTTATAGTAAGCTTTAAAATTAAAGGCTAGGTGAGAAAAGGGACCTTGAAGTTTTAAAATATATTTACTTTCAAGTATAAACAATTTGCTTTTTTCCTAGGTATTAAGAGTGGGAAGGAAATTGGAAATATGGGATCTGGTTCACCCAGTGAAGTATTTTGCGCAGTTCCAGGGCGACTTAGCCTTCTATCCAGCACGTCCAAATACAAAGTAACAATTGCGGAGGTCCAAAGACGGCTATCTCCGCCAGAATGCTTAAATGCTTCTTTATTGGGTGGTGTGCTTCGCAGGTAGATATGCAAAACAAATCACACCTGTGTAATACATTTTTCATTATAACATATCTTTTAATCAGGGCTAAAAGTAAGAACGGAGGACGTCTGTTAAGAGAAAAGCTTGAAAAGATTGGTTTGAACTTACCAGCTGGTAGACGAAAGGCTGCTAATGTTACACTACTTACGTCACTAGTAGAAGGTGAAGCTACTCACCTGGCAAAAGATTTTCATTTCGTTTGTGAAACTGAATTTCCAGCACGACAACTCGCGGAATACGTCGTAAGGCATCAAACGGAACCACAAGAATCTTATCGTCGAAAAGAACTCCTTATACACTCCCAGCAGGTATGTAAATGTCTATTCAATATCTACATGTACCCTGCAGCAAATGAAACTAGTTGAAAACTACTTTACAACTAGTTGGTGCACCAGGCCCAACTAGTCAGTATTTTGTCTTTTTTTCCATATAAGCAACTGGTATTTATTACGTGTTGCTGTCCTACGAAATTTCAATTGTCAAATTTCGACCAGAACAACCAGCCATCTACTAGTTATGAAATACCAGAATTATACTATTTGTAAAATACTAGTTTAGACTCTTAATCATAGGTCGGCGTTTTATTTTTGGGTATGTATTGGTAAATGCGAGAGTAATTTCGCTACAGTGGTGCTTAACCGACAGCAAGGAAGTAACAACGTGATCGCTTTGACGCAAAATTTGTATGATAATATTTTATTTATTTTATATTTTTGACTACATAGTTTTCAAATTAACTCAGAGCTAAGATTTCCTTTCCTTCACTTTCTATTCCTCTACTCCAGTTTATCTATCACTTATTTTTCAATAATCTACTTTTTTATTTGTTAATAGTTTATTTTCCTTTTTGCGTTACATTTTAGCTAAAATATCTGAAAACTTAGTGCAATTCTCAATGTTTCTGAATCGCAAGGTTCGCAGTGAAAAATTATTTAGAATTGCCCTTTCATTTATTTGAAATCGCGCATAATTTACTGTCGCATAAAACAAACAGCAAAGCGACGATACGTGTTACCCCTTTGCTGTCTGCGGCACGACTGGCATGAAAATTCTGTTCCGACACCACTGCGCGCAATTGCTTTTTCGCTCTCATCAGCAACTGAAATGAAGATAATAAATATACGTGTGAAGAGCGAAATACCCTGCATTTTAAAACTTGGCCGCATACAAGACACTCAGCATCATTGAAAATATTTACAGAAAAAAATCGTTTTGTACCTCCATCTTATTAATAAAATATATTTTGCATTTATGCTCAGTGTACAAAAATAAGCAAGAAATAATAGACACAATGCGGTATCGACCTGCTTGAATCAATGCTAGCATAAAAGAAAATTTTTCACACATACCGCAAGATATGGTGGTAACTGGCTGAAAAGCTCTATTTTCTAAACTATCTACCTTTTTTTCTAGGAATGCCACCTGATTGCACAATCTTTCTAGCTCCTCATCTTTATTTCGAACAACTTCCTCATATTTTCTTTTCCAATCCGTTCAAAAATCCTCAGTTTGTGTTTGCCGACATATTTCCCTAGAGCTAGCTAAAGGAGAAGAAATATCTTCAAATATAGTGGGCTGGATGGGCTCATGAAAGGCCTAAACTTTAACGTCGTTTTTTAAGTAGATGCACTTTCAGCATTTATTTGAAATACTACTGGCATGAAATCTTCAATAGCTAGCTCTATACCAGACTCTTGTACGGCGGGGTCATCTAAACTACCTATCCCTATTCTGCTAACGCCGTCGTTTTCCCTACCTACTTCCACCGCAGGTGAATATATACTTAATTCTAAGTCCGGAGTAGCGTCCTTTAGCAGATATCTGCTACCATTGAGCATGCGGGAAGAAAAATGTCGATGGCATGCGTAAATGTTTTTCCATTTTGCTGCTGAACCTCTTACGCCCAACAGCCGCATCCATTCAAGCCGCCTATAAAAAATTTTGCCGTCAGTAATGCAATATATGCTTATATATATAAAAAAAAAATATAAAAAAAAACTAATGGCGGCGATATACCAACAGGTTATCATAACCTCTAACGAGATTTTTAGCCGAGCTTCTCTTTCCAACTTGTGGTGTGTTGCTTTTGAGTTTTTCCTACAAGTTGGCGGGACCTACAGTTTTTTGCCGACTCCGAACGGCACTTGCAAAGCAAATGAATTTTTTGCTGAGAAGCTTCTCATGGCAGAAATACACCCGGAGAGTTTGCCAAACTACTGCCGAGGGGCGACCCCGTTTAAAAAATCGTTTTTCTAAATAATTTTTGATGTTACTTTTGCCGGGCATCGAACCGCCACGACTTGGTGTAGAAGGCCGAATACTTAACCGCTACACCACGGCGGCCGCTTTAGGAAAAAAATAATAAAACGGTGAAGAAAATAAAGCAAATAAAAAAATTTAAAAATAAAAAAAATAAGGCAGAGGAAAAAAATGCATTTTAGTAAAAAAAATCATATGTAAATAACAAATAATCGCAGAATTTAAGATGGGTGAAAAAATAAAAATAAATTTAAAAGTAAAAAAAAATAGAATAAAAAAATATTTTTAATTTAAAATGTTTTTAAAATGAACTAAAAACTGGAAAATAATTTCCCCTCTGCCTACATAGATTCTTCACCACGTAAAGCTTATCTGGAACATTTGTGAGTGGGAATTCTTATAGGTATTAAATAGTACTTGGAGTTTGAAAGGTATAAAAACATTGGCGCACGCTAAAGATGGTTTGCATTAATTTCTAACAATCTTATTGCCGATATGAGCTTTTCTAAAAAAAAAAACATCTTTTCACAATATAGCAAGCGCCAAATGTTTTTATACATTTCAAACTCCAAGTACTATTTAATACCTATAAGAATTCCCACTCACAAATGTTCCAGATAAGCTTTACGTGGTGAAGAATCTATGTAGGCAGAGGGGAAATTATTTTCCAGTTTTTAGTTCATTTTAAAAACATTTTAAATTAAAAATATTTTTTTATTCTATTTTTTATTTTATACTTTTTAGTTGTGAGTCTGTGAAAATTTCTAAGATTGTAATTGGATATTCTGTGTCATATTAGTGGTACTCATGTAACCATATAACTTAACGAAAGCGTAAATATATACATTTAACAGCTCAGTTAGATGAACGATATAGATAAATTTATGTGAATACTTTTTATTATGAAATTCTTTTTAAATTAAATTTTGACCCATAGCGTAATCGAATTGGGTAATTTTTGGAGGTGTTTACACACTAAACTCCTCGTGGAAGTTTACCGAATCTGTGTAAACTTCGTTCCATAAAAATTTTGACAGTTCATTTACGCCTTCGGCAATTTTCTACGTTTACGCGCATTACGCGGTGTACCTATGGTTACATGAATAAAATTATTCTTTTTTAAGCCTTATAAAGCACATTATCTTTCCTTTGTGCAACAGTGGCTGCGCCTAAATGTATGCACATGAAATATTCGAAATTTCGATGCTGTTTATGGCGCTGAAAACACATTATAGCATGCGCATTATAGCATATGTACGAAATATTCAGATAGCAATAAGGAAGATAGGCCGATAAATGGGACTTTTGCAATTAAAGCAATACTTTGGATTTTTTTTTTGTATAATGCATTGTCAGCGAAACCTGAACGATGGTGAAAATTTCAAAGCCCCAGCTCAATGGGAAGTAAGTTCAAAATCCAAAGCAAAATCTCTGGAAATGAAACTTTTCAAATATCACTATCCGTGCGCCACCTATCGGAATTATTTTTTTCTTATACTGCGTGGGGCCAGAAAACTAAACGACGATGAAAATTTCAAGATTCTATCTCAACGGGAAGTTCGTTGAAAAAACAAATTAATCGACACCGAAAACAGAACTTCGCATTTCTTAGCGGGTCCAATTTTCTTTTGAACATTTGGAAATTGATTAAGTAATACACACGCTAAATATCAGCTAAATCGGTCCATAATTAGGATTTTCAGCTTTTATTACCCCGATCTCAGCTCCACCTAGCGGAATTTTTTTTAAGGAAAATATTTATTTTCATAGTATTAATACTTGTTCCGAATTTCAGCCAAATCGGACCATAAATGCGATTTTTGAAAATATAGCGACCCACGCGGCACCTATCGGATTTTTTTTTTTCATAATATTGCATTGTCATCGCGACCTGAACTGTAGTGAAAATTTCAAGACCCTAGCACAACAGGAAGTTGGTTCAAAATCGAATGCAAAAATCCGGGCACAAGAACGACGAAAGCGACCTAATAAAAACATTTTAAAAAGAAGAACTATACCCATTATGATTCGTGTGACCAGTTATTTCTATAAAAAAATAAATGGAGATAATATTTTATTCGAATTCTTGATATTTTATCAATATTGATAATTCATGCGCCCCTGATGCAAAAAAAGCGACATAAAGACATCTTGGACGCACTTGGCTTTTTTATTATTTTGACATGTGTCCCTTTTTCCAAAGCATGGTGCATGACGCGTTCAAAAAAATACCATTCAGCCAATGCAACACCGAAAACACCTTTTTGTGCACTTTTAGGGACGGTCTAATAAAATAACCACATCAAACCTTGCAACTTTGATTGCAAATATGTATCTCTTTATAGAAGAAAACTTAAAAAAGCACTACCGAATTCGGATCCTGGGGCCAACCTCCGTCTTTTGAGCCCCCTCCCATAATTTTAGCCAATTTTTTAGTAGTTGATCCCTAAAGGAAACAAATACCATATTTTCCTATGTGTTTTTCAAAGTTGTCAGTTTTCATGTGGTTGTTGTAATTTTATTTGGCTGTACCTAACTATAACTTTCACTAAAACAAAAAATTGAAAAAGCGCTTCCGGATTTTTGATCCTGAGGCCAAAAACCGTCTTCTGATCTATCTCCCATATTTTTAGCTAATTTATTAGCAGTTGACCCCTAGAGGAAACAAATATCTTATTTTGTTATATAGGCCAGTATAGTTCCACACTAGCCAATTTATATTTTTAAGCTGTTGTGCAAATTACTAACTTTCCTAATGGTGGTATCACAACGGGCCTTTCAAAACTGGCCTAAGTGTGCCTCTGCGGCAGCCACTTGAACCTAACCTAACCCTGTTGTGCAAATGAGCCTAAGCCAGTTGGCACTCACCTCGACATTTCCGCTGGGAACTGATGGAGAGGAGTTCCCAATGCACACCCTCGGACGCATTTCCTGTTCGGCATGTTTCCAACTATAGTATGGCACCTTGAATGGAATAAGTTGCAGCAGCAGCTCCAGAAAAATTGGATGAAACTTGATGAAAATTGTTGTAGTCGCTGTAAAAACTGGACCGGATCTGAAATATACAAAAGAAGAATTTTTAGTTTTAAAGTTTTAAATAGAAAAATGTAAAATAAAATAAAATTTCAACATTACTTACCGGCAGTTGATTGAAGAATTTCAATTTGACCTTCGGTGTGCTGTCAAAAGCACATGGTAGGGTTGCATTTTTTTTTCAGTAGAAGTTTTCTTAAAGAATAAAAGAGGGTTGTGCGGAGAGGACTTATAGTAGTAGGCATTTATAGATCGCAAAAAATGCTGTGATCTGACAGATTACCTTAAGAAATATATACGAAAGTATTAATTTCTTGATGTAAACCGATTTATCGATTAAGGCTGTGTCAATTAAAAAAATTTTTAGTCAGAGTAAAATGAGGTGAACAAATTTTCTATGGTGAACAAAAATTTTACATCTTGCTGTGCTAAACTAAAAGGTAAATTATGACAGTTGTAAATTTTGGCGTATGCAAAAGCAGATGCGTTGTGAATCAATTTTCAATTTACGTGTTTTTCATGTTTCCATTTATTTGTATTGCGCAATATTAGCATTTTATTATATTTTAGTGTTAAATAACGCAAGTGAACATAAATTTATTTGGAATAATATGAATGTTAACAGCGCATGCATCCCTGTGCTCACATTCACCACGATAACTGTCAGAATTCACCATCGCTCTGTCAAAATTTTCTTTTTTAAACCAATTGGCACACAGCCTGACTAAAAAACGCTTGCATAATTTTACAGTATTTTACAACACTAGGCATTTAAACTAAAAAAATCGATAATAAGTTTATTTTAAGTAGAATTCCTGAACTGTTTCTTACTTTTTCTTTAATTTTATCATTTAATTTCGAACGAAATTATATAATAGACCAATCAAAAAACAGCGAAAATTGTGCATCAAAAGTAGTAAATTTTGTTCAGATAAAATATTTCTTGTGTTACACCAAACATTAGTTAGGAGACTTTAAATTGATAAAAATTTAATACTGCGGTAAAAGTGGAGCAACATTAGGGTACTTTTTATAAATTTCGTAGCAATTAGCACTCCTTTTTCAATTTGCGGGTTTTGTGCAGAATGTGCCAAAAGTCCCATACAGGATTCCTTCATTCCACACTATTTGGAGTCACTCAGCCAGTGCCTTTCACTCAAATTCGTAAGAAGAAGAAAATAGGCTGCCAAACTATAAGGGATAAACAATAATTTAGTTTGATTTCAACACTCGTACGGTGAGGGTGTGTAGCACGGCGAAGCAATCACTTTTAGTACAGAGGATGATCGAACAGTACGTACATATGAATGTTAAGTTTTTTAGGTTGAGTTGAAAACTTATTTCGTGATTAGCTCTGCGTTGGCTAAGAAAGGTAAGTCACTCGATGAAAGTACTTTTGTAAGGACTTGGCTGTAACCATTCTGAAGTGTTTTGGAGAAAAGGAGACCGTTATCAAGTCACACAATGACGCGGTGTATAACAGATATTTCAAGATGCATGTATTTAAACTTGAAACTCCAAAAGTTGACAAGTATCGGTAATGTCAGTGCTTTCATCCAAAGCAATGGAATAGGACTTAGCGTTTATACTTCAATTTCAAATACATAAATTTTGAAATATGTATCTGTTTTACGTCGCTTTATTGTTCGACGTGATAAGGGTATATCACCAACATATTTGGCCAGCTCAGCCACTTTTTCTCCAAAACCTTCTAAAACGTCTACAAACAGGTCTTTAATAAAAGCACCATCTTCCAGTGGCTTTTCTTTTTTAGCTAAAGCCAAGCTAACTTTTACAGATTCTATCAGTTTAGCATTTTTTAAATTATCTTCGACTTCATTAATATAAGAGCATAAACTCGAGCTTATATTCGAAAAACTTAATCTCTTTCATCAGCACTCAGAGTATTATTTCTCTGTGTAGTAAAGCGAAATGCCGACTTAAGCTGCCATTACCGCTACTTAGCATAGACTTGACTTGACTTGAGAACTGTCACTAAGCACTTAGAAAAATAACAAGAGAGCACACTAGCCAGTTTCAAATAAGCGTAAAATTTTACCCTCTCGAATAGCTTTTTAAAGTAATTATGTGATTTTTTACATATAGCTCTGCAAAAAGTACCAACACGCATTTTCCTGGCATTAGGATTCGATGTTTTGAGCTTATCTATAATCATTATATACTCAATGCCCAAACAAAACTATAAAAAATTTTGGGAAAAAAAAACATTTTTTTTGGTTGGCCTAATTTGAATTTAATTTATTTGACAGTTAGTTTTGCGGCTGCCATATAAATAATATACATCCAAAAATTCTTATCTCTATGGAATTTTTGAAGAATTTTATTCAAAATATGTAAAAATAAAGTATGGCATCACCCAGTTCTCTCACGGCGCTCACTGAACTTAGAATTTACGTAGAAAATCAAAACTCATCAGATTTCTAATTGTATGGGAGCTATGAGTACTATTGGTTCGATCATTGTGTATCAGTACAAGTGTGGAATCTTCTGCATAGACGTCAAATTTTCAAAGTGAGTTTAACACCTGATGATCAGAGTTGCTTTTTTGGAAAATAGTATCATTTAGCGCCGACTTGCATTCGATTGCCTAAAAAAATTAGTAGTAAATAAATGGATAATAGTTCTATAAATTTATAAAATAAGGTGAAAAATAATGGTTGATAACTTCTTAAGTCTGGTTTTCATTAGGTAAAATTTTGATAGTTTCTATCGACTTTATCGAAATAAGCGTTAATTGTATACTTTAGCTGTCAACTGCTAATAAATAAGCTAAAATTATGGAAGGGGGCTCGGAAGATGGGGTTTGACTTTCAGAATCACGAATCCGGAAGCGATTTTTTAATTTTTGGTTTCAAAGAAAAGTTATGGTCAAAAACTGAAAATTTACCCGGGTTAGATACCAAAATTTGGGAGGATTCCATGGTATTTATTTGCTGCCGCTTATACAAAAAATAACCTGGGCTACGCAATCCCAAGTCCGGGGTGTTGACTGAACCGTGACACGGTACGCACTTTTTTGGACGTTTTTAGGCGCAGTCTAATGTAAATATAACAAGCACATGAAAAGTTGAAACTTGGATTACAAATATCTCCTCGGAGAAGCAAATATTAAAAAAAGCGCTTCCAGATTCGTGATCCTGAGGCCAAACTCCGTCTTTTGAGCCCCCTTCCATAATTTTAGCTAATTTATTAGCAGTTGACAGCTAAAGTAGATAATTACCAAATAAGCAACCGAATCTCGATAAAGTCGATGAAATTTGACACCTTTTGACCTAGTGAAAACCAGGCTTTAGAGTTGTAATTTATAAAGCTTATTTTACATTTTGAACTTGTAGCACTCTCCTTTCAGAAATTGTTTGCTACTTCTTAGAATGTGTAAAGCTCAAAACAAATGTGCAGTAACCCTGCGCAGTGAAAATTTAAACACACTAATTTGTACTAGAGCAGACAAATGTATCCCTGCATGGTGTGCAGTAGCTGCACGACGCGTTCAAATCAAATTTCTACGCTCCTCGCCAGTGTTGGGTGTCGAAAAACCCAACAAGCACGAACAAGCCAAAAACAAAAAACAAATATTTTATTTCGTGATTTGCATTTATTTTGTATTTTTGAATGAAAATTTTTTATAAAAAATGTAATTTTTATTTTAAATGAGTGTTTAAAACATATTTCAGCTTATTTATTTGTGTTTTAAGTGACAAGTGTCACTGCATGGAACTGCCAGGCAAATTTTGCTGCAAGTGTGTTTACAAATCGTTCAAGCAGCAGTAAAACTACTAGCGCTGCAGGCCAAATCGTTGCACATGTATTCCAGGCACAAAGATTTAAAATCGTACTACAAAAGGCAACAAAAAAATTAAAACTGCTAACAACATTTCACGACAGGCCAATTGCATTATCCTGGCAAAATTCCACGGCTTTGATGTTGATACTTGGCTTAATAAATTAAAAACAATCTATCTAAAAAAAGTGTGTTCTCATTTTCTGGTTTCTTATTTCGAACATTAAAATTTTTCCTGTAAAATAAATAAAGTTTAGGGCCGCTTGCATAAAAGCCGATAACGGCTAATCGGAGTTTAATTGACGTATTTTGTATGGTTAGCTGTCAAGTTAATCACCGATTAGTCGTTATCGGCTTTAATGCAAGTGGCCCTTAATCGTTTTAAGTTTTGTATTTTTTTTTGCAAAATATAATAAAAGTGTAAGCTGAAAGATTCGCTTAAAAATTTTCCTACAAATTGGAATGAAAAAGTTGTGCAACACAGCAACACTTTTTTGCAAACAAGAACCCTGTCTCATTGTTTTACGGTCCTGCACAAAACCCTGGTTTGAAGAAACCACAATAGCAACCCAGATTTTTGACATGGACGTGTGTTTTGATTGACGTTGAAGTGTGTTTTGACATTTCTGTCAAAGCTACATTTCACACTTTATGTTATACACAATGGGTCCGATCTTGCTGGTTCCGACAAATGATTATTCGCATATAAAATAACGCCTCCATACTAAATTTCATCGAGATATCTCTAAAATTGAGGGACTAGTATGTGTACAAACAGACGGACGGACGGACAGACAGACATGGATAAATGGAATCAGTTCATCATCCAGATCACAACGGTATACATATTAGTGGGTCTATCTCTTCTTCTTCTCATACTTACAAACATCGGACCAAAGTTATAATACCATTTCATGTTCATGAAAGGTATAACAACAAGTGGATGACATATATATAATACTTCTATTTTGCTAGTACAATATACTCGGAATGAGTTTTCAGCTCACCAACAAAGGGATACAGAGCATATAATCTTTGTGATTGCTGTAGTATACATCCCTGCTAGACAGTGCTATGACATTCAGTCAGCTTTGTAATGTTGCCTTTGAAAACGTGATAGGAAATCGTGATGTGAAAATTTATTCACCAAATATTTGCTTTGCACGTGCTTTTTCCATACTTCAAAATTTACAACTGTCAAAACTCACCTTTTCGTTTGGTACAGCAAAATGGAAAACTTACATTATGCTCTTAAAGACCAATTCCAGGAATTCCCCTAGTCCGCTTTTACATTTGTTAAGTATTTTTTTCAATTCTGCCGCGACGTAGACGCAGGAGGTGAGCGGCAACCTCTTCTAGCATATATCACGGCAGAGTTGAATTTAACAAACTGAACAATATAAAAACAGATCTATATAAAACATGTATTTGGAATCTCACATACCTCAAAAATTTCCACCAATTAAAAACTTTTGAAACCAGCTTCGGGGAATACCCGAACTTCTAACTCTCAATGTCATTAAAAGCAGTCATTAATTTGAATCATATAGAGAAACTATACGTATGCATACAATGGTGGTCATATCATTTGCAACCGATTAGCGAGTTTCCACCCTTAGTTAAATTTAGCTTAATTTTGTCGCTTTTTCAAGCTTTACTCAAAATTCATAAGGACTGCAAAATTTGGCCCATATTTTGAACTTTTGACCTGGGCTCTCTAGAAAAAAGCTGAGTAGGTGTGCAGTTTTGTAGCACATTAATTTAAACTAGGATCGCCCGTGGTCGAAATTCGACCATCTGAAATTTTCTTCAACTCTCTCTTAATATATGTACATATTCCCCGTTCACAACAAAACCAAGTAAGTGACTCCCTCGTGACAAATGCAAATTTGGATTAAGTGATACCATACAAACAATCTTCACATTAGGGTGGTGCAGCAAAGCAGTACAACAGAAAAGCTGACGACAATACATTAGGATATATCTACAACAGATTTTTTTTAATATTTTTTCTTTATTTTTTTTATTTTTATTTTTTTATTTATTTGTTTTTGTCTAAGGTACAGCAGACACTTACTATTACAAATTATATTAAACTTACATTAATTGTTACATAAAAAATAAGTTTTTAATTTAAATTGCACAAACACCCGGAATGGGCTTATAATATTTCGATATATAATGGTACTTTTTTTATCGTAACTTTGTGGAATTTTACTTTAAAAAAAAACCATATCGTTAAAAATATAAACTTTTTAATGGACAAAAAACTAAATAAAGAAGTGCTCTGCGAAAAACCTTGTTTTATGTGATTTCATCTGGTCTAATTTCTTAAGTCGACCTAGGCTGTTATTGCTTATGACCACAGACTTATACTTGCCAGCGTCTAATTACAGCTTTGCTTTAAATGAGACGATTGGGGATATTTTTCTGGGCATTCTTTAACTGTATGAAAAATATATTTTCTGCTTTGAAAATATACTTTTCCAATATTTAACCCCCCAAAAATTTCATAAGTGAATTAAACTTTAAAAAAATCGAGAAAAGCTTAGAACATCAAATAATCAAAGTAAAAATGGGTATTTGTTTCCTTTAGGTGTCAACTGCTAATAAATTAGCTAAAATTATGGGAGATAGCTCAAAAGACGGGGTTTGGCCTCAGGATCACGAATCCGGAAGCGCTTTTTAATATTTTGCTTCTCTGAAGAGGTATTTGCAATCAAAGTGGCAAGTTTTCATGTGGTTGTTGTAATTTTATTAGGCACGTTTTTAGGTGCGAAAAAATGCGTGCCGTGGATCATTTTTCGATTTTTTGACCATAACTTTCCATAGAAACATAAAATTAAAAAAGCGCTTCCGGACTCGTGATCCTGAGGCCAAAACCTGTCTTTTGAGCTATCTCTCATAATTTTAGCTAATTTATTAGCGATTGATCCCTAAAGGAAACAAATACCCAAAAATGTGTTTTTCGTAAAAAAAAGTAGAGTAGAGTGCTGATTTCGTTTCATCAAAAAATGCGCATTTTTTACACTCTTCAATTTTCCGTTTTCGTTTGCAAAATGAAGGTAAAACGTCAAACAGAATAAGTTTTCATTTCCTAAAAAATTCACACTTTTTACCCTCTGAAGCTTTGACAGGGTAGTTGGTTGCACTGAAAATCAGCTGACGAAAATTTTATTTTACAGATAAATTTGGTGAAAAAAAAATTGGTTTTTGCAATAACAATTGAATATGGTTGATAAGCGAAACCTAACTATTCATGCACATAGCAACGGGCAATGTTTTTTTGTTTGTTTTATCGATGTAGCACTTTCATGTAGAACGGGTACACTTTTATCACACTTTTACAGTATTATGTGCAAGGGTGTAAACATGTTCAATGAAATCAGCATTAGTGTCATGTAAAATTGTTCTTTAGTTAAAGTCCGTACGATATTTAAATTTCGATCTTAACATTGTGGAATTTTCTTACTACTTGCAGAACACCTATATTCGATTCTCGGTGGAAGGAAAAATTTAAAACTGTTTTTTTTTTTAATTTTTTGTTTTTATTTTATTTTTTCAGCAAGGAAAATTGAATTTGCTTTAAATGAGACGATTGGGGATATTTTTCTGGGCAATCTTCAACTGTATGAAAAATATATTTTCTGCTTAGAAAATATACTTTTCCAATATTTAACCCCCCAAAAATTTCATAAGTGAATTAAACTTAAAAAAAATCGAGAAAAGCTTAGAACATCAAATAATCAAAGTAAAAATGGGTACTTGTTTCCTTTAGGTGTCAACTGCTAATAAATTAGCTAAAATTATGGGAGATAGCTCAAAAGACGGGGTTTGGCCTCAGGATCACGAATCTGGAAGCGCTTTTTAATATTTTGCTTCTCTGAAGAGATATTTGCAATCAAAGTGGCAAGTTTTCATGTGGTTGTTGTAATTTTATTAGGCTGTACCTAAAAACGTGCTAAAAAATGCGTGCCGTGGGTCATTTTTCGATTTTTTGACCATAACTTTCCATAGAAACAAAAAATTAAAAAAGCGCTTCTGGACTCGTGATCCTGAGGCCAAAACCTGTCTTTTGAGCTATCTCCCATAATTTTAGCTAATTTATTAGCGGTTGACCCCTAAAGGAAACAAATACCCAAAAATATGTTTTTCGTAAAAAAAGTAGAGTTATGGTGATTTCGTTTCATCAAAAAATGCGTATTTTTTACACTCTTCAATTTTCCGTTTTCGTTTGCAAAATGAAGGTATAACGTCAAACAGAATATGCTTTCATTTCCTAAACAACTCACACTTTTTACCCTCTGAAGCTTTGACAGGGTAGTTGGTTGCACTGAAAATCAGCTGACGAAAATTTTATTTGACAGATAAATTTGGTGAAAAAAATTGGATTTTGCAATAACAATTGAATATGGTTGATAAGCGAAAACTAATTATTCATGCACATAGCATAGCAATCGGGCAATGTTTTTTGTTCGTTTTATCGATATAGCAGTTTCATGTAGAACGGGTACATTTTTATCACACTTTAACAGTATTCTGTGCAAGGGTATAAACATGTTCAACGAAATCAGCATTAGTGTCATGTAAAATTGTTCTTTAGTTAAAGTCCGTACGATATTAAAATTTCGATCTTAACATTGTGGAATTTTCTTACAAAATCATATCGTTAAACCAATAGGCAAAAAGTTAAATATATAAAGCCAGAAGTGAAGCTGGACTTTTTAGCTTACAAATGGTGTTTAGATGCCGAAGATGATATAATTTGGTACATTTTGTTGTTTTTTTTTGGCACAAAAATAAAAGCAAGTGGCAGCTGCTGGATCATTGCATAGATATGTACGTTTGTGTGTAAGGGAATGAGCGGTAGGTGTGTCTTTTTGAGTTTTATAAGAGTGCTGAATAGTGATGTATAGTTCGGGTATAACAGAATGTGGAGATAACAAAATAGCTGGAGAGTTTGGAGTCCTATTTTTTCTTTAATAACAAATAAACTAAAAATAATTTTCAAAATTTTTTTTGGTGAGACACCAGATTAGTCCATTCTAAGTTTCCACTATAAATTTTATAGAGATCTATCCATAAATACTATACGAAATTGGGTTGCGTCTGTTTGTATGGGGAGAGTGTTAGCCTATTAATATATAGATATAAAGAGGTAAAAGTCCCAAGTGCTCCGAAAGCGCGCAGATTTTTGACAATTTTTTTTGTGAAAAAACTGGAAATAAAGAAAAAGGGGGCGTGGCACCTCACATACGAAGGAATCATTTCATAGTCCATATCCCTGCAAGTATTTATGTTAGACCACTGAAAATTGGTGAGGGTTTATATGTGACCGATCCCTAATACCTCCCAAAAAACTCGAGTTAACGATAAAGGGGGCGTGGCACCTCTCATACGAATAAAATACTTCATAGTCCATATCTCTAGAAGTATTTAGGTTAGACACTGAAATTTTGTGAGGAGTTATATAAGATCAATCCCTGCCACCTCCAAAAAAATACTGGGGATATCGAAAAAAGGGGCGTGGTTTTTCCTATACGAAGGAGATAGGGATATGGATTATTTTTATTTATTTATTTTATTTATTTCACTTTAATCTAGAAATATGACAATTTCACACAGATTACTAGAAACAACTACTAATGTATATGAACTTATAAACTAAAAAATAACTTATGTATATAATTCATTTAATAACCATTTAAAAGAATACTTTGTGGAGGAAAAATCCAGCCAAGCATGATTAGAAAGCGAATTAAATTCTTTCAGGGCTCTAAAAATTGGAGCGTTAGCAGCGTAATTAGTTCTAACCATATCCAACCGGAAAATCCCATGACTCCGCAAACTTCTTTGTGGAATATTAAATCTAATTCTACTGAGTAAAACAGGGGAGTCAATTACTCCATTAATTAGATCAAAGACAAAAGTCAGAGACAGAATTGACCGTCTACTATCCAAAGACTTTAAATGAATAAGCAAACAGCGACTCCTGTATGAAGGAGTTGGATCAGTAAAGTGCAAAGACCTTAAAGCATATCGGACAAAAACTTTTTGTACTCTCTCAAGCCTAACAATATGACATTCATAGTAGGGTCTCCAAATAAAAACAGCATATTCGAGCTTAGATCGTACAAGCGATGTATATAACATTTTCAGAGTATACGGATCTGTAAAATCGGAGCTAAAACGTCTAATGAAAGCAAGAACAGCGTATGACTTCGCAATTATGTAGTTAAAGTGGCTTTGAAAAGAAAAACTAGAGTCAAATACCACACCAAGGTCTTTAATTTCACTAATACTGGATAGCTGAAACCCTCCTATTTTATATGAAGTAGGCAGAGGACAACGAGACTTAGAGTAAGTAACGTGCGAACACTTTTTTATGTTCAAATGCAACTTATTCCGATTACACCATAACGCAACATTGTCCAAATCAGATTGAAGATTAACAGAGTCAGCACTGCTCTTTATAGCCAAGAATACTTTTAAATCATCGGCATATAGCAGAAAATTTGCTTTGTTGAAACAACTAGATATATCATTAATCAAAATTATAAAAAGAAGCGGACCCAAAATGCTGCCTTGCGGGACCCCAGAGGTTGCAGTGAACGATTTGGACGAAACTCCATCAACATTAACAAAACATTTACGAGACGAGAGATACGATTCAATCCAATTTAAAAGAGTGGAATGAAAACCTAGAGCTCTTAGTTTCAAAATTAGGATAATGTGATTTACTTTGTCAAATGCTTTTGAGAAATCTGTGTATACAGTATCAACTTGAACCCGATTATGAAATGCAGAAATGCAGTATTCAGAAAAAACTGCTAGGTTAGAGACAGTTGATCTACCTTTAACAAAGCCGTGTTAATCAATGGAGATCAACCGCTTTACTGCAAAGTACATTTTATTTTTTACTATAATTTCAAACAATTTCGAGATTGATGAAAGTTTAGATATTGGTCGATAATTAGCGACATTGTTTTTATTGCCACTTTTAAAAACCGGAGTTATGGAACTTACTTTCCAGGCATCAATAAAAACACCCTGCTCAAGCGATTTGTTGAACAAAAGTAACAATGGGGAAACAAATGCTGAACAATTTTTAAATAGATACGATGAAAATCCATCAACATCAGCTTTAGTAGATGTTTTAAGTTGAAGAATTCCTTCAGAAACATCAGCAAGCGTCAAGGTTAACGATCCAAAATTTATTGAAGACTTTACATCTGTATGATACACCTGATCCTGGTCAGAGTCGACATCGAAATTAGAGCTGAAAAAGTCAGCAAAGAGATTTGCTGCCTCAGCAGTAGAGCGTGCATGAGTTTCATTGAGATATACAACGGAGGGAATGTTAGAACAAGATTTCCTGGATTTGATATATCGCCAAAAAGATCTAGGATTTTGTTTGATATCCAACTCGAACTTACTTAAATTTCCTTGAAAAGTACCGATATTTATCTTTATGAGCAAAAGACTTTGAAAATTTGAATTTTTTGAAATATTTGTTTCTTAAATTTTTAAGTTTTGACAGCTCCCTGGTATGCCATGGAATTTTATAACGACTTTTTTTCATAACAGGAATATGACTTTTACAGATATCACTTATTCTTTGCTTAAAAATTTCATAAAAACTGGCAACTTCAACCCTGGAAAATATTGAGTACCAATCTATTGAGTTAATTTCAAAATTGACCATGTCAACATCCATATTTTTAAACCGAAAATTAAGAGGAATATTATCAGTACATATTTGGTTAAAGTTATAAAATTCGACCTTTAGTATAAGTGGTATATGGTGTAAACCAGGATTAGACAAGGGGTCAAGGCATTCCAACAGGGAGACATTTATGTTATCTTTAACAAAGATTAGATCCAAAATACGCGAAAGACTGTTTAAGAAGCCATTTATTTGAAAAAGGCCACAACTCAACAGGTTGTCGATCAAATAAATTTCAGATATACTATTAACGTTATTTGGGTATAGGGTATTAATCTCATCAGTATTGGACCACTCAATATTGCCCAAATTGAAATCACCAAGTATACAGATATTATCACTAAAATATGCTAAAGCTACAATGTTATCCACGTGCGCCCTATACAATACATCATTGCTTGACGGAGGAATGTAGGATGCACAGATCAAAATATCAGAAACACCTTTCACCAACACGCATAATTGATCCAACATTGTATCATCATTCTGTAATTTTACAAGCGACGAGCGGTATTTCCGTTGAACCGCAATCAAGACACCACCACCTCTACTTTGACCAGTTTTGACATAATCACGGTCTTTGCGAAAGACATTAAATAAATTAGCATCAAAGTATTCATTGTCGAAGAAACTATCATTTAGCCAGGTCTCTATGAGCACAAAAATGTCATAATCCAGGTGTGAACTCAAAGCAAAAAGCTGCTTGGATTTAGTCCTCAACCCGGAAACATTATGAAAATAGATACTCAACTTTTTAGGAGGACTACTGACATCCGACTTAGTTATTGCTGTTTCGGTGATGCACCTTCGAGGTGAAAAAAACGAAAAGGGCGTATTTTTACATATTCAGGCCATAGCGCTGGATTTAACACCTTTTCGTAGGAGCATTCAGACACACCTAATTTGAAGCTAACTCGTTTAACTTCACTTAGGGGAATATTCTTTTTCACGAGTGTATGACACATCAGTAATCCGGTTTCAATTTTAGCATGACTTGAGACATAAGCTAAAAAGTCAGCTTCCTTAACACTCGATGAAAATGATGAAACATGCAGATATTTAAAAACAGGAATTACTTTCAACTCAGTACTAGTATTCCTACCAATAACTATTGGCTTACTCCGATTTTTACGACTTGGTTTGACAACCATTTCGCGCTGGGATACTTGAGGCGCGGTAGATACCGATGCATTAGCTACAGCAGCAGCAGACTTAGTGACAGAGGCAAAAGAGACTTTAGTTACTGTTGAGTTAATCACATTCTCTTTTATGCTAGCTTCTGCACTAGGCGCAGCAGAGCTTTGCGGTAGTGCTTGAGTTGACACTGCTGGTTTACTCTTTGCTTTGTTATTGATATTAACATTGCGAACCAAAGCCGGTGAGATCGACGGAACAACAGCATTCACAGCTGTTTTCTCAGTAAGAGTGTGAGGAGGAACGGGAGGTGGAGAAGGTGAAGCAATTTCACTTAACCTTGGCATGTCAGCTACCGATTCACTCGCATGTATGTCTTTGTTTGTAAATGCCGAGTTAGCATTCATATCATTTCCAGACGCAATAACAACACTACCCGTACTGTTTACAAGCAATTCATTTACCAGTTTAGCAACAACACCGCTGAGGTTTTTAACTTCCTCAGTTAATGCTGAGAGAGCAGAATATTTGGCTTCCAGCTTATCGCGCAAAAAACAAACTTCGGCCAGAAGATCGTCGGTTCTCTTCAATAATTCATTTCTGTCATCACTCACAATTGAACGAATGCTTACATTTTCATTAGAAAACTGAGTAGTTTGTGGATTATTATTGTGTGCAGATAATTTTTCCACTGTATTATTGTTGTTAGACACAGCTGAGGGGGCGGGCAGAGATTGCTGGCGCATGGATGAGCGCCTTTGAGCGGAACAGGTTTTGCAGAAAAACGGCTTTTCGGAAGAAATCAAAAAATCTAAGTCACTCTGATGCAAGCCAACACACTCAAGGTGAAAAAACTCTTGACATCCACTGCACTGAACTTTCTGTTGCTCACGGCTGACTTTTAGTCCACAGATGCACGGCAATTTTTTGCTATTATTGATAGTTTTATCATTTAGTTTATTTGAAAACATTTTAACAAGAATTTCTGTTGTTTTCGTTGAACAAGAACTATAAAACGAATTAGGTTTAGTCACTATCCAATGAATGTCTCAAAAGGAGCACTTAAGAGGCATATTTATAGCCACTAAACGCATTTAAAGCAGAGCGAATAAAAAACACGTCCGTCCGCTATTATAGCTGTTTGGTTTTTTAAAATAGATATAGGGATCGGGTTAGAGAAACATGCAGGGAAATAAATTTGTGGCCGGACAATGTCTACCGGGTCAGGTAGTTTTTTTTTTATTAATAACAACCTGATTTAATGTTTGTATCTTAAGGAATAACGAATAAAAAACGGCTGTTACACTGGCCTACAAAAAAAAGTGCGACCTGTGAATAAAATCGATATTTTTATATATTCACACAAATACATGAGTTCCATAAGTGTTTGCTTGTTTGATATGGAAACATATATCTCAGTGCATTTGTATACACATATGTAAATATAAGTATGTGATATAAAATTATCATGAATAAACTATTTTATTTTCTGCTAAAGTAATTTTGGGTACTCCACGGCACAAGAAAAGTGATATATTCCACTTATACTTCAGAAAGTCTCTTCAAAACAAAAACTCAAATTGTTGGGGTAAGGAAAAGATTGATTTGCGTGATAAATAATGTCAGATTTACATCATTTTATATTCTCAGGCAATCAGGTTTCGCCATTGTGTGGATGATACCAGCGAAACCAAACATCCGTTCCAATTGCACCTGGGCCTGGATTCCCTAACGATGAGTTTTCAAATGTACACTGAAATTTGTGTACACTCTAGCATTCCAATTCAGTAACAACGAGTGCGAGTTTTTTCTATCAAAATAATTTACACAGCTTGTCGAAACTTTTCACTGACTTTTTTCAGTGTGTTTTAGTGTAAAGGGTATTTCAAGAAGAGCATGAAATATGAATATGACATAAAATAAAATATTCGAAAAACATTTTAAAAGAAAATTTACATGGTATTGACCGCCATCACTTATTCACCCCAATGGAAACACCCTTTTTGTGTTTGTCAGCGCTCATTAAGCACAAAAGTGTACACAATAGTTTACAGAATCGCATGAAAGTCTCATGTGTAAATTTTCGGTGCAAATGAGTTGGAGAATCCAGTACCTGAAACTTGGCACCAGACGAATATACGATTATCCGCATATTATTATTTTCATTCACACAAGACAATTCTACGCAAGGTTATTTTAAGTACCGTACATACAAGGGATACCAATGCCAAGATCCCGTACTTTTAAAGTTCCGAAAATCCCGGTACTTCTTTATTACAATCCCGCATATTTGGGGTACCTATTTACTAAAAATGCAATTAAGAACAAGTAAGGAAGTCTAAGTTCGGGTAAGCCGAATATTAAATACCCAGTGTATGGAAACAATAGCAGTACCTATAAGGTATATATTTTCTATATATATTATAATTTGGGAAAAACGAACTCAATAAATTTATTAGTTAGTTTATAAAATTAATATTGATTTGTGACAAATTTTTAAATTGAAAAAAAAAAAAATACGTTTGAGCCAGTTTTTCGAAATTCGAATTATTTTCAAAGTTATAGCTATCACCACTTTTCGAAATTCCTTACTTTTTGATGATTTTCTCACGATTGGTTAAACCGATTTTGCTAATTTTTTAAATATATATAAAAGATGGTATCTTCTACCAAACGACGATTCTAACTTTTGCAAAAAAAAAATTTATGCAAACATTATTCGCAATTTTTAACTTCTCCATCGTGGTCAGATGGCGCTTTTGTATAATGTTTGTTGTATGATTAGTAACTATTGGCAAAAAAAAAATTTTGGCACTTTAAGGGGGCGGGAGTTACTTACAACAACATCATACAAAAGCGCCATCTCGCCACGATGAAGAAGTTAAAAATTGCGAATAATGTTTGCAAAAAAAATTTTTTTGCAAAAATTGGAAATGTCCTTTTGTAGAAGATACCATCTTTTATGTATATTTAAAAAATTAGTAAAATCGGTTTGACCAATCGTGAGAAAATCATCAAAAAGTGAGGAATTTCGAAAACTGTTGATAGCTATAACTTTCAAAATAATTCGAATTTCGAAAAATTGTATACGTATTTTTGTTTAATACTACCAACTTTCAATAAAATACTTGGCCGTCGAAAAAATTATAGTTGGCTCACTTAACAAAATTAACTCATCTTTTAAGACTCGTTAATAGTAGACAATTCCTTACAAATTTAACTACCAAATTATACTATAATTATACTATTTTAGTTATTTACCTTACCGAATTATGTCAATTTATGTGATTTTCGAAATTTTCCATATTGAAAGTGGACGTGATTGGGAAGCGATTTTGTTTAATTTCAACAGGTATGCTTCCTATAACTCTAGTATACCTTGTGCCGAATTTCACGATTATACCGTAATCAGTTTAAAACCTACGACCAGTCGTTTAGGTGATTTTCTAAATTTTCGATATCGAGAGTAGCCGTGGTTGGACGGGGATTTTATCCAATTTCATCACGTATACTCCCAACAGTACTAGTATGATTTGTGAAAAATTTCATCGTTCTACCATAATTTGTTTAAAAGTTACGACCAGTCGAATTTTTAAAAATGCCTCCCTTGAAAGTAGGCGATACCACGCCCAATTTTTAAAATTTAACAGAGAATCATAATAGAATGATAAGAGAGATTCACCTATGAAATTATATCATTTTATCAATTTCAGCTACCGATATACGAGTATGTCAGTTTATGCGAACTTCGAAATTTTCGATATCGAAAATGGGGGCGTGGTTATCATCCGATTTCGCCCATTTTTAATAGCAACCTAGGTAGGTAGGTAGGTAGAAGTAGCTGCCGCAAAGGCACACCTAGGCCAGTAATAAAAGGCCCGTTGTGATACCACCAAACACTAGGAAAGTCAGTCCCGGGGCCCGGCCATATGGAAAATCCCAGTGCTGTCGGGACTCTCCATATAGCCGAAACCCGGGACTGACACTCCTAACCGACACCGCTACCCCTCCTCGAACCATTTTGATAACTTGATGAAGGCCATCAAGTCCATTATGTCTAGCTCCGCGACCTGGCTTAAGCTAACCAGGAAGGGAACTCCCAGAGAGCGCCTTCTCGCTCCGCTTAAGGCCGGGCAGTTGCAGATGAGGTGCTCCACCGTTTCCTCTTCCTCATCATCTTTGCAACTCCTGCAGCATCGTCGGTAGGGAACGCCTAGCCTTGCTGCGTGCCTACCAATAAGGCAGTGCCCGGTTAAAACACCTATTAATATGGAGATTTCCTTCCTTTTTAGGGCGTATATGTGTCTAGATCTTTTAAGATCGCATTTTGGCCAGGTTTGCTTGGATATCCGGCACCCTGGGGCTTGTAGCCATCTTTCGTTGGCTTCGCGGAGTGTATGCTCCTTCAACATTAGCTTGCACGTGGCAAACGGCATACCTATCCGCTCTTTATCTTGAAGAATCTGCTTGGTCGTGCCCTGCCTGGCAAGTTCGTCTGCCCTACAGTTTCCCTCAATGTCCCTGTGTCCCGGGACCCATGTGAGGTTCACGCGGTTCTGTTGGGCCATCTCTTGAAGAGATCGACGACAGCTGAGCGTCAGTTCAGAGTTGAACGAGTAAGAGCCAAGGGATTTGATGGCCGCTTGGCTGTCGCTGAAAATACAGATATCCTGTCCGATGGTGCGTTACCTATCCAAGTCACGGCGTCCATGATTGCTGAAACTTCAGCCTGGAAGACGCTGCAGTGATCAGGTAGTCTAAAAGAGAGTTCTAGGTCCAAATCCCTTGAGTAAACCCCTCCTCCGACTCTGCCGTCTAACTTCGAGCCGTCGGTGTATATAAAAGTGCCGCCATTAGTAGCGGGACACCGATCTATGTTCTCCCAGTCTTCCCTGCTGGGAATGTTTATTCTAAAACAACAATCTCCGACTGTTGTGGTCGCACACCGATCTGTGCTCAGAGGGAGAAAGCTGTAAGATCTTAGAATACAGGAGTGTCCAATAGTGCTTGCGCCCCAGACGGACGTTTCCCTTAGACGCACAGCCGATGCTGCTGCTGCCCGGTACCCTTCCAGATCGAGTGGCAAAAAGCCAAGAATGGCCTGGAGAGCTTCATTGGGCGTTGTTCTTAACGCCCCGCTTATACAGATCATGCTCGATCTGTGGACTTTCCCTAACAGATTTAGGTTTGTTGCCTTTCTTAGCGCAGGCCACCATACCACGACTCCGTACAGCATAATTGGCTGGATTATCGCAGTGTAGATCCATCTGCAAATTTTGGGGCTGAGCCCCCATTTTTTGCCAATGGCTCTTTTACACGTGTAAAGTGCAATGCACGCTTTCCTCTGGCGCTGGATGACATTCTCCTTCCAGTTAAGCTTTCTATCTAGAACTGTGCCTAGGAATTTGGCTTTGTCAGCTAATTTCAGGCGCACGCCATCTAGTTCTGGTAGGTTCAACGGTGGTATCTTGTACCGCCTGGTATAAAGGACAAGCTCCACCTTTCCCGGGTTGATGCTAAGTCCGCAGCGAGAGGACCATGAAGAAACTTCTCGCAGTGCTACTTGCATCAAGTCACACAGTTGTGGGAATTTGTCCCTATATGCAATAGGTAAATCGTCTGCATATGCCACTATCTTCCCGCCCCCCCACCTTGTGTCTCGTAGCAGCGAGTTTACGGTGAGGTTCCATAGGAGCGGGGAGAGAACACCACCCTGAGGCGTTCCTCTTGTGACATAGCGTGAAAGATCAACTGTTCCCAGTGAAGAAACTATTTTCCTTCCCTTTAGTAGTTGATCAATTAGTCCAATAAGAGACCTATTTATGCCCAGGTTTGTTAAAGCAGTGTTAATAGCCTCCGGCCTTATATTGTTGAAAGCCCCTTCGATGTCCAGAAAGGCCACGAGACAGTACTCCTTTTCATGCAATGATTTTTCAACAATAGAGACTAGGCTGTGGAGCGCAGTTTCCGTTGATTTACCTTTGGTGTATGCATGTTGATAGCTAGAAATAAGGTTGCTATCAATAGTAGAGGAGAGATAATCGCTAATTATCCTCTCGAAGGTTTTAAGTGCAAAAGACGAGAGACTGATCGGTCTGTAGTCTTTAGGCTCATAGTGTGAGGCCTTCCCAGCCTTTGGAATAAAGACTACCGTGGCGCTTCTCCAGGAGCACGGAATGTAATTAAGAGCCAGGCAGGCTGAATAGAGATCTACCAGCCATTTAGCTGATATTACCAGCGTGTTTATGAGTTGTGCGGGGAAAATCCCGTCTGGCCCAGCTGCCTTGAACGGCTCAAAGCTTTTGATTGCCCACCTTATCCTTTCCTCCGTAATGGGTATGTTTACCGCCAGGTTTGTTGCAGATGCTACAGGTGCATCATACAAGTTCCCCGGAAAGTGTGTGTTCAGGAGCAGCTCCAGGGTTTCCCCTTCCGTGCTGGTCCAAGATCCGTCAGGCTTCCGTAAATAGCTAATGGCTGTTTGAGTTTTTGATAGCACTCGTCTAAGTCTCGCTGTATCATCGACTTTTTCGACCCCGGTGCAGAAATTTCTCCACGAAGTTCTCTTCGCTTGCCTTAGAGCCTTTTTATAGGCCCTCAGTTTAGCTTTATATTCGAGCCATTCAGGCTCCGTACCGATGCTCTTGGCCTTGTTAAATTGCTTCCTGCATGATATACGGAACGAATCCAGGTCGTAAGAGCACCAGTGGGGTCTATGTTTGCCGCGTGGTTTTGGTACTGGACAAGCCTGCTCTAGGGCATTTGAGAGCGCCGTTGTAAAGGTCGTTACCAGATCATCCAGTTCTCCCACTGATGAGGGGGCTTGTGGAGGTAATACTGGTAGTTCCCTAGCTAATATTTGGTTATGTAGCTGCCAGTTAGTGTTGCGTGGATTTCGTTTCATAACTGGCTGCTCAACAATAAAGTCTAACACAATTTCTATGTACCGATGGTCAGAAAATGAATGCTCATCAAGAACACGCCATTTTCTGACCTACTCATAAGCGCCTTCGCTACAAACAGTGAGGTCTATAACCTCCCTACGAGCTTTAGTTATAAAAGTAGGCTCGTTACCCACGTTACAAACCACCAGGTTAGTTGTTCCAATAATAAGATGGCCCGTACAGAAATTATCCACCAGATCTTTCACCTCCTTTTGTGGAGGAGGTTCTTCGGCGTCATAGGGCATATAGACCGACGCCATCGTTAGGCTGGTGCTGCCGACTGTTAAGCTGGCAGCTGTAACGTCACCATTTGAGTAGTTGGGTAATAGAAAGGTGTTTAGCTCAGACTTTACCAAAATACAGGTTCTGACCTTGCCCTCATCATTGGCTTGGATGAGCTTGTACCCCTTAGTCCCCAATCCACAGATCCTAGAGCTATTGACCCAGGGCTCTTGGATAAGGACCACGTCTACGCCGCCTTTAGAAAGACGACTGCTTAAAACAGCCGAGGCTGCTTTAGATTTGTGCAGATTTATCTGAAGCACCACCAACATGAGAGAGCTCAGACTTCCCTGCCGCCAGCGTGTCGTCGAGGTCTGGCCTGTTCCGGGGGCTGTCTCTCAACGAGGAGTTGTTCAGAGCACCTGCACGATTTGGCGTGGCGGGGACCCTGCTGTCTGAAGCAGCATCAACGTTAGTGTGCTCAGGTTTAGCCACGATCGTGACGTCGAGGCCTTCTTCGTCAAGCAGGCTTTCTTCTATCGCCGAGTTGTTCGCAGCACCATCGCAATTTGACGTGGCGGATAACATACTTTCCGCGTCGGACTCCTCTGCTTCCCCTTCCGATGCCTCGATCTCCGAGTCCTCCGGAGCGTCCGGAATAGCAGCGCGCTGTGCATCGCCACCGTATACGTGGATCACGATCTGACCCAAGCCGTAATGCACTCGTCCGTTGCACCGTTCAAGGGGCTCGAGCGCCTCCTTATTCAGAGTGATAACCACCTGTCTATTGGGCCCAACCACATCATCGACCAGATTGACGCCCCAATCCTGCGTCGGGAGAGACGGATTCCAGACCTGCAGCATCTCAAGAATATTCTCGGGTTCTGCAGGGACGGCAGGAATCCATGCCCTTGCCCTTGGCCGAGCAGGAATGTCCTTCCAGTCAACGACATCTAGTCTTGCCCCTGGGTAGACTTCACCCAGTCTTCAACTGCTGCCTTATACAGTGCGACAGTTCTCGCATCTTCGCACGCGAATATTTTGATCTGACCTTGGTGCCAGCCCGCGTCAGTACCTCGCGGCGGACTACCCGGAGACTCACGCATTAAGTCGAGGAGGGCCCTGCCCATTTCATTCCGGACATACAACCACTTTTTGGGGATGGACCAACGGTCGTTTCCTCGGTCAATGAAACCTATAAGGATTCTGTCCTTGGTTACTTCAGCAAAGCTGAGTTTTCCCACTACGGGGTTGAACTGATGCCGCTTCGGATGGGGGTTTACCTCTCCGTCCGATCTCTGGCGTTTGAAGGGATTACCGTTTACCCTCTTAGGCACATAGGGCCTCTGGAAATTTGGTATCAGAGCTTTCGCTTCCTCCACCATCTTCCTTTCTTCCGGCGACAGCTTCTCCTGCGATGCTCCCTCATATTTTTTAAGGATCCTTGCGGCCTTTCTTTTATCCCAGTACGCAAAGCGTCGGGGAGATGCCTCTTGGGGGGGATTCAGACTCGTAGTTGCCATCGCGGTCTCTCCCTTTGCGGCGTCGTCCTTCTCTTTCGAAACTCTGAAACCAGGTCGTGAGACCATTGCCCCAGATGTGAAGAGATTGGGTTTCGTACCAGCGCTTGATGGAAGTTTAGCTTCCGCCGTTTTCTGCTTGACTGCGTAGGCAGCCGCACTGCTGCTTGCTCCCATCAAGTCACTCTTACTTGATAGCAGTTTGGGGGATGACTGACCCGCAGTTACCATCGCTGTCGGCCTCCCAGTTAACTTTCAGGCGGAGTTTGTCCTCCGGCGTTGTGTTTTCGCTTGCTCCAGCATAGTTCTTCTCTGCTGCGGAGTAAACGAAGTCGTTAATTGCTTTGTATTTTGTGTGTTCTTCATCTTGTTCGTACGACCCCTCGCCGGACAAGGTCAGCTTAGGGTCAAGGGTAGTGTAAGGGGAAGTGTGTCGTCCGCCGCGACAGAGCCCCATACCGCGGTAAGACCATAGTTACTCCCTGAGGCGGCCCGGTATCAGTGAGGCTCCGTTCGACTACAGCCACGATTTGCCTCCCGGCTGCAAACGTCCAATGGGCACGGTATCGCATAACACCCTGGATTGGGAGGGAAAAGTTTTGCACATTTATATAGCGAGCCGCTTGCTTCAAGACAGACGCTCGCTTACAGCCGCACCTCATGGTGTACAGACGCTGCGAAAAAGACCCCGGTGAGCCCTTAAACCAAGTATGTCAGAGTGGCCCCACCGGGGCTCCCTCTCTTTCTGCCGCGAGCCTAGGTAGCTCAACGTTGCCCAGAGTGCACGAACGAGGACGCAAGAGTCGGGATTGAGCGCGGTCACGCAGCAACCACACCCCATTACACTCCCTACAACCTACATTGGCAGAAAGTAAGGTTTAAACCAAAATTAATGCAAATATCTAAGTTTTTAGTCAAGTTATGTCAGTTTATGTGATTTTCAAAATTTTCGATACCGACAAAAGGGACGTGGTTATAATCCGATTTCGCCCATTTTCTCTAGCAAGCTAAAGTAATCTGTATACCAAATTTCATGCAAATTCCTCAATTTTTACTCAAGTTATGTTAATTTGTATGATTTTCGATATCGAAAAAGGGGGCGTGGTTATCATCCGATTTCGCCCATTTTCAATAGCAACCTACCTTGGCCAAAAAGTAACCTGTATATAAAATTTCATGCAAAAATTTTACCTTTTACTCAAGTTATCGTGTACAAAGTCGGACGGACGGATGGACAGACGGACGGACGTGCCTGAATAGACTCCTCTTTTCAACCTAAGAACTTTCGTACATGGATCTTGATTATTTTGCGCCGGAACGTAGTACCGTTATGTGGACAAAATTATAATACCCCTGTACTAGTACGCTGGGTATAAAAATGCCTCCCTTAAAAGTGGGCGGGGCCACGCCCACTTCAGAAAATTTATCAAAAAATCATTATATAATGACCATGAGGATTCACCTATAAAATTATATAATTTTACCCATTTCCGTTAGCGAATTATGTCAATTTAGGTGATTTTAGAAATTTTCGATATCGAAAGTGGGCATGGTTGGGGGGTGATTTTATCCATTTTCATCAGGTATACTCCCAACGATACTGGTATGCTATTTGCCAAATTCCATCGTTCTATCGTAATCAGTTTAAAAGTTACGACCAGTCAAATTTTTAAAAATGCCTCCCTTAATAGTGGGCGGTGCCACGCCCCCTATAAAAAATTTATGGAAAAATCATAAGAGAATTACCAGGGGGATTCACCTATAAAATTATATCATTTTAGTCATTTCAGCTACCGAGATATGTCAATTTATGTGATTTTCGAAATTTTCGATATCGAAAGTGGGCATGGTTGGAGGGCGATTTTATCCAATTTTATCTGGTATACTCCCAACGATACTAGTATGCTTTTTGCCAAATTCCATCGTTCTATCGTAATCAGATAAAAAGTTACGACCAGTCAAATATTCAAAAATGCCTCCCTTAATAGTGGGCGGTGCCACGCCCCCTATAAAAAATTCATGGAAAAATCATAAGAGAATTACCAGGGGGATTCACCTATAAAATTATATCATTTTAGTCATTTCAGCTACCGAGATATGTCAATTTATGTGATTTTCGAAATTTTCGATATCGAAAGTGGGCATGGTTGGAGGGCGATTTTATCCAATTTTATCTGGTATACTCCCAACGATACTAGTATGCTTTTTGCCAAATTCCATCGTTCTATCGTAATCAGATAAAAAGTTACGACAAGTCAAATTTTTAAAAATGCCTCCCTTAAAAGTGGGCGGTGCCACGCCCCCTATAAAAAAATTATGGAAAAATCATAAGAGAATTACCAGCGGGATTCACATATAAAATTATATCATTTTAGCCATTTCAGCTACCGAGATATGTCAATTTATGTGATTTTCGAAATTTTCGATATCGAAAGTGGGCATGGCAATTTAACCAATTTCATCTGGTAAACTCCCAACGATACTAGTATGCTTTTTGCCAAATTCCATCGTTCTATCGTAATCAGATTAAAAGTTACGACCAGTCAAATTTTCAAAAATGCCTCCCTTAAAACTGGGCGGTGCGACGCCCCCTATAAAAAATTCATGGAAAAATCATAAGAGAATTACCAGATGGATTCACCTATAAAATTATATCATTTTAGCCATTTCAGCTACCGAGATATGTCAATTTGTGTGATTTTCGATATCGAAAAAGGGGGCGGGGTTATCATCCGATTTCGCCCATTTTCAATAGCAACCTACCTTGGCCAAAAGGTAACCTGTATACAAAATTTCATGCAAATATCTCAATTATTACTCAAGTTATCGTGTACACAGGCGGACGGACGGACGGACGGACAGACGGACGGACATGTCTTAATGGACTCCTCTTTTCAACCTAAGAATTTTTATATATGGAACTCTATATCTATCTCGATTATTTTGTGCCGTTACGTACTACCGTTATGTGAACAAAATTAATATACCCTTGTACTAGTACTAGTACACTGGGTATAGATACTTTAAGATTAAATACTTTGCCAAACAATTTCTTCTATACTTGCACTGCTGGAGAATAGCTAATTCTAAAATCCTGGGACCATTCACGGAATGGCGAAATCGTAAAAAAAAATTTAGCACCCTGTTTATATTTTAACAATAGGTTAGGTTAGGTTCAAGTGGCTGCCGCAGAGGCACACTTAGGCCAGTTTTGAAAGGCCCGTTGTGATACCACCAACACAAGGAAAGTCAGTCCCGGGACCCAGCCATGTGGAAAATCGCTGAGTTGTTGGGATTTTCCACATAGCAGAATCCCGGGACTGACACTCCTAAACCGACACCTTTACTCCTCCTCGAACCACTTAGATGACTTTACGAAAGCCATCAATTTCTTTATATCCAGTTCCGCGATCTGGATTACGCTATCCAGGAAGGGAACTCCCAAAAAGCGCGTTCTCGCGCCGCTTAAAGATGGGCAGTTGCAGATGAGGTGCTCCACTGTTTCCTCCTCCTCATCATCTTTGCAACTCCTGCAGCATCTTCGGTAGGGCACACCTAGCCTTTCTGCATGCCTACCAATGAGGCAGTGACCGATTAATACCCCTATCAATATGGAGATTTCCCTCCTAGTTAGGGCATAAATGCGTCTAGACCTTTTAAGATCCCATTTTGGCCCGGTTTGTTTCGATATCCGGCACCGCGGGGATAGCAGCCATATTTCGTTGGCTTGACGGAGTGTGTGCTCCTTCAGCAAACGGCATACCTAAGCGCTCTTTATCCTGAAGAACCTGCTTGGTCGTGCCCTGACTGGCAAGCTCGTCTGCTTACAGTTTCCCTCAATGTCCCCATGTCCCGGGACACATATGAGGTTTACGCGATTCTGTTGGGCCATCTCCTGAAGAGATCGACGACAGCTGAGCGTCAGTTCAGAGTTGAACGTGTATGAGCCAAGGGATTTGATGGCCGCTTGGCTATCGCTGAAAATAACGATATCTTCTCCGATAGGTTAGGTCAGGTTCAAGTGGCTGCCGCAGAGGCACACCTGGGCCAGTATTAAAAGGCCCGTTGTGATACCACCAACACTAGGAAAGTCAGTTCCGGGACCCTGCCATATGGAAAATCCCGGAATTGTCGGGATTCTCCACATAGCAGAATACCGGGACTGACGTTCCTAAACCGACACCGTTACTCCTCCTCGAACCATTTAGATGACTTGATGAAGGCCATCAGGTCCTTTATGTCCTGCTCCGTGACCTGGCGTAGGCTAACCAAAAAGCGCATTCTCGCGCCACTTAAAGCCGGGCAGTTGCAGATGAGGTGCTCTACCGTTTCCTCCTCCTCATCATCCTTACAACTCCTACAGCATCGTCGGTAGGGCACACCTAGTCTTTCTGCGTGCCTACCAGTGAGGCAGTGCCCAGTTAATACACCTATTAGTATGGAGATTTCTCTTCTCCTTAGGGCATAAATTTGTCTTGATCTTTTATGATCCCATTTCGGCCAGGTTTCTTTGGATATCCGGCATCCTGGAGATTGCAGCCATCTTTCGTTGGCTTGGCGGAGTGTGCACTCCTTCAGCATTAGCTTGCATGTGGCAAACGGCATACCTAAGTGCTCTTTATCTCGAAGAACCTGCTTGGTCGTGCCCTGCCTCGCAAGTTCGTCTGCCCTACATTTTCCCTCAATGTCCTTATGCTCCGGGACCCATGTGAGGTTCACTCGGTTCTGTTGGACCATCTCTTGTAGAGATCGACGACATCTGAGCGTCAGCTCAGAGTTGAACGCGTAAGAGCCAAGGGATTTGATGGCCGCTTGGCTGTCGCTGAAAATAAAAATATCCTGTCTGATAGTGTGTTGGCCTATCCAAGCCGCGGCCTCCATGATTGCTGAAACTTCAGCCTGGAAGACACTGCAGTTATCAGGTAGTCTGAAGGAGAGCTCAAGGTTCAGATCCTTTGAATAACCCCCTCCTCCAACTCTGCCGTCTAACTTCGAGCCATCAGTATAAATGGAAGTGCCGCCATGAGTTGCGGGACTCCAATCCGTGCTCACCCATTCTTCCCTGCTGGGAATGTTTATCTTAAAACCGCTATCTCCGACTGTTGTGGTCGCACAACGATATGTGCTCAGCGGAAGAAAGCGATAGGATCCCAAAATACTGGCGTGTCCAGTAGTGCTTGCGCCCCAGCCGGACGTTTCCCTTAGACGCTGAGCCGATGCTGCTGCTACCCGGTGCCCTTCCAGATCGAGTGGCAAAATGCGAAGAATGGCCTGGAGTGCTTCATTGGGCGTTGTTCTTAACGCACCGCTTATACATTATACAGATCATGCAAGATCTGTGTACTTTACCTAACAGATGAAGGTTTGTTGCCTTGAACAGCGCAGGCCACCATACCACAATTCCATAGAGCATGATTGGTCGAATTATTGCACTGTAGATCCGTTTGGATATTTTGGGACTGAGCCCCTATTTTTTCCAATGGGTCTTTTGCAAGTTTGTCAGCCAAGTTCAGGCGCACGTCATTCAGTTTTGGTAGTATTAACGGTGGTATCTTATAGCGGTGGAGGACCAGTTCTACTTTTCCCGGGTTGATGCTCAGTCCGCAGCGCGAGCACCATGAGGAAACCTGTCGCAGTATAGGAGAGGTAGTCATTTATTATCCTCTCGAAGGTTTTGAGCACAAAGGATGAGAGACTCATCGGCCTTCCCCGCCTTAGGAATAAACACTACCGTGGCACTTCTCCAGGAGCACGGAATGTAGCTAAGAGCTGTATAGAGAAACACCAGCTGATGTCTCCAGCGTGTTTATGAGTTGTGCGGGAATACTCCCGTCTGACCCGGCCTGGTTAACCGCCCACCTAACCTTTTCCTCCGTGATGGGTATGTATACAGCCAGGTATGTTGTAGGTGCTAAGGGTTCCTCATGCAAGTTCCCTGGGAAGTGCGTATTCAAGAGCAGCTCTAGGGTTTCCCCCTCCATGCTGGTCCAGGATTCGTCAGGTTTGCGCAAGTAGCTTGTGGCTGTTTGAGTTTTTGAGAGCACTCGTCTAAGTCTCGCTGTATCGTCGACATTTTCGACCCCAGTGCAGAAATTTCTCCACGATACTCTCTTTGCCTGCTTCAGCGCTTATTTTAGGCCCTAAGTTTAACTTTATATTGGAGACATTGAGTCTCCGTGCCAAGGCTCTTGGCCTTAGTAAATTGTGTCCTGCATGATTTGCGGAGCGAGTCCAGGCCTATGTTTACCGCGTGGTTTTGCACTGCTCTAGGGCATTCGAGAGCGTCGTTGTAAAGGTCTTTACCAGATCCTCCAACTCCCCTACGGATGAGGGGACTTGTGGGGGCAGTGCTGGTCAGTGGCGTGCCTACGAGTATCAACCGAGGCAAGCCCCAGTCTTTATAACCCCAACGAAAGCACTTACTGCTGCCAGAGAACATTTCAGACAAAGAAGAGTTCAGGATATTTATCGACTTTTGCAGACGGGGAAAATTTTAAACTTTTAGGTTCCGCCAATAGGCACGTTATTGTTGGCAGATTATGTAAGCTTTTCCAATCCAAGGGAAACGTTTTATTCGCACTATTTCCCATTTAGGTACATTGCAAAAGCTAAGAAATCTTAAATATATTTTTTTAAGTTTTATAGTGCCTAGCAAATAAAAAAAAATTACAGCACCTACCACTATTTAATTCTTTTTTTAGCGCGCTTTGCACTTTAAAATTGTAGATACATACATAAACAAATTTCATTTTCGTTTTATCGTACGGTAACACCAGCTAGAAGCCAGCTTCAAAGTTTCATATAAAATTACTTCCAAATTCAAAAAAAAAAACAATTGCTTCAGCACGCAGATTCGTACTGGTTTTGAAAGCCCCGTAAAAGCCAATAAGTAAAAGCGAGATGGCCGTCATTGCCTAGGAGGTTAAAGGCTGTTTTAAGTAAGTAAGTAAGAGATGGCCATCACGCACTGAAATAATTTTATGTAAATGAGCTATCAGCCGGCAGGTGGCAGGAAAAGCATATTTTCATTCAAGAAAGGCAATGCAAGCTATAATGTATCCCTTGTAGTGCATATTTTCATTCATGAAAGGTAATGCATCTTTTCATTTATAAAAAGTAATATAAAAAGTAATGTAAACATGTAGCTTTAGTTTTTAGGCGAGCGACACATTACTTTTCCTATGACATCTCTGTAGAAAAATTCATGCATGTTTTCATGTATAGTCTATAGGAGCTATACATTACTTTATGCATTGCTGTACATTACCTTTTCCCACTGGGAACTGAGACTTTTTGGTTTTGTAGGTATAACGGGAGTGTAATGGAGTGTGGTTACTAAGTGACCTTGCTCAATCCCGACTCTTGCGTCCTCGTTCGTGCACTCTGGGCAACGGGAGCTACCTAGGCTCGCGGCAGAAAGAGAGGGAGCCCCTGTGGGGCCACTCTGACATACTTGGTTTAAGGGCTCACCGAGGTTTTTGCGTAGCGTCTGTTCACCATGAGGTGCGGCTGCAAGCGGGCGTCTGTCTTGAAGCAAGCGGCTCGCTATATAAATGTGTAAATATTTTCCCAAACCCCCGAAACGGGTTGTGCGCTGGGTTTGGGACCCGCCACGTAAAAAACTTAATTCCAATGAAAAAATATACAAAGCCTCGGATGAGAACCCCCTTTAATGTTGACGACCCGGCAAAACGAATAAGGCATAACGATTTGGATATTAGGGCATGTACCGGGAATGTCCGGACCCTGTCAAGGGACGGTACCGCTGCCCGACTGGTTGATGTCCTCGTAGGCGCAAAGGCTGACATCACCGCCCTGCAGGAAATGCGATGGACGGGGCAAGGAAAGACGACCATCGGTCCTTGTGACGTATACTACAGTGGCCAGACACGCGGCAAAGCGCGTGGTGTAGGATTCGTGGTGGGAAAGAGACTTCGCCGCCAAGTATTAGCGTTCACTCCTGTGAACGAGCGTTTCGCTGCGATCCGCATCAAGGCGAGGTTTTTCAACATAACATTTATCTGCGCCTATGCGCCGACTGAGGAGACGGACGACGCAGAGAAGGACTCCTTCTACGATAAACTTGAACAGACTTATGATCGCTGCCCACAGCATGATATCAAAATCGTGCTCGGCGACTTTAATGCCAAGGTGGGCAAGGAAGGAGTCTTTGGTCCCACAGTTGGAAAATTCAGTCTCCACGATATAACATCCCCCAACGGCACTAGGTTGATTGACTTCGCCGCTGCTCGCAATATGGTCATCAGTAGTACCAGGTTCCAGCATAAGTGAATACACCAAGCCACATGGCTGTCCCCTGATCAAAGAACTAGAAACCAGATTGATCATGTCTTGATTGACGGCAGACATAGCTCCACCGTTCTGGACGTGCGTACACTGCGTGGCCCCAATATTGACTCTGACCATTATCTTGTCGCAGCCAAGATACGCACACGCCTCTGTGCAACGAAGAAAGTGCGCACAGTAACGGAAGGAAAGTTTGACGTCGAGAAGCTGCGCATGACACAGACAGCTGATAATTTCACAACTCGACTCTCACACCTGCTAGCAGAGGGCAATCCTCGACCTAACGATGTAACCGAGCAATGGAAGCATATCTCTCACTCATTGCGTACCGCCGCTGAGGCCACTATAGGGTTCCAGCGAGCCCGCAAGAACAACTGGTACGATGAGGAATGCAAAACTGCCTCGAAAAAAAAGGACGCTGCCTACAAGGAGACGTTGCGAACGGGCGCAACCCGCAGTGTATGGCAACAATATCGTGAGGCAAAGAAGGAAGAGAGACGCCTTTTCAGAAAAAAGAAAAGTGAGGCCGAAAGGCGTGAGTGTGAGGAGCTTGAGATGCTGGCTGGCAGGAATGATGCCCGAAAGTTCTATGAAAAGATCCGGCGGATGACGGAAGGTTTTAAGACCGGGGCAAGCTCCTGTAAGGACAATAATGGCGACCTGGTAACCGACGTACAAAGTGTACTTAAATTATGGAGGGAGCACTTCTCCTCACTGCTAAATTGCGAGGGAGACGTCGAACCCGATACCCCAATCCCTGACGATGGAAAAGTCGTGCCACCACCTGACTATGATGAAGTGAGGATAGCTATATCCCGGCTCAAAAACAACAAAGCGCCTGGAAAAGACGGACTACCCGCCGAGCTGTTCAAACGCGGAGGCGAAGAGCTGGTAAAAAGCATGCATCAGCTCTTATGCAGAATATGGTCAGACGAATGCATGCCTCCGGATTGGAATTTAAGTGTGCTTTGCCCAATCCACAAGAAAGGCGATCCCGCTAACCGCACCAACTACCGCGGAATTAGTCTTCTTAATATCGCATATAAGGTTCTTTCTAGCGTGTTGTGTGAAAGGCTGAAGCCCATCGTAGACAAACTGATTGGACCTTATCAGTGTGGTTTTAGACCTGGTAAGTCTACCATCGACCAGATTTTCACGATACGCCAAATCCTGGAGAAGACCCATGATAAGAGAATCGACACTCACCATCTCTTTGTCGATTTTAAAGCCGCTTTTGACAGCGTAAAAAGGAGTTGCCTGTATGCCGCCATGTCTGAATTTGACTTCCCTGCAAAGCTTATACGGCTTTGTCAAATGACGTTGAGCAATACCAACAGCTCCGTCAGAATCGGGAAGGACCTCTCTGAGCCATTTGAAACCAAACGAGGCTTCAGACAGGGCGACTCCCTTTCGTGCGATTTCTTCAATCTGATGCTGGAGAAGATAATTCGAGCAGCAGAGCTAAACCGCAATGGTACAATCTTTTACAAGAGCGTGCAATTGCTGGCGTATGCCGATGATATTGATATCATTGGCCTTAACAACCGCGCCGTAAGCGCTGCCTTCTCTGGACTGGATAAGGAAGCGAAAAAAGTGGGTCTTGCCGTGAACGAGGACAAGACGAAGTATTTGCTGTCATCAAAGAAAGAATCGGCGCACCTGCGCCTTGGCAGCCATGTCACTGTTGATAGTTACAAATTTGAAACTGTGAGGGACTTCGCCTATTTGGGAACCAGTATCAACACCGAAAATAATATCAGTCTAGAAATCTAGCGGAGAATCACTCTTGCCAACAAGTGCTACTTTGGACTGAGTAGGCAATTGAGAAGTAAAGTCCTCTCTCGAAGAACAAAGATCACGCTCTATAAGTCTCTCATCATACCTGTCCTGATGTATGGCTCAGATTCATGGACAATGTCAAGAGAAGATGAGATGGCCCTTGGAGTATTTGTGAGAAAAGTTCTCCGGAAGATTTATGGTCCTTCCCGTGATGCCAACGGCGAGTATAGACGGAAATTTAACGATGAGCTGTACGAGCTCTACGCAGATCTGACCATAGTCCAGCGAATTAAAGCCCAAAGACTCCGCTGGCTGGGCCATGTTATGCGAATGGACAAAGAAGCTCCAGCACAGAAGGTTTTCCTATCGTCTCCTGAATTCGGCAGCAGAGGAAGGGGGAGGCCTCGACTGAGATGGAAACAACAGGTGGAGGATGACTTGAACTCCCTTGGGGTTTCCAATTGGCGTCCGTTATCGCTAAAAAGGAATGACTGGCGTGCTTTGATACGAAACGGCCAAAATCGCTTAGGCGGTTAAGCGCCAATAAATGATGATGATGAGGTATAACGGGATAACTACTTAACGCATATAGCCATTCTTCTTCTTTTCGGCCTTATATTTTGAGAGATATCCTCGAAGCCAGTATAGAAATTAACCACATTCCTTATTGCAGTAGCTATTATCACCCTGGGCTAATAACTTCAACGTTGAGCCATAAATTCGAGTTTATTGTCAACAACAATATGAATTAACTCAAAAAATGCCCCTTAAACTTTAGTTTATGAAAAGGGGATTTTACCTAAAACTAGAGATTTTGACAATTTGAAGCTTATGCATGCTTGACCTAAGGCATGTCCAGTAAAGAGTAAACTATGAAACTTGGCCATAAAAACCATGAGGTCAAAGCCGATTTAAGACATGGAGTGCCTTTAGCAAAGTATGTTAAATGATCAGTAAAACATTTTCCGTAATGACGATTTTTTACAAAAAATCGAACTACTCTTATATACATACAGACAGACAGACGGAAAATTTACTGTAGAAACTGTAGATTGAGATTCTACTGGCTTGGTTACCCTGCAGCGAAAGCAACTAGTTGAAAACTACTTTACAATTAGTTGGTGCACCGGGCCCAACAAGTCTTTTTTCCATATAAGTAACTGGTATTTTTTACGTGTTGATGTCCTACGAGATGTCAATTGTCAGATTTCGACCAGAATATACCAGTTATCTACTAGTCTGGAAATACCAGTTCCATACTAGTTCAACCTGGACTAGTATAATTTCCATAAAATGAACTAGAAATATACTCGTTCCATACTAGTCCAAAAAGCATTGAACCTGGACTAATATGATTTCAACCAGAATTTTCCTGGCTTACCCTTTATTTTACCCCTCGACTTTATTTTCATGTTTATTCTTAAGAAAGCAGCGGCTATTTGTACTTACCCTATCACGAAAAACATCTATGAATTATAAGAGAAAACGAAACGAATGAATTTTGTATTTTTCAACTGGTATAATTTCATCCAGGAAAATCTAGTTGTATACTAGTATGGAATGGATATTTCCTGACTAGTATCAGTTCTGCCAGAAAGTTATTGTTGTATACTAGTATGAAATGGATATCTCCTGACTAGTATGTATTCAGACAGAAAGTTAAAGTTGTATACTTGACCCTCGTGAAGGTATCCACCTTGCCGCGGTACGAGGGCTTAGTCGATAGCCACGGGGCCCTTGTGATCATAGCTCCGCATGGCACTACATCACGAGAGCAGCCTAGCCTCGCTGGCGCGATGACAAAGATCTACCCCCACCCAATCCAGGGTGTTACGCGATACCGTGCCCATTGGACGTTTGCAGCCGGGAGGCAAATCGTGGCTGTAGTCGAACGGTGCCTCTCTGATACCGGACCGCCTCAGAGAGTAACCATGGTCTTACCGCGGTATGGGTCTCTGCCGTGGCGGACGACACATTCCCCTTAATCCACCCTTGACCCCAAGCTGGCCGTGTCCGGCGAGGGGTCGTACGAACAAGATGAATACAACTCAAAATTCAAAACAATCAATAACTTCGTTTACTCCGCAGCAGAGGAGAACTATGCTGGAGCAAGAGAAATCACAACGCCGGAGGACAAACTCTATTTCAAAGTCAACAGGGGGACCGACAACGATGGTAACTACGGGTCGGTCATCCTCGAAACTGCTAGCAAGTGAGAGTGACTTGATGAAAGCCAGCACCAGTGCGGCTGCATACGCAGGTAAGCAGAAAACGGCGGATGCTAAACTTCCATCAAGCGCCGGCACGAACATCAACCTCTCAATGTCTGTGGCAATGGTCTCGGGACCTCGCCTCAGTGATTCGAAAGAGAAGGAAGACGCAACTAAGCTTCTATCAAAGGGAGAAACCGCGATGGCAACTACGGGTCTGAACTCCTCCCAAAAGACATCTCCCCGACGCTTTGCGTACTGGGATAAAAGGAAGGCTGCAAGGATCCTGAAGAAATATGAGGGAGCATCGCAGGATACACTATCGCTGAATGAAAGGAAGATGGTGGAGAAAGCGAAAGCTCTGATACCAAATTTCCAAAGGCCCTATGCGCCTAAAAGGCTGAACGGGAATCCCTTCAAACGCCAGAGATCGGACGGAGAGGTGGATCCCCATCCGAAGCGGCATCAGAATAACCCAGTAGTGGGCAAACCCAGCTTTGCTGAAGTGACCAAGGACAGGGTCCTTATAGGTGTCATTGACCGAGGCAACGACCGTTGGTCCATCCCTAGAGACCGGTGGCTGTATGTCCAGAACGAAATTGGCAGGGCCCTTCTCGACATATGGCGTGAGTCTCCAGGTAGTCCGCCGCGGGGAACAGACGCGGGTTGGCACCAGGGTCAGATTAAAGTTTTCGCGTGTGAGGATGCAAGAACTGTTGCACTGTACAAGGAAGCAGTTGCAAGACTGGGTGAAGTCTACCCAGGGGCAAAAATCGAGGTCGTCGACTGGAAGGACATTCCGGCCCGGCCAAGGGCAAGGGCATGGATTCCTGCCATCCCTGCTGAACCGGAGAATATTCTTGAGATGCTGCAGGCCTGGAATCCGTCTCTCCCGACGCAGGACTGGAGTGTCAATCTGGTCGAGGGTGAGGTTGGGCCTCATAGACAGGTGGTTTTAACTTTGAATAAGGAGGCACTCGAGCCCCTTAAACGGTGCAACGGACGAGTGCATTATGGAATGGGTCAGATCGTGATCCACGTATACCGTGGCGATGCACAACGCGCTGCCATTCCGGCCGCTTCGAAGGACTCGGAAATCGAAGGACCAGAAGAGGAGGCAGGGGTGTCAGACGCGGAAAGTATGGTATCCGCCACGTCAAATTGCGAGGAAGCCGTGAACGACTCGGCGATGGAAGATAGCCTAACGGACGCGGAAGACCTCGACCGCACGGTGGTGGAGGGCAATCCGGTGCACACTAACGTTGATGCCGCTTCAGACAGTAGAGATTCCGCCACGCCAAATCGTGCAGATAAATTGTCGTTGAGAGATAGGCCCCGGGACGGGGTAGACCTCCACGACGGTACGACGGTGGTAGGGAAGTCTGAGTGCTCTCATGTTGGTGGTGCTTCAGATTAACCTGCACAAATCTAAAGCAGCCTCAGCTGCCCTAAGCAGTCGTCTTTATAAAGGCGACGTAGACGTGGTCCTTATCCAAGAACCCTGGGTTAATAGCTCAAGGATCTGTGGATTGTGGGCTAAGGGGTACAAGCTCATCCGAGCTAATGAGGAGGGCAAGGTCAGAACCTGTATCTTGGTGAAGTCTGAGCTGAACACCTTTCTCTTACCCAACTATTCAAATGTTGACGTTACAGCTGCCAGCTTAACGGTCGGCAGCACCAGCCTGACGATGGCGTCGGTCTACATGCCCTATGACGCCGAAGAACCTCCTCCACAAAAGGAGGTGAAAGATCTGGTGGAAAATTTCTGCACGGGTCATCTTATTATTGGAGCTGACGCTAATGCTCATCACGTCCAGTGGGGAAGCTCCGATATTAACGCTAGGGGCGAGTCTCTATTTGACTACCTACTAACAACTAACCTGGTGGTTTGTAACGTGGGTAACGAGCCTACTTTTATCACTAAAGCCCGTAGGGAGGTCATAGACCTCACTATTTGTAGCGAAGGCGCTTATGAGTGGGTTAGGAAATGGCGTGTTCTTGAGGAGCATTCATTTTCCGACCACCGGTACATAGAAATTGCCTTAGATTTTTCTGTTGAGCAGCCAGTTATGAAACGCAATCCACGCAACACTAATTGGCAGTTACATAATCAAATATTAGTTAGGGACCTACCAGTGTTACCCCCACAAGCTGCATCATCAGTAGGAGAACTGGATGATCTGGTTGCAACCTTTACAACGGCGCTCTCAAATGCCCTAGAGCAGGCTTGTCCAGTGCCGAAACCACGCGGTAAACATAGACCACACTGGTGGTCCTACGACCTGGATTCGCTCCGCAAGTCCTGCAGGAAGCAATTTAATAGGGCCAAGAGCCTCGGTACGGAGCCTGAATGGCTCGAATATAAAGTTAAACTGAGGGCCTATAAAAGGGCCCTAAGGCAGGCGAAGAGAACTTCGTGGAGAGATTTCTGCAACGGGGTCGAAAAGGTCGATGATACGGCGAGACTTAGACGAGTGCTCTCAAAAACTCAAACAGCCATTAGCTATTTGCGGAAGCCTGACGGATCGTGGACTAGCACGGAAGGGGAAACCCTGGAGCTGCTATTGAATACACACTTTCCGGGGAACTTGCATGAAGCACCTTTAGCATCTGCAACAAATATGGCAGTGAATATACCCATCACGGAGGAAAGGGTAAGGTGGGCGATCAAAAGCTTTGAGCCGTTCAAGGCTGCTGGGCCAGACGGGATTTTCCCCGCACAACTCATAAACACGTTGGAAACATCGGCTAAATGGCTGGTATTTCTCTTTTCAGCCTGCCTGGCTCTCAACTACATTCCGCACTCCTGGAGAAGCGCCAAGGTAGTCTTTATTCCTAAGGCTGGGAAGGCCTCACACCCTGAGCCTAAGGACTACAGACCGATCAGTCTCTCGTCCTTTGCACTCAAAACCTTCGAGAGGATAATTAGCGATTATCTCTCCTCTACTATTGATAGCAACCTTATCTCTAGCTATCAACATGCATACACCAAAGGTAAATCAACGGAAACTGCGCTTCACAGCCTTGTCTCTGTTATTGAAAAATCGTTGTATGAAAAAGATTACTGTCTCGTGGCCTTCCTAGACATTGAAGGTGCCTTCAACAATATAAGCCCGGAGGCTATTAACACCGCTCTAACTAATCTGGGCATAAGCAGGTCTCTTATTGGACTAATTGATAAGCTAATAAAGGGAAGGAAAATAGTTTCTACACTGGGCACAGTTGATTTCTCACGCTATGTCACAAGAGGAACGCCTCAGGGTGGTGTTCTCTCTCCGCTTTTATGGAACCTCACTGTAAACTCGTTGCTACGAGACACAAGCTGGGGTGGCGGGAGGATAGTTGCATATGCAGACGATTTAGCTATTGCATACAGGGGCAAATTCCCACAAACCCTGTGTGACTTGATGCAAGTAACACTGCGAGCAGTTTCCTCGTGGTCATCTCGCTGTGGACTTAATATCAACCCGGGAAAAGTGGAGCTTGTCCTTTATACTAACCGGTACAACATACCAACGCTAAGCCTACCAGAACTAAATGGCGTGCGCCTGAACTTGGCTGACAAAGCCAAATTCCTAGGCATAGTTCTGGATAGAAAGCTTAACTGGAAGGAGAATGTCATCCAACGCCAGAGGAAAGCGTGCATTGCACTTTACACCTGTAAAAGAGCCATTGGCAAAAAATGGGGGCTCAGTCCCAAAATCTGCAGATGGATTTACACTGCGATAATCCGGCCAATTATGCTGTATGGAGTCGTGGTATGATGGCCTGCGCTGAGCAAGGCAGCCAACCTAAACCTGTTAGGTAAAGTCCACAGATCTAGCATGATCTGTATAAGCGGCGCGTTGAGAACAACGCCCAACGAAGCTCTCCAGGCCATTCTTGGCATTTTGCCACTCGATCTGGAAGGGTACTGGGCAGCGGCAGCATCGGCTCTGCGTCTAAGGGAAACTTCCGGCTGGGGCGCAGGCACTACTGGACACTCCGGTATTCTGGATTCTTACAGCTTTCTCCCTCCGAGCACGGACCGTTGTGCAACCACAACAGTCGGAGATGGCTGGTTCAGAATAAACATTCCCAGTAGGGAAGACTGGGAGAGGACGGATCGGTGTCCTGCTACTAATGGCGGCATTTCCATATACACCGACGGTTCGAAGTTGGACGGCAGAGTTGGAGGAGGGATTTATTCCAAGGATCTGGACCTTGAGCTTTCCTTCAGACTGCCTGATCATTGCAGCGTCTTCCAGGCTGAGGTCTCAGCAATCATGGACGCCGCGGCTTGGATAGGGCAACACGCTATCGGACAGAATATCGTTATTTTCATAGCCAAGCGGCAGTCAAATCCCTTGGCTCTTACTTGTTCAACTCTGAACTGACGCTCAGCTGTCGTCGATCTCTTCAGGAGATGGCCCAACAGAACCGCGTGAGCCTCACATGGGTCCCGGGATACAGGGACATTGAGGGAAACTGTAGGGCAGACGAACTTGCTAGGCAGGGCACGACCAAGCAGGTTCTTCAGGATAAAGAACGCTTAGGTATGCCCTTTGCCACATGCAAGCTAATGCTGAAGGAGCATACACTCCGACAAGCCAATGAAAGATGGCTTTTATCGCCAGGGTGCCGAGTATCCAAACAATCCTGGCCAAAATGGCATATTAAAAGATCTAAATATATTTACACCCTAAGAAGAAGGGATATATCTATATTAATAGGGGTTTTAACCGGGCACTGCCTAATTGGAAGGTACGCAGCAAGGCTGGGTGTACCCTACCGACGATGCTGTAGGAGTTGCAAAGATGATGAGGAGGAGGAAACGGTGGAGCATCTCATCTGCAACTGCCCGGCTTTAAGCGGCGCTTTTTCGGAGTTCCCTTCCTGGATAGCCTACGCCAGGTAGCGGAGCTGGACATAAAGGACTTGATGGCTTTCATCAAGTCATCTAAATGGTTCGAGGAGGTGTAACGGTGTTGGTTTTAGGAGTGTCAGCCCCGGGATTCTGCTATGTGGAGAGTCCCAATAGCACTGGGATTTTCCATATGGCCGGGTCCCGGGACTGACTTTCCTAGTGTTGATGGTATCACAACGGGCCTTTCAATACTGGCCTAGGTGTGCCTTTGCGGCAGCCACTTCTACCTAACCTATACTTGTATGAAATTGATATTTCCTCACTAGTACGAAATCAGCCAGAAAATTCTATACTGGTATGAAAAGGATATTTCCTGATTAGTATTAGTTCTGCGAGAAAATTATAGTTGTATACTAGTATTTTTATGACTAGTTTGAGGTTTCACTGCAGGGTATGATCTCTCATATCAGTTACTATTGAATATCTGCAATCAACAATGATCTCTCCTATTACAATTTTTTATATCTATACATTGTGACATTTCTTGTCGGTCTGGAAAAATGTCGCATAATTTTTGTAGGCCTATATTAGATGTGTAATCGGGTTACACTTAGTTATCATTCGCCGGTCTTGGCCTACAGTTATTAATAAAAAAATGTTGACACCAAATTTACCACTTTGGGGCGGAGGTCTGGCTACATGTCGCACAATTTTTGTAGGCCAATAATGTTATTGAATTGTGCTCATCATTGACAACGAACTGTGAAAAAATTAGCTTGATGTTAATAAATATTTTGATGACGTCATTTTGACATATTTGGGTTGTCGGTCTATGTCGCACACAATTTGTAGGCCACATATATTCGTGAGTTGGTTACGACAGTGGCAGTTAGTGAAATAAAAATAAAACTGTTATTCATAAAAAATTTGTATGCACCATACTGACATGTTCCACGCCCCCTACCTCCCGAAGGTTGCACATTCCAGAATTTCGGATGATAAAAAATTTGGGCGTCTCGGCGAAAGGAAGTCGCTCAGAAAAACTTAGCTTGTTATTAATCAACAACACCATGTCTATGTGGGCTCTCGTACTAGAATGACTGGCCTGCTTGATACGAAACGGGCGGTTAAACGTCAATAAATGACGCAAGCCAAGATTAGTATGTTGGACTTAGCGTTGAACAGAAAAGTTGAAAACGACAATTTACCTTTTATCCAATTATACCAAAGCTCTCTTAACTTACAGATAACGAAGGAACTAATGCAATTACTAAGCCAAGACCGCACAACTCAATATGGTACCAGATCGCAACATCTCCTGGAACCTTCTATGCAGCGCCATCTTACACACTTCTCCTTAATCACCCATGGCTTTGGTTCTCCAGCTATAATGGCTGTTTTACATGCTTTTCAGGTAAAAATTAATTCCCAAACAAAGTAATAAATCGACTGTAAAACGTTTTATCTTTAATTTCAGACCTTTCTAAACGAATCACTGAACTATTTGGATAAGTTATATCCCTCAAATAGTGGGGGAATGGTATCATCATCACTTGATAAAAATAAAATTGATAATGATAAAAAATGATAGGGCGGGCTTGGTTTATTTCATTAAGCTTAGAAAAACGTTTTAAACGATGACTTATATGTAAGTTTTTGTTAAGAAAATAAAATCTACTTCATCTAGACAAAAATATATTTAGGTTATTTTTATTGTTATCATTAACACACATTGCTACGAATCTACAAAGAGTTTGGCAGACGATTAATATGAGAAGGGGTCCCTGCAAAATACGAGAGTACTAGGGTACTCCAATTGGAGCATCAGAGTACTCCAAATGTAATATTTTTCATATAAAAATTGTGCTCCAATTAATATTGCGATGTCCTAGGACTGGACCACCTACTCCAACCTTCGCTTTGTTTCTGCTACTCCATGGAGTACCTACAGTCAGAGTACTTTGCAATGTACTCCAATGTTTTTACTCTTTGAAGTATCTACTGTCAGAGCACATTCCAAACTACTCCAATGTTATTACTCCTTGGAATATATACTGTCAGTGCGATAGTATCGTGATTTTCGTCGATAAGGCCCGAGCAATGATCGGCTTTTAGAAAGCTGAAGGTGGTCCGGTGAGGTATACAAAGGATTACTATTGGAATACTCCAATATCAAATAATTGGAACACATAACCCAACGAGTTTTGCAGGGGTGCTATATTTGTGTTTTTGCCGATATCGCGATCACGGTGGCCGTTTTGGCGGAAATGTACCATTTTTGGTACGCATTTTTTTGCCAGGTACGTTGGTACGCAAACTTCCAAATTTGGTAAGCTGTTCGGTACTAATCCTGATTCAAGCTAAGTTGAGACATGGTATTAGTTTAGTTGGTTCTTTTTCATTTTTTTAGTTGCCATTGTGAATTGTTGTTTATCTTTTCATACCTAACCTAGAATATTTCACCAGCAAAATGGAGGCCTTGATTGAAGAACAAAAAAAAACTCACAGCCATTTACAGCGCTTCTTAACGACATTTGAAAACAAACCCACAAATGAGAAGACACTTGGGTTTGTACAAAGTCTTCTTCCTGAGGTTGAATTACTCTTTCGGAATTTTAAACAGGGACACGACGACATTTGCAGTACTGCTCGATCAAGTTCAATTCTCGACGCTGACGTTCCGTATTTGAAGGATGAAGTATTCTACGAAGTTTATGATTTGTTCATTACATTCAAGTCCAAACTGCTCGACTCGCAAATGGCACTTGTACCAACACTACCGAATTCACCTGGCACTCACGCCAGCACCTTTGTTACCAACACTCGCAACGATACCATTTCTGCAACAGCCCGCTTGCCTAAAATCGATTTGCCAGTGTTCTCCGGAGATTACTTGGAGTGGATTCCATTTCGCGACATGTTTTTGTCGCTTGTTCACAACAACACTACACTTACACAGGTACAAAAATATTTTTATTTAAAGGGGTCATGCACTGGAACTCCGAAAGAAATGATAGAGCAATACCCGGCCACAAATGATAGTTACGAACCAGCCTGGTCCGTACTAGTAGCTCGATATCATAACAAACGCAAACTAGTTGATCAAATTTTATGAAAGCTATTTAATGCGCAAAATACTGATGGACGTCTAAAAAGCATTCAGCAGCTATTAGATCTTTCTCGAAATTGCTTAGCACTTTTAAGAACACTAGAGGTCAACACCTCCGGTTGGGATCCCATACTGATGTTTTTACTAACTCAAAAAATTGATAAGCAAACAAGGAAAGAATGGGAGCAATCTCTCCACGGAAGTACTGACATACCGTCGGTTAGTTCATTTCTAAAATTCTTAGATTCTACTTACAAGGCACTGGAATTTGTTGAAGAAGATAGCACTATTTTAAATCAACAAAAATTGCCTACTACCACAAAAGAATTCCGTCGCAAACCTCAACAAAGCGCAGTACACACTGCAACTACTACCTCGGATAACATCTGTCCATGTTGTAATCGTAATCACCTTTTATACAAATGTTTCAAATTCGCTGCACTCTCCGCATCTGAGAAAAAAGATTTTGTTAAACAAAAAAACTTATGCATTAACTGCTTTGGTAAGGGTCACACCTGCAGTAATTGTACAACAACTTCGCGTTGCAAAGTTTGTAATGAGTCGCATCATACTCTTCTACACAACGATTTTAATATTAGAAACATTGCGAATAGTAACAGTTCAGCTACTTCTTCACATAATTCTCTGAGCGGAGAAATGCGAGCTGCTAATTTACCTACGTCAAATCTGCACTCTTTATTTACAAATGTGAGCAAACTAGTACTACTAGCAACGGTTCGAATAATTGTAGACACGCCCAGCAGGAAATTCTCTTTCAAAGCTCTCGTTGATCAAGGTGCTCAAAGTTCTTTGACATGAAACATTAATGCAAATATTTCGGGCATTGGTGGTACGCAATCATTTGTTGCTACAAAAGCTATAAAACTAAATTTGCGCTCACATTACAACTGTTCGTTCGACCTTGAATGTGACTTTATTTTCTTACCGAAGGTTACAATTTATACTCCAGCAACACTGGAAGGTAGTTATCTTGAAGACTTACCCAGTGTTTTTCTCGCCGATCCCAACTTCAATTCACCTGCTAAAATTTGTTTTTATTTTGGGTGCTGACTTATATTGCGACATTTTGCTTACTGGGATGATCAAAAGTAAAAATGGTTTGCTACTTCAAGAAACCCATTTTGGGTGGATGGTATCCGGTCCAATTAAAGCAACTAATAATGAGTGCAGTTTCTCTATTAATTTAATCTCTATAGATGACCAGCTTCGTTTGTTTTGGGAACAGGAAGAGCTGACTGCAAGCAGAACATTGTCAACTGAGTAAGCTGAAGTAGAAAAACATTTTTTAGAAACCCACACACGCGACGATAACGGGCGATATACCGTACATTTGCCCTTCAAACAGCTTCTCGTACAAGAGGAACTGCCCTCATTTAGTCACACTTCGTTCAACGCACTTCCAAGACTAAACCAGCTTGAAAAACGATTTAAGCTCCAACCTGATTTTGCATTGCTGTATAAGAGTTTCATGGAGGAGTACGAAAGTCTGGGACATATGAAAGAGATTGGTGAGTACCCGAAAGACATTCCCATAAGTTCTTTTCTCTGTCATCATGGTGTTATGAGAGAGAGCAGGTAGGTAGGTTCAAGTGGCTGCCGCAGAGGCACACTTAGGCCAGTTTTGAAGGCCCGTTGTGATACCACCAACACAAGGAAAGTCAGCCCCGGGACCCAGCCATATGGAAAATCCCTGAGTTGTTGGGATTTTCCACATAGCAGAATCCCGGGACTGACACTCCTAAACCGACACCGTTACTCCTCCTCGAACCACTTAGATGACTTTATGAAGCCCATCAAGTCCTTTATGTCCAGTTCCGCGATCTGGCTTAGACTATCTAGGAACGGAACTCCCAAAAAGCGCGTTCTCACGCCGCTTAAAGCCGGACAGCCTCCTCATCATCTTTGCAACTCCTGCAGCATCGTCGGTAGGGCACACTTAGCCTTTCTGCATGCCTACCAATGAGGCAGTGACCGGTTAATACCCCTATCAATATGCAGATTTCCCTCCTAGTTAGGGCATAAATGCGTCTAGACCTTTTAAGATCCCATTTTGGCCAGGTTTGTTTCGATATCCGACACCCTGGGGATTGCAGCCATCTTTCGTTGGCTTGACGGAGTGTGTGCTCCTTCAGCATTAGTTTGCATGTGGCAAACGGCATACCTAAGCGCTCTTTATCCCGAAGAACCTGCTTGGTCGTGCCCTGCCTGGCAAGCTCGTCTGCCTTACAGTTTCCCTCAATGTCCCTATGTCCCGGGACCCATATGAGGTTTACGCGGTTCTGTTGGGCCATCTCCTGAAGAGATCGACGACAGCTGAGCGTCAGTTCAGAGTTGAACGTGTATGAGCCAAGGGATTTGATTGCCGCCTGGCTATCGCTGAAAATAGTGATATCTCCTCCGATAACACGTTTGCTTAACCAGGCCGCGGCGTCCCGGATTGCCGAGACTTCCGCCTGGAAGACGCTACAATGATCAGGTAGTCTGAAGGAGAGTTCAAGGTCCAAATCCCTTGAATAAACCCCTCCTCCAACTCTGCCGTCCAACTTCGAGCCGTCGGTGTATATGGAAGTGCCGCCATTTGTTTCGGGACACCAATCCGTCCTCTCCCAGTCTTCTCTGCTGGGAATGTTTATTTTGAAGCAGCTATCCCCGACTGTAGTGGTCGCACAACGATCTGTGCTTAGAGGGAGAAAGCTGTAAGATTCCAGAATACTGGAGTGTCCAATAGTACCCGCACCCCAACTGGAGGTTTCTCTTAGGCGCAGAGCTGATGCCGCCGCTGACCGAAACCCTTCCAGATCAAGTGGCAAAATGCCCAGAATGGCCTGGAGGGCTTCGTTGGGCGTTGTCCTTAGCGCACCGCTTATACAGAGATGAGAGAGAGCAGTAGCACTACTAAATTAAGAGTGGTATTTGACGGTGGAAATCGTCATCCAGAGCAGAGCTCTCTAAACTCAGAGCTTGCGGCAGGGCCTGCTTTGCAAAATGATTTACTCCTTATTCTTACAAGATGGAGATACCACAAAATAGCATTTACCGCCGATCTTGAGAAAATGTTTCGGCAGATCAACGTATGTGATGATCATCAACTTTTTCAGTGCATTCTCTGGAGAGATGGCAAGACAAAACCGATAAAGATTTATAAGCTTTGCACGGTGACGTATGGCACTACCTCTGCACCTTATTTAGCCATACGTGTGTTACATCAGCCCGCTACTGATGAGCAGAGCTCATTTCCCCTAGCAAGCAAAATCTTGCTCACCGACAGCTACGTAGATGATATACTTTCTGGTGGTGATTCAGTTGAAGAGGTGATCGAAATAAATAAACAACTTACCTCGCTTTGCAAAAGAGGAGGCTTCAACTTGAGAAAATGGAATTCTAACTCACCCCAGTTGCTTGAGGTTATACCAGCTGAATACAGAGATAAAGTAGATTCTTTTCGATTAAATTCAGATAATTTGGTTAAAGCTCTCGGGCTTTATTGGGAAACCAAAGATGATCAATTCTGTTTTAAAATCGACTTTAAATTTGCTACTACTATTACTAAAAGCAGTCTTCTTTCTGACGCGGCAAAACTTTTCGATCCGTTGGGTTGGCTAGCACCTTGTACCATTATAGCCAAAATTATGTTTCAAAAGTTGTGGTTAGAAGGCCTAGACTGGCCAGACCCCCTACCCCCTACACTACATTTAGAATGGATTCAGTACCGTGACTCTCTGAAAGAGTTAGAAAAAAATCAAAATACCTAGATGGCTTGGCACGAAGCGATCATATAAAACTGATCTACATGGGTTCTGCGACTCATCTGAGGCTGCTTACGGGGCTGTGGTGTACGCAGTAGTTTATACAGATAACGGCGTCTCTTCAACATTAGTTCAATCTAAAACAAGGTGGAACCACTCAAGGTTCTGTCAATTCCGAGGCTTGAACTGTGCGCAGGTAACTTATTAGTAAAATTAATGGCTAAGGTCAAAACCTATTTTGAAGATAGTATTGAAACCGAACACTATTGGATAGATAGCACAACTGTTTTGAGTTGGATTCGGAGCCATTCCAGTCGATGGGCAGTATACGTGGCCAACAGAGTTGCTGAAATTCAACGGTTCTCAAGCAAAAATCAATGGAAATATGTTCCCACTAGCGAAAACCCAGCGGACTGTTTGACTCGAAGTCTCAGCCCTTCTCAACTTAATGTACACACACTGTGGTGGAGTGGTCCGCCCTGGTTAAATGCAAATCCATCGCACTGGCCAAAACTCAACCTTACTTTCAAAACTGATCTTGAGCAGCGAAAAGCAAACCTTAATTTACATAACTCCATCGTACTATCCAAGGATGCGGAATACCTTTCACTAGTAACGAGATACTCCAGTTTTTCTAAACTTCTTCGTGTTACGGCGTACATACTTCGGTTTTACAACATTCTTAAGGCCTCGGTGATCAAGCGAATGAACGGCGAGAGGAGCTACCACGAGACTGGGTTCTTAAAATCCTGCGAATTAAATTGCGCTCTTATTACCATTGTTAAAGTTGTTCAACGTGTAGATTTTTCAAACGAAATTAACTGCTTAAAAAATAAGACTGCGCTAAATAAAAATAATCGAATTCTTCAACTCGATCCCTTTCTGGATGAAAACAATCTACTAAGAGTCGGAGGTCGAATCTCGAAGGCGAATACCACTTTCGAAATCAAACATCCACTTTTACTTAATAAAGACAACCCACTGTCGATACTTATCTTTACAGATGCGCATCACCAAACATTACATGGAGGGGTACAACTAATGATGGCGTATGTTATGCGGCGGTTTTGGATTTTATCATCCCGAGCCTTGGCGAGGTCAGTACTCCGCAAATGCTTAGTATGCGCAAAGTACATCGCAAAAATGCAGGAACAAAAAATGGGTAACTTACCGGCGGTCAGACTTCAGCCCACCCGACCATTTAAGCACAGCGGATTGGACTACGCTGGACCAATCTCCATAAAGCTGTCTACACTACGAAAATCGTCTGCTGTAAAAGCTTACATTTGCCTTTTCGTGTGTATGTGCACCAAAGCCTTTCATTTGGAAGCAGTGTCTAGTCTCACCACAGAAGCCTTTATTGCGGCTTTTCGAAGATTTATTTCCAGAAGAGGCCGTTGTACTGACCTGTAATCCGATTGTGGAACCACCTTTATCAGCGCAGACAAAGAACTTAAACTTTGTTTCGAAAGACAGAAGTTAGAGTTACCTGAGTATTTGGCAGCTGGGTAAGCTCATGATGGAACTACCTGGCATTTTATTCCACCTGGCTCGCCTCACTTTGGAGGTTTGTGGGAAGCTGGTGTAAAGTCGGCAAAACATCATCTTCGCCGAATAATGCGGGATCGCATTCTCACCTTTGAGGAGCTTACCACCCTTCTAGCTCAAATCGAAAGCTGCTTGAACTCACGACCTATATGCCCTTTGGCAAACCATCCCTATGACAGCCAGACATTGACTCCGGCGCACTTTCTTGTCGGCGAACCGACTACTTGTATTTCCGAAGACAGCTTATTATCCGATAATATCAATGCTCTCAGTCGCTGGAAGTTAGTTGAACGACTTAAACAACATTTCTGGCAAAGATGGAGCAGCGAATATATTCATACACTTCAGACTCGCTCAAAGTGGTCTCAATCTCATCGCAATCTGGCAAATGGAGACGTTGTTTTGCTGAAGCATGAAAAAAGTGCACCGGGTTACTAGCCTTTGGCCCGAATACATCAAGTCCATGCCGGAACTGATGGATTGGTCAGAGTAGTTACTTTATTTTGTAACGGCAAACTAATAAAGCGTCCTGTGTCAAAGGTCTGTTTACTGCCAACAATGGAGCATCAATCAGACTGCAGCCCAGAGAGCAACAACTGCATTGAGGATTAAGAACATTCGTTCTTAGTGGGGGAGAATGTTCGGTACTAATCCTGATTCAAGCTAAGTTGAGACATGGTATTAGTTTAGTTTGTTCTTTTTCATTTTTTTAGTTGCCATTGTGAACTGTTGTTTATCTTTTCATTACTTCATTTTATTACATTATTTCATTGCATTGTAACTATACCAATGAATTGTCAATAATAAAGAGAATCTAAAAAGTGAATAATTTGCATTGAAGCAAAAGACATTAAATTATCAAGTTTTTATATTTTCTATTAATGTTTACTCAACAGTAATTTTTTGCCATTTTTACATCAATGGAACTCCGATGATACTGCTACCAATATCAAACCTGGATTTGAATGTCTTCAAAATTTATTTTCTATTTTCTTAGGTTACCCTCGTGAAGGGTGGACACCTTGCCGCGGTACGAGGGCTTAAGTCGATAGCCACAGGGCTACGCTGCCCTTGTAATCATAGCGTCGCCCGGTACTACATCACGAGAGAAGCCTAGCCTCGCTGGCGCGACGACAAGGAGCTTCCCCATCCCAATCCAGGGTGTAATGCGACCACGTGCCCATTGGACGTTTGCAGTCGGGAGGCAAATCGTGGCTGTAATCGAACGGAGCCTATCTGATACCGGGCCGCCTCGGAGAGTAACTATGGCCTTACCGCGGTACGGGGCTCTGCCGCGGCGGACGACACATACCCCTTACTCTTCCCTTGACCCTAAGCTGGCCTTGCCCGGCGAGGGGTCGTACGAACAAGATTAATCATACAAATAATAAAACAACTAAAAGCAAAAATACGGCAACTACGTATAATGCACAGCAGAGGAGGACAATGCTGGAGCAGGCGAGAACGCAACGCCGGAGGACAACCTCCATTTCAATATCAGCTGAGAGATCAACAGCGATGGCAACTATGGGTCGATTAGCTCTGGCAATCCCCAAATCAAGCACCGGTACAAACACAGTGAAGCCAACAACGGCTGCCTCTAAGCCCCCATTAAGTGCCGGTACCGAAACCAATTCCTTAACGTCTGTGGCAGTGGTCTCACGACCGGGCCCCAGAGATCCAAATAAGGGAACGACCGCGATGGCAACTACGGGTCGAAATTTCTCCCAAAAGACATCTCCCAGTCGCTCTGAGTACTTGGACAAAACAGCGGCCGCAAGGATCCCGAAGAAATACGAGGGAGTTTCACGGTGCAATGGACGAGTGCACTACGGCAAGGGCCAGATTTTTTGCTGGTAAGTTCTGACTACTTGTTGTAGAACTGTCAAGCGTTAAGGTTTGACAGTTCTACCAAATTACCGATTCCGTACTCCTTGGTGTTGCTCTCGGCCTGAGCGCAGATTTTCTCGTTTTTGACAGTTCTAGTAGTTTAGTCAGAAAAGTAAGGGATCAAAGCTATTGATAGCAACCTTATCTCTATCTATCAGCATGCATACACCAAAGGGAAACCTACAGAAACTGCGCTTCACAGCATAGTTTCTGTTATTGAAAAATCGCTGTATGAAAGTGATTACTGTTTCGTGGCCTTCTTAGACATTGAAGGAGCCTTCAACGACATAAGCCCTGAGGCTATAAACATCGCTTTAACAAGTATGGGCAGAAGCAGTTCTTTTACTGGACTCTTTGATCAACTACTAAGGGGTAGAAGAATTGTTTCATCACTGGGCTTGGTTGATTTAGCACGTTATGTCACAAGGGGAACGCCTCAGGGTGGTTTTCTCTCCCCGCTTCTATGGAACCTCACTGTCAACTCGCTGCTGCGTTGGGGGAAGGTAGTGGCATATTCAGACGATTTAGCTATTGTATATAGGGGCAAATTCCCACAAACCCTGTGCGACTTGATGCAAGTAGCACTGCGAGAGGTTTCCTCATGGTGCTTGCACTGCGGACTGAGCATCAACCCGGGAAAAGTAGAACTGGTCCTTTTCACCAACCGCTATAAGATACCACCGTTAATACTGTTAATACTACCAAAACTGAATGGCGTGCGCCTGAACAAAGCCAAGTTCTTAGGCACAGTTTTTGATAGGAAACTAACCTGGAAGGAGAGTGTTCTTCAGCGCAAGAAGAAAGTGTGTATTGCACTCTACACGTGCAGCACTACTGGACACGCCAGTATTTTGGGATCCTACAGCTTTCTTCCGCTGAGCACAGATGGATGTGCGACTACAACAGTCGGAGATAGCGGTTTTAAATAAACATTCCCGGATCGGAGTCCCGCCACTTATGGCGGCACTTCCATTTATACCGATGGCTCGAAGTTAGGCGGCAGAGTTGGAGGAGGGGTTTATTCAAAGGATCTGAATCTTGAGCTCCCCTTCAGACTACCTGATCACTGCAGTGTCTTCCAGGCTGAAGTTTCAGCAATCGTGGACGCCGCGGCTTGGATAGGCCAATACACTATCGGACAGGATATTTTTATTCTCAGCGACAGCCAAGCGGTCATCAACTCCCTTGGCTCTTACTCCTTCAACTCTGAACTGACGCTCAGCTGTCGTCGATCTCTACAAGAGATGGCCCAACAGAAGCGTGTTAACCTCACATGAGTCCCGGGACATAGGGACATTGAGAGAAACTGTAGGGCAGACGAACTTGCGAGGCAGGGCACGACCAAGCAGGTTCTTCGGGATAAAAAGGGCTTAGGTATGCCATTTGCAACATGCAAGCTAACGCTGAAACAACACACACTCCGCCAAGGCAACGAAAGATGGCTGCAATCTCCAGGATGCCGGATATCCAAAGAAACCTGGCCGAAATGGAATCATAAAAGATCAAGCAATATATATGCCCTAAGGAGAAGAGAAATCTCCAGAAATCTTAATAGGCGTATTAACTTGGCACTGTCTTATTGGCAGGCACGCAGAAAGACTGGGTGTGCCCTACCGACGATGCTGTAGGAGTTGCAAAGATGACGAGGAGGAGGAAACGGTGGAGCACTTCATCTGCAACTGCCCGGTTTAGAGTGGCGCGAGAATGCGCTTTTTGGGAGTGCCCTTCCTGGTAACGGTGTTGGTTTAGTCCCGGGATTCTGCTATGTGGAGAATCCCGATAATACAGGGATTTACCATATGGCAGGGGCCCGGAACTGTCTTTTATAGTGTTGGTGGTATCAAAACGGGCCTTTTGATACTGGCATAGGTGTGCTTCTGCGGCAGCCACTTGAACCTAACCTAACTTTTGCGAGTTAACACAATTTGTGTTTGATTTGATAAACCCTGCAAAAATCGAGAGTACTCTATTTCCTATCCAAAGAGTACTCCAATTGGAGCATCAGAGTACTCCAAATGTAATCTTTTTCATATAAAAATTGTGCTCCAATTGAGTGGCTCGGTGCCATCCTTGCCTAACCCTCAATTTAGTAATTTCCTAATAATTAGTGACAAAGTTAATAGGTAATTAAAAATTGAACAGCCTAAGGCATTTCTGGCCTAACCCTCACAATCTTTATTATGCGAAAAAAAAAGAATATTTAAAGAATGAGAATAGTTTGGAGTATTCCTAAGTAGTATAGCATAATAACTCCATATAAAAAATTTCGAGGGTTAGGCAAGGATAGCACTAGACCACCTACTCCAATGGAGTACCTACCGTCAGAGTACTTTTCAATCTAGTCCAATGTTGTTATTCCTTGAAGTATATACTGCCAGAGCGATAGTGACGTAATTTTCGTCGATAAGACACGAGTAATGATCGACTTTCAAATTCGGAGGCGAAGAGCTTGTAAAAAGCATGCATCAGCTCTTATGCAGAATATGGTCAGACGAGTGCATGCCTCCGGATTGGAATTTAAGTGTGCTCTGCCCAATCCACAAGAAAGGAGATGCCGCTAACCGCACCAACTACCGCGGAATCAGTCTTCTTAATATCGCATATAAGGTTCTTTCTAGCGTATTGTGTGAAAGACTAAAGCCCATCGTAGGCAAGCTGATTGGACCTTATCAGTGTGGCTTTAGTCCTGGTAAGTGTACCATAGACCAGATTTTCACGATATGGCAAATCCAGGAGAAGACCCATGATAAAATAATCGACACACACCATCTCTTTGTCGATTTTAAAGCCGCTTTTGACAGCGCAAAAGGAGTTGCCTGTATGCCACCATGTCTGAATTTGACTTCCCTGCAAAGCTTATACGGCTTTGCCAAATGACGTTGAGCAATACCAACTGCTCCGTCAGAATCGGGAAGGACCTCTCTGAGACATTTGAAACCAAACGAGGCTTCAGACAGGGCGACTTTCTTTCGTGCGATTTCTTCAACCTGATGCTGGAGAAGATTATTCGATCAGCAGAGCTAAACCGCAATGGTACAATATTTTACAATAGTGTGCAATTGCTGGCGTATGCTGATGATATTGATATCATTGGCCTTAACAACCGCGCCGTAAGCGCTGCCTTCTCTGGACTGGGTAAGGAAGCGAAAAAAGTGGGTCTTGCGGTGAACGAGGACAAGACGAAGTATCTGCTGTCATCAAAGTAAGAATCGGCGCACCTGCGCCTTGGCAGCCAAGTCACCATTGATAGCTACAAATTTGAAACGGTGAGGGACTTCGTCTATTTGGGAACCAGCATTAACCGAATCAGTATAGAAATCCAAGTTGTTATACCTATAGGTATTTTCTAAAAATTTTGAACAAAAAATATTCAAATATCATTCTACAGATGATTTAAAACGATCAGATTTAAGTACATTTTATATTCGAATATGATCGTATTGTCGGGAGAAAAGTGTACCCTAAGCGTGTCCGCACACGGAGCGAATCGCCATAGACGCGTATTAGACGCTACATTCGATTTTTGTACGCTTTGTTGCTGAACACATTTATTTGCATGAAGAGCTGCACACGAATCGGCAGCTGCACGAAAGTGGCAAGGCATGAAAGCTAGCGTATGACATTGCTGGTCGCCAGCCGTCGTACGCTTAGAAAAGAGGAAGAATAAGCATTTGTTTACATTTTTCATTTTTGTTTTTGTGTGCCGTGGCTTTGCTTTCTTTTTTCAAATAAAATTAATTGTATATTTTGAAAGAAGAAATCGAAAATTTTCAAAATTTGCACAATCGGAGAAAGGATGTACGTCCATTACTGTGAAAACGTGTTAATTAATTAATATTGCAATTTTGACAGTTCTTTGTGTGCTTTTTTTCTGCAGCGTCGTGTGCAGGTCTTGAGACGCGGGGAAATTCGTGCGTCTATGACGATGCGCCTCGTCTGCGGACTGCCTAAATGTGATTATTCATAAATACTAATTTATGATGTATAAAAATAATCAGTTTCGATTCATTTTCGGGGACATTTTCTGATAGCTTTGTAATCATTTTATGATCAAATTAAGTTCGCTCACGTTACCTATTTTAAATATAATTTGAATTTCGTTTTTGAATACTTTTTGGAATCATACATTGATCATATTTTATATTGCTTTATAATCACAATTTGATACTTTTTTGGGGATTTTTTGAAGTCATGTGCAGAAGACCACGCATGTCGGGCAAGTCTCTGGAGTCTTTCAGCTATTTCGATGGACCTTCAATAAAGTCGATCGACATCAAAAAAAATTCGCCAGTCCCATCGAAATTGCTGATAGAGCCGTCTGACTACCACTTACCAGCGTTTTAATCAGCTCATGACTTCCAGGAATTTTGAGACGAGGCAAGGAAAAAGGCAACAGCATGCAGGTATCCTTCATTTGGAGGCAAATGTGTCCTATAATGATATATATATGTGCAGAGCAGATCCCTGAACTCATACATAAATAATATTTCTTTTTTTTCCAAATAAATGTTTGTATTTTTTTCAGAGTTTTATGATATGAAAAAATGTGGGTATATTACGGAAAAAAATATGTACAGCAAAGTAAAAATTTAAAAGGTAGTAAATTGACTTTGAGTCTCCAAAAAATTATCAAAAGGAACTCCTAAATTTCTTGAAAAATTATTATCAGTTTTTGTTCACCTTAAGTTAACATATTTGATTCTTTTTTCTGTTTGATTTCAAAGCTGACTCAGAATTTAATCATTAGAATTATTGCAAAATTATTAATAATGCTAACTTAAAAATGATAATAAGTTTTTGATCATCATAAGGAATCATGTTTTATTATTACGCCTGTTCATTTTGATGATAACTCAGTATTTCGCCACTGAAAGTAATCAAAATGTATTCAACTTAAGATATTTTCATTATTATTATTAACAATAATATATTATTATATTAACAATCGTTTGAGTTAAATACCCAACAAGCATATCTGTAAGTGTTTTTAAAAATAACTTGAAGTAAACTTGCCTTAATAAGCGAGATGTAAGCGTTTTCAATATCAATTTATTTGTAAGTTTAATGTAAGCTTTTTATAAATTTCAAAAACAAAGTTTTATAAATTATTTAATTTTCAAAGTGAAATGCAAATGTTTATGGAAATTTTTTTTAAGTATAACTTAATGTAAGCTTGATATAATAAATATTAAATAAGCGTTTTTCTTTTTAAGTTTTTTTTAGTTTTTTTTAATAATCATTTTGTAAACGTTGAGAAAATGTTTATAAATTTATTAAAATTAAAAGCAAAATGTAAATGTTTACGACAGGAATGAAAAAATAATTTTCATTTGTCATTAGTTGTAAGAAAATTTTTAAACTAAAAACAATCATGGCTGAAAACATAAAACAATGTTGCGGTTAAGACCGATACGTGCGTGCAGAGTTGTTGGTCCGCTTAGTGTTTCTATGGAAGATTTGAGCGCTGCTTTCAATACAAATGGCACACAACAGCCCTGGGAGTCGATAGAAGCTCTCGCTGTAGGTCTCTACTCTAAGGCTCGTGTGGCATGCAAACTGGTGCCACCATATCCGATTTACGTCAAAATTACCTGCAGTGTCATCTTCAGCTGCTTTTCCATCATAACACTCTGTTGGCGCCACAACAAGAGCCACAGCACATCCCGGCCAGCAAGTTTCACTCATCGGTAAAGCGCCACAAAATCATGTCGTACGCTCATCACAATGTGATTTACGTGAATATGAGCAACGTGGTTTATTCTGGCTGATTGACAAGGAGTCCATATATCCAAATTGTAATGACGATGCATTCCTCGAAATAATCTTCTTCCCGGCGATCGGGAGCATCAAACGTTGCTACGTAATTGCGCGGGTTCCAAACAATTTGTTGTCCAACACTTGCAAGGCACCATTCCTGTGCGCTACGCAATAGCCGTAACCATCCTGCTACAGGACAGCTGACACGATTAGATCAGTCGTAAAGTTGTGTGAAAAACCGTCAACTAACTTTAAATCATATTTATTTTTGAGTATAACTACGGGTCAATCACTTTTTTCCTATATGTTAAATTCAAACATAAATTTTTAAAAATTAATCACTTTCTTTATATATGTATTAAAAGTTTGTTTAAAATTAATCCCTTTTCTCCGATAATTAATATTATCACTTAATTTGTTTACACATTTTTGCACGAAATTTGCGTCTTGTTTAGGTTATTTTATATGTATAAAAATAATTTTCAAATAAAGGTTAAAAAAATAATAATAAAATGCATTCATTTGAATATTTATTGTAAGCTTATATAAATATGCTTAATATACTTATATGCTTACACTTATTTTAAAGCAAAAAATCAACATTTTTTAAGTGTTTTGCTTACAAATGTAAACATAAAAAACTTACTTTAAATATATTTTTTCAAGATGATGTTTATAAAGGCTTGGTTTTAAAATATTATTATAAGCTTTAATGGAAAACCTTTAAAAAAGTTATCTTTTGAAAATTGTTTGTAAGTTTATTACAAACACTTAAAACCAACGTGTCATTTCAATTACAAAACGTTTACTTTCAAGCGTTTTGTAAATGAAAAATCAGAAATTGGTAAGCTTAATGTTTATTTAGAAAAGCTTTTTATAATTTTATTTTAAGTTTGCTTGGCTTGTTGGGTAGACAACAATTTTGTCACTCGAAATTGTTATGGTATGCGCCATGGTAGAAGAATATAGAGGTAGTTCTACTTCTTCTTCTTGGTCGCCATTGCCCTCATTTGACATAAACCGTGTTAGTAATGTTTCCTTTTGAAAATGAGCTACCGTATTTTCATACCAAAAAAGAACCGATTTAAACTTCAAACGGAAAAAATTTTGAAGTTTATTGAAATAATTTATTAAATTTCACAATATAGTGTGTATCTACAAAAAATATTTTTCTAAAATAAAGCGAAGGTAAGTAAAATACAACTCTAGTTTTTGCATTTTTGCACAGATACTAAGTAATAACGTATTTATTCATTTTCATACATACATAGATGAGCTGCATATTTAGAAGCTGCAAAATTTCAAGGTTTAGAGCGAGATCCCAGAGCCTAAAAGCGTCACTTATTTTATAATGGATGAAACCAATACCGATCGATAGTCCTCCCCGAATCTAGAAATAATGTGAAAATTTCAAAGCTGTACCTATGACAAGGGCCTAGGAATCGGGGGTCAAAGTCGCCAAAAATGACCCTAACTTCACTTATTTTATAATGGATGGTTTTCACATATTTGACGTAGATTACTTGCTTTTAATTACCCAATATTTTCCTATTTTTTGAAGAATACTACCCTCAAGTAGTATCAGGCATTTTTAGACTTCGTCCCATGGCAAAAACTTCAGCCAGACACCTCAAAAATTTCACTACTTTTCACTACGTTTTCACATGTTTAAGCGGGTTAGACAAACTTTGGCTATTTTTAAATAGCAGATCTTCACACATGTGTCGTAAAGTGCTATCCTTAAGTAGAATCAAGCATTCCTAGACATCATCCCATGGCAAAAACTTCAGCCAGACACCTCAAAGTTCGGGAACTTTTATTTTCCTATTAATTTGCTTTCTCTTGTTTGTCCCACTTTTACTGCTTTTAAATGAGGGATCTTTTCACATGTTTCGTAGGACACTACGCTTAAGTAATTTCAATCATTTCTAGACTTCGTCCCATGGCAAAAACTTCAGCCAGACACCTCAAAGCTGGGGATTTTCACTAATTTTTGAATAGGAAATATAATGAAAAGAAAAACGAAAATGCATAAAAAAAAAATTACAAAAAAAAATGACAACATAAAATCTAAAAAATGTATTTTAAGTGTTGTCATTTGGTGCTTTTGCTGATGGTAAGTTATATCCGAACTTTTTTTGTTTACAGGTGTAAGAATAAATCCATAGGGCCGATTTCACAATCTACGCTTAACGCAAACTGGGATTTAATTGACGTATTTTTTACAGTTACTGGTAAATATGGTTTCTAATACGCATTTTTGTAGCAGAGATATTTTTTGAACCATTTACAAATTTTAAAGCAGCTTTATGGATCCTATTTTATAAGTATTTTTACTTTACAAACCATGTTTTTTCCTATATAAAAAATCTCCAAAATCTAAAAAAAAACTACAAAAAAAATAATTTGTTGAGGTGGCAGTGCTCTGTGATCAACTGACAAAAGATACAAATGACAACTAACGCAGTTTATGTAAAAGTGAAAATACCTTTATTTCTTATATCATCCCTACCCTACAAGACGGGCTGATATTTTTACAAACAGACTCACACTTCAAATTGTCAATGCTGATAAAGTTTTGTCAAAAACACTGACAATTGTGATAGATGACTGTCACATGAGGATAAAATGATAATAATGTACCCTACAAGACAGATGACAATCATTTGATACAACATTTGATTGTCATTGCTGTCAGATAAGCGATCATCGCTTCAATCATTTCACACGAGGAATAAGAAAAAGTTGATGTCAACAACTGTGTCCGAGTGAGTTTTTGTCTCATTACAAGACAGATGACAATCATTTGATGCAACATTTGAGTGTCATTGCTGTCAGCTAAACGATCGTCGCTTCAATCATTTCACACGAGGAATAAGAAAAAGTTGATGTCAACAAACGTGTCCGAGTGAGTTTTTGTCTCCCTCTAACACCATACTAATTTGAAATAAGCATATATCTGTACTCTTCATTCTCACGCTCTTTTTGGACCAATGATGACATCATAACAATCATCACAGTGATGTCACAATTGACAATTGTCATTACCTGTCAAAGCTGATATGAAAATGATTTTCTTTTTTTATTTATTTTTTAAAACCAAAAAAAATGCGCTATATATTATTGAAAATTTAATACAATACTAGATATACACATAAATAGATTAAATACAACTGAAATAATTAATATTAAAAAATGTACAAATATGTATAGATTAGATCTTGAAAGCTAAATGCATTGGTTTGGTTCAAGAAGGCGCCGTCCGAAAAAGATCCCCAGCAAGCGCGGTGACGTTCACATGATGAAATAGTCTACGCTCACACTGCGTTATAAATGCGCTCCTGCGATTTCACTCGAATGCAAACAAACTCTGCCCGTCCGGGACGTCCGTTTAAATGGAACGCGCTTGTCTGATGGAAACGGCGGCTGTAGTGAGAGTCATGCAGGTCCTATCTTCACGGCACGTTCTCCAATCAGGTTCCTAATTGCAAAGAAAGAATAGTTGCTAACTTTAATTTAATTTAAGGTTCCTAATTGCAAAGAAAGAATAGTTGCTAACTTTAATTTAATTTAATTATTTTATTTAATACTTACAATCTTTGTTTTCCAGCTAAATTTTGTTTGCGGCTTCTTTTGTTAATTTTTGTGAGAATAAATTTTTGTGAAATCAAATTGTGCTAAGTTTTGAAAGTTATTGAAAATACATCATTTGTTATTATCATTTTATCCTCATGTGACAGTCATCTATGACAATGAATGACAATTGTCAGTGTTTTTGACAAAACTTTACCAGCATTGACAATTTGAAGTGTGAGTGTGAAGCTTTTTTAGTTCACCATACAAAAGGTGAAAAGCTTTCAAAGAAAAATGTGTCAAAAATATATTCAAAATTTTTATTTATGAAAAAAGTTTACTAAAAATATTCTAAAAACGTTATTTTGGCAAACCTGCTGAAAAACCAACCATAACCATCTGTATCCGTGTTGCACGTTATTCGATAGTCTAGAAACTTTAGTTGCAGGCAGGGTAGTCTTACCGCGGGCCAGCTCATCGACAATCTTGTAGATCTGTACATCTCATTGTCCGGCTGTCCATATCAGATATGCATAAGATATCTCGACTCACCAGTTTAAGCGCCTGCACTCTACACGGATAAACCATACCAGATATTATATTTGCGTCAGAGCTCGAAACCCTGCTTGGTTGGTATAGGATACTACTGTCCTTTTACAGGTGATGCCCGCAGAAAATATGGTCCTGCATGCCTCGCGGATAGTGTAGATAGTAGATAGTAGAATAGTTACACTCGCTCAGTCCGGGATTCGAATAGATAAGACTACCTTCGGAAGTATTGTAAAGACGATCAGATACCCGCTCCTTTTCACAGGACATTTGGGATCCGTCCGTGCATCTAAAAATTCAAATTCACGGGTAGATTTCTCCTCAGCGGCATATTGCATATCATGCTCAGAGCCTCTGTTCGGCGCAGTTCATTTTCTTTTCCTGGCCCCAAAATGACGCCAAATTGACCTCAACATGACCCCAAAATTATTAAAAAATTACCCCAAAATTACCAAAAAAATTATCCTAAAATGACCACAAAATTATCCCAAAATTGACCAAAAAATTATACTGAAATGACCCCAAAATTACCACAAAATTATCCAAAAATGACAACACTACTTTCCTAAAATTACTACAAAACTATCCCAAAATTTATCAAAAAAAAACTATTCTAAAATGACCACCAAATTATCCTAAAATGGCCCCCAAAAAATATCACAAATCGACCCCAAAATGATCCTTAAATGACCCCAATATGCCCTCAAAATAAAAAGGTTTTACCCTTGTCACCTACTATTCAGATCATAACAAAAAAAATAACAATTGTTATAAAAAGAGCTTTCGAATTTTTCTAAGCATACCAAAACATAACAATTGTCACAATTATAACAATAGTCACTGAGGTGAGTTTTGTTATGTTTCAAGAATATGGCTGTTATGGTCCTTCCCGTGATGCCAACGGCGAGTATCGAAGGAAATTTAACGATGAGCAGTACGAGCTTTACGCAAGCATGCAATTAGCAACACAATTTATTCATCGATCACAATCAGCTGGGCACTTTGACAGGACACAAGTTATCGATCATTTGGAGATGAAAGGGTTGCCACTCAACACTCTCCCCTGGTGTAACCTGACCAGGTTCCCCACATCTTTAACGTCAATAACGGCCAACTTGGTGGCCGGCCTTTCATACAATCCGCCCGTGGGCTTCTTACTTGCCCATCACTGCTCTTCCGAACTTGCATGACTTTGCCTTTAGGCCAGCATTTGAGCGGATTATTAGGGTCAACGATGAGGACAATGTCGCCAGTGTTTGGTATAATGCGTATTTTACGGAACGCACTGGCCTTTCCCAAACACCACCCATGTGCGACGATGCTGGTGAGGTGAATTTCCAACTCATAGTCGGACCGTTAAACTATTTGATGATGATGTTTTTATCCATTAAATCAAAGGTGGTGCGCAGCTCCCTTCCAGCTCCTTTGAAATTGGAATTGAGAGGCTGTGGGCGATTTCAATGTGGATTGCCCTCGTGGTCAGACACATGAATAACACACCATAACAATTTTCGTGGATACTTCTAATGGATACCAATAGTGGTCCAAAATAGTCAACCCCAACATATGAAAAAGGTCGGTGGAAGGCAGCAAGCCTGGCGGGTGGCACAGGGCTCATTCTCGGAGGATTTGGTCGTGCTTTGTTCACTTTACACCATTGACATTGGCGCTGTATCCTTTTCACGACAGCTCGCAATGTGGCACCCAGTATTGTTGACGAACTTCATCAATAATAAGGCGTGTTATTTGATGATATTTAGGGAGAATAACTACGTCGTATCGACAATGTGAGACCAATCGTGAGCTGAGACGTAAGACTTTATCACTATCTAGGTATGGAGCAAGCCTCGGCAGTAAGTGGGAAAAACTGAGAAACAAATTGTTGGCCTCTCGAACAATAAAATTGTTGCTACGCTTGTGAGAGCGCTATGATCACACTGACCAATCAATTGATGTGGTTGGCTATGCTGAGGCCCTCACTTGCAGGCAACGAATCAACAACATTCAGATCCGCTCTTCCAAAATACATCCTCATTTTCATTTCTGCCGGCCTCTGGTATGGAGGCAGCTTATAGAGTGAACTGGACTTCTCAACGTATTTATCTTCCATTAATGAAAATAGCTCATCCTTGCAGGCATCGAGTTGCGGTAGCCTTCTAGTCTTCTGTGCGTGGTGCTGTGTAACTAGTTTCCAATCTGCTGTCGGTGGCTCGTTGTTTAACCCTGTTCGCCCATAAACGAGCACAGTATATTACTGCTGCTGTCATTGCTAGGAGACGGGGCCAAGATGTACAATGTTTTCAGATGATGTACACCTATATACCTATATACTGGGATCGAAGTTCTTCCTTAGTGCCCACCTTTAGCGGTGTCGTCGCTGTTGGCCAATCTTCCTTATCGCATTGTAGGAAGGATGGTCCAGTAAACCATCGAGTGTCGGAGTTGATATCAGGAATCCTCTTCCAATTGGTTGCCTAATCCACAACATTGTCCTCTGAGGATACCCAACGCCAATTAGATGTGTCGGTGGTCTCTAATATTTCACTGATACAGTAGGCGACGAATTACTTATAGCGGCGGTGGTCGCTGTTGATCCATGAAAGAACGGTACGTGAATCGCTCCAGAAATAGCGCTTCGCTACCGGAACAGAATCTGATTCAGTGATATTTTTTTGCCTAGTCCCTAATACAAACAAAACAAGTCAACCAAATGAGCAGTAGCCCGTTTCTATAACCTTTCGTTATAATAACGATCGATTTGCTATCGCAAGGCTCGTATCGCTTACGATATGAAAAATGTTTCTGTAACACACTCAGTTCACCTTGCGATATAATAGTGGTGAGTTTTTATCATATCGATGGAATAAACGAAATGGAACATAGCATCTATCATTTATAGCAAAAAAGTATAATAACAAACAAAGTGTAGTGAATTTCCAAATCTTACTAATATTATAAATGTGAATGTAGCGATGTTTGGATGTCCAGACGTTTACTTCTGTTCCTCAATAACGTGAGAATGGCAAGACGGATTTTGTTGAAATTTGGTAGGCAGGCAGCTAATAGTCTGGAAGGAGGTATAGGCTATTTTTTTGTTTAGTTTTGGGGGGTCCGGCCATGCTAGGGACCGTTACTTTTCGATTTTTTTGTTTTTCCATATAAATCTGAGTACACTTGACCTAAACTTATGAAATTTCCCATACAGGTGTAGAAACTTTGTACAATATGGGCATCAAACAAAACTGGAAGGTCTCAGGTCTCATTTGGACTTCGATAAATTTATCGATAACTGAGTTATCAGTCGAAATGCGATTGCTCAGAAACCTTAAATTTACCCTACATTATGGGTATCAAATGAAAGAGGATAACACAAAGTTTCATTTGAACTTCGATATATTTCGATAAATTTATCGATAGCTGAGTTATCGGTGAAAATGTTATTGACAAAAACCTTAAAAACACCCTATAATATGAGTATCAAACGAAAGGGAATGGCCCCAGACTTTATTTGCACATCAATATATTTCGATAAATTTATCGATAACTGAGTTATCGGTGAAAATGTGATTGCACAAAAACCTTAAAATTGCCTAGAATATGGGTATGAAACGAAAGGGCATGGCCCCAGGTTTCATTTGGACTTCAATACATTTCGATAAATTTATCGATAACTGAGTTATCGGTGAAAATGTGATGGGCAAAAAACCTAAAACTGCTCTACTATGTGGGTATTAAATGAAAGGGGATGGCCCCAGGTATCAATAGGACTTCGATATATTTAGATAAATTTATCGATAGCTGAGTTATCGGTAAAAATGCGATTGCCCAAAAACCTTAAAATTTTCCCATAATATGGGTACCAAGCGAAAGGGGATAGCCCCAGGTTTTATTTGAACTTCGATATATTTCTGAGTTATCGGTGAAAATGTGATTGCCCAAAAACCTTAAAACTGCCGTACAATATGGGTATTGAACGAAAGGTTTCATTTGAACTTCGATATATTTCGATAGATTTACCGATTATTGAGTTATCAATAAAAATGTGATTGCCCAAAAAACCTTAAAATTGCCCTACAATATGGGTATCAAATGAAAGGGAAAGCCCCAGGTTTTATTTGGACTTTGGCGTATTTCGATAAATTTATCGATAACTGAGTTATCGGTGAAAATGTGATTGCCCAAAAACTTTAAAATTGCTCTACAATATGGGTAACAAACGAAAGGGAAAGGCCGCAGGATCCTTTTGGCCTTCGATATATGTATTTCGATATATTTATCGATAACTGAGTTATCGGTCAAACGTGATCGCCCAAAAACCTCAAATTATTCAATAAATCTACTTTTCCCCATTGATGGGAATTTTGAAAATTTTAAATACCCTTGGTAAGTAAATGCTTCAGTATTCAATAATCTTACTAATATCTTACTAATATTATAAACTAGTATATACCCACGGCCTTGCCCGCCCCTGCGAAGTACCCTTTCAACATTTTAGATAAGAATTCCGTCGTCGAAGTTCACCAAGTTAGGTATATTGGTCAAATAAAAAACTGTTGGAAGATCAATTATTTGTCTATGTTCCTAGATTTTTGAAAAATAATATGTATTGAAAAACGGTTTTCAAAAATTTTACTTAAATATATGTACATAACCTTGAAATCGATTAAAAGTGAGGTTTCTAAAGTAAATATTGCTTTGACTTTAAGTATTGATATTAGGTTAGGTTCAAGTGGCTGCCGCAGGGCCACAGGCAAGTTTTGAAAGGCCCGTTGTGATACCACCAACACAAGGAAAGTCAGTCCCGGGACCCAGCCATATGGAAAATCCCTGAGTTGTTGGGATTTTCCACATAGCAGAATCCCGGGACTGACACTCCTAAGCCGACACCGTTACTCCTCCTCGAACCACTTAGATGACTTTATGAAGCCCATCAAGTCCTTTATGTCCAGTTCCGCGATCTGTCTTAGGCTATCCAGGAACGGAACTCCCAAAAAGCGCGTTCTCGCGCCGCTTAAGGCCGGACAGATGAGGTGCTCCACTGTTTCCTCCTCCTCATCATCTTTGCAACTCCTGCAGCATCGTTGGTAGGGCACACCTAGCCTTTCTGCATGCCTACCAATGAGGCAGTGACCGGTTAATACCCCTATCAATATGCAGATTTCCCTCCTAGTTAGGGCATAAATGCGTCTAGACCTTTTAAGATCCCATTTTGGCCAGGTTTGTTTCGATATCCGACGCCCTGGGGATTGCGGCCATCTTTCGTTGGCTTGACGGAGTGTGTGCTCCTTCAGCATTAGTTTGCATGTGGCAAACGGCATACCTAAGCGCTCTTTATCCTGAAGAACCTGCTTGGTCGTGCCCTGCCTGGCAAGCTCGTCTGCCTTACAGTTTCCGTCAATGTCCCGGGACCCATATGAGGTTTACGCGGTTCTGTTGGGCCGTCTCCTGAAGAGATCGACGACAGCTGAGCGTCAGTTCAGAGTTGAACGTGTATGAGCCAAGGGTTTTGATTGCCGCTTGGCTATCGCTGAAAATAGCGATATCTTCTCCGAAAACACGTCTGCTTAACCAGGCCGCGGCGTCCAGGATTGCCGAGACTTCCGCCTGGAAGACGCTACAATGATCAGGTAGTCTGAAGGAGAGCTCAAGGTCCAAATCCCTTATTTTGAAACAGCTATCCCCGACTGTAGTGGTCGGACTTTCCGCAACAGATTCAGGTATGTTGCCTTGCTCAGCGCAGGCCACCCTACGACGACTCCATACAGCATGATTGGGGGAATGATGGCCGTGTAGATCCAACTGCATACTCTAGGGTTGAGCCCCCAATGGCTCTTTTGCATGTGTAAAGAGCGATGCAAGCTTTCTTCTGGCGCTGAAGAACATTCTCCTTCCAATTCAATTTCCTGTCCAGAACTACGCCTAGAAACTTGGCCGTATCCGACAAGCCCAGACGCTTGCCATCTAGTTCTGGTAGGCTTAGTGTAATAGCTAAATCGTCTGCGTATGCCACTATCTAACCGAACTCCCTTATTCGTTTTTACGATATTAGCATAGCGGATGGTTAATGGTGTGAGTGGTTAAAATGTTGCTTGTACATATGCACATATACGTGCCGCTTAAGTGTCGAACGCGGATTGGTTTGACCAAAGCAGGCAGGCAATTCGTGCCGTACGGTGTCCGAAATGCCGCAAGGACAACGGTGTATAAAAAGGGGTTCCGCTGATCGACAGAAAAAAATTGGAAAAGTCGCGGTCTTATCAAGTGCCAAAGTGTGAAAAAAAGTTTAATTTTTTAAGTGCGTTCTTGTTCACCTTAAAGTGTAGGTGCGCGTGTGAAAAAAAAGTATATTTTTTTATAAAGTGCGGTTTCACGTCAAAGTAAACGCGAGAGAAAAAAAAAAAATTTTTAATATTTTGGAATTTCCTGACATCTAGGAATCCTCTCGAGGATCCTAGCCAGCGCCAGAAGAGCCGCCCCAGGCCGAGAAAATCCCTTCAAGCAATCTGCAGAGTCACCGCTCACGAAGCCAAACGCAGGCCGCGACATTTAAGTACATAAACACTCGCCAACAAAATACATGAAACCACACACACAAATCCACACATAGAAAAACACGGAAAACAACAACAAACGATCATATCACACGTTCACATATATAGCACCAAAAATCTTTGGAGGAATTTTACTTGGCCAAAAGGCAACCTTTGGGCCAAAACCAATTTTGGAAACCAGGCCAACAATTATATCTGAATGCACACACTCACTCACACCAAACACAGGGAATCGACATCAGACCAACATTTAACGTCATACCGGCATGTCAAACACTACAAAAGAGGGTAGAACACAACATTTTTTACATTACAACACAGCATCAACCTAAGCAACATTACTAATTGCCACAGCAGCACTCAAAGTGTTGGAAATCATTAGGTGGTGCAATCAACCACGCTTCAGCAACATAATATCTACTTGGCAACATCTACTTTGAAACATTCACTCACCACACATATACACGGCGACACAAAACATAACACTAACACAGAAACACAGCAGAGAGGGAGAGAGAGAGAGAGTAGCTAAGCGCGGCTCAGCGATAGCGGGCTCACCAACTTCGAAATTTTATCACTACCACCATCACACACACTTTTGTACATTTATTAGGGTGCATTACCCAACTTTAAAAACTTTAAAACTTTAAAATTTTGAATTTGTATTTTTTTGTAATGATGAATTCATTTACATATTACTAGTTTTATAAGTTAGTGAGCATAATTTAAGTTGAATTTGTTTGGAATTTTTTTACCTTTTTTTTTGTTGGTTTTTCGATACAATTTTTTTCTATCGTTCCGACTCCGGCTAAGGCATATGCACAAACACTTAGGTGTGTGCTGCCACTTGCTAGCAATAATTTTTAAACATAGTATCCGAGCTTGGCTCACAATATAACATTCTTTTTTTTTGCATTTTTTTGTTTGCAACTTAAAAAATTTTTTTTTACTAGTGTTTTCACTAGTGTTGTGCACTCACAATTTAAAAGTAATTTCAAATTTCTCACAAACTTTTTTTATTTTTTTCTCGATTCGATTCCGCGATTTATACGTTTATATTTTTCATTAACTTAGTCACTTTAGTTTTGGCGAAACCACTTAACCGATTTATCGCGAGATTTCTTTCGTATACGTAAATTTTTTAGCACATGCATAAAATCAATGCATATACACCGAACCCTCAACTAAAACTAAAGATCAAAAGAATCCCAAAAGACAATTGTTCTTGAAAATCAGCCTTGACCACGGTCAAGCGGTCAAAGACCTATAACTGAACCACTGTCTTTTGTATAGCCCTGTGTATTTTGTTTGTTTTTTTCTCATTTCTTTTCAGCTCGCAACGTCACTTTGGTACCAACGTGGTCTGTAAAGCGAGGTGAGTGTTTAGCAGAGACAAAAAAAAAAAAAAAAATCTTCATACATAGCTAATTATAGTTATAGGTGTTCTTGTGCACAAATAACTAGATACACATTAGGCTGGTTGAATTTTAAGATTTTTTTGAGGTTTTCGGTTGCCAGTAAAAATTCGAATACCTTTTAAGCGTTAGGATAAAAAAAAATTAATAGAAATTTTTGTATTAGGAATGAATTTTCAATTAGCGTAAGGGTTTGTTTCTATCTTGAATAATTTTGAATAAAGTTGTTAATTATTGAAATTGTAAATTCCAAAGAAAATTGTCTCTGAAGTTTATGGGTTCAAGACTTTTTTGCTTCAGGTAATTGAGTCCATAACATGTCTGGCTAAAGCCATATATTTGTTGGTGAAGGTGTTGCCCTTGAGGCAACTGATGGTAAGTTGGGGTAGTTGAGAAAAGGATGAAATAACGTAAGTACTTAAAGACGGACATTAGTCAGGTTTAAGGGGACTCTACTCGGGAAGCGGAGCCATAGTAGAGTCCAAAGGCTGTGCACATCTTGTGAACAGGAGGGGTGGGAAGGCTCCATCTGACTCGGACAGGTTTTCTCCCGCTTTTTCTATATCACTATTTCCTTTTTTTTTGCATATATTCTTTCCCCAGGCATGAACTCTAATTTTGCTTCGCAACTGTTGGGAAAGGAGAAGTGGCAAGAACTGCGCCCCAATGCCGACGAGCCTCAGCCGGGCTACAACTATGCCGACCCGCCACTCCTCCTCTCCCGCACCAGGCAGTTACGTAACAATGGCGCCCAACGTTATAGCCCACTAGTTTAAAGTTTAAATTTTCACATATTTTTCTAATTTCAATTTTTTTTTTACTTTCTAATTTTCATTTTCCCGTACTTTCTTTTACTTTCCTTTGTACTATTTTCAGTTTTTCTTATCTCTTTCACTTTCTTAATTTTTCCTTCTCACGGACAGAGTTAGGGTCGCGAGGGCAACATCGCTTGTTGTCAGCAACGAGCGATAGGTGCCTAAGTGACAAGACAGTGGGGGGTGTGCTGGCGGTGATTTCTGAGTTCCTTTTAAGAACTCCAACGTTTGATAAAAGTGGTATCAGAAGTCATCGGCAGTACTTTAAGACAACATTCTTTGTTTTTGTTTTTGTTGCATGCAACATTAGCTGCCATACGTATGGTCCAGCACTGTACGTATGTGAGGTTTTTGTGTATCTGCAGGGGGTAAAGTAGATTAATAGGGTAACGGGGGAATTGTGGCAACCACGTCTTAGACCAGCTGACTTTGACTTTGGACAGAATTATTCATATCATACTCAACTACCCACGGTGTCCATCGGGCGAGGACAACACCAGAATGCACCAACAGTACGACTATTTCATTTGAGAATTTGACTTAAATTTTTTTATAAAAATTCATTTAACTGAAAATCCGTTAAAGTATTTTTTTTTTTAATTTTTTTTTATCGATAGTTTTGCATATTAGAAACTAATAATAATTTTTTTTGAATTTAAGAATTCTTTATTTTTTTACTATAGTTTTTTTACACTTCTATTTTTCTTTTTAATTTTAAAATTTTTAAGTACATACATATACCTTTAAATCATCTTTATTATAGAAATAACATTTTTTTTTCATTTTTTTTTTGTCTGAAATCCTTATCGCTTTTTTTACACTTATTATATTTCATTTTTCATTTCATTTATATTTACTTTTATTTGATATACATACATATACACATATACCATTTTACATTCGAATATTTTTTTTTTGTACTGCTTATTTAAATTCTTCCCGAGTTGGCTAATAAACATATAGGTGAAATATTAAATACATAATTTACCTCCTGTATTTTTTGTGAGTATTTGAGGAAAAGTAGCCAGTTTTTTTAGTTTTTTTCCATCTAGTGAGATTCGTTACGGTTGGTATTCTGGTCGCGGATTTCCCTTTTATACCTGTCCCTTTAGTTTATGGATGAGTCTACGAACCAGGGGGCGATTCCAAAGACTGGTTTAGGTATCTTGGCAAGTAATCGAAGCATTACTCGCAGTGTAGCTCGAGATTTGCAATTACAGAACCAAGTGGCAGGATCCTTGTTGACCCAGATCGATACAGGCATCGAATTCCCGGTCGATTTCGTTCCGATAGACCTCTTTAATCGTTGTACCTCTAGCGTTTTTGGGCAGGTGGAGATTCCGAGTAACCGACAGGAATTGACGGTTACCGATAGGGTCACATTGAACGTGGCAAACCAGTCCCTTAGTTTCTCGAAGAAATTAGACCAGCTGATGGAGATGTCTGACTGCGGGGAAGGAGCTGTTGGAGGTGAAGGAACAGGAGCGGCGAATGGCGGTAATAGGCGCACTCAAGCAACGGTGGATGAACGGATTGACCATCTGGCACGTATGGTGGAGGTGATGATGCAGCAGAACGCTGAGAGAATAATCACATGGGCGAAGTGCGAAAGGTAAGGGCGGATATATCCACCCTTAGCAATCGTGTCGCTCATGTGGAGACATCAATGCGTGCCCCTGTTGCATCAGCTCCTCCACAAAATACGTCCACGCCAGGACAAAATAGAGAAGCTTCAGCGAACCACCTTAGCGCCACAAACCACACAGATATAGGCAACGGTCACTCCAGCTATTCCGGACGGAAGAAAGTAGACCTTGACAAGTGGCACCTGAAATTCGATGGTTCAGCAAAGGGTATGACCGTGGAGAGTTTTGTTTTTCGCTTACAACTATTTTCCGCTTTCCACTGCTTAGTCACAGGGCCAGCTCTCAAGTGGTATTGGCAGGTACTGGAGGATCACGCCGACGATGAGTCCTTTGACTACTTCGGCTTAAAAAGGGAGTTTCTGTCGCAGTTCAAGTCGGCAGAGTCGGATTACAAGGTGATCCGAGAGATTATGGAGCGGAAGCAGCAGCCCCAAGAGAGTTTCGACGAGTTCTACGCCGACGTCCACGATCTCACGTTCCGACTGAGGCAAAGAATCCCGGAGAACGAGCTGGTCAAGATTATCCAGAGCAACCTAAAACCGTACCTGGCAAATCTAACTTTTGCCACAAAAACTGAAACTTTGGCAGAGTTGAAAGCAGAATGTAAGAGGGCGGAAAAATTAATTAAAGATAATAAGTCTAGGGCGAAGCCAGTTAGTGAAGTAGGAGTAGATAGCGAGGCTTGGATAGGAGAGCAGGATAGTGGTTTTAAAGTTGAGGCGTTCAATAGGGACAATAAGAGTGTTAGTGTTAGTTCCAACCAATTATCCTAGTCCTGTTGCAAGTTCGTTGTCCAATGTCCATTGTCAAAATGTTAGTCCTGTCCAAAACCAAATGTTTTTTCCGTCCCCGTTTCATGCTTGTGGCATGCCGGTGGATTTTTACACAAAGAACCCGGCAGAAGCAGCAAAGGACACTAAATGTAAATCCAATTTCCATTTTATGAGATGTTTTGCGTGTGGTGGTGATTCGTCTTTTTGTGTGTTTAAGCCAGAGGCGGGAAACCGGGCGTTGGCCGAGATGTCCGGGAGCTCTGCCTCAAGCCAGGATCGCCCGGAGAAATCGTAGAGAGTAGGAAAATAGAAATTTTAAAAAGAGATAAAGAAAACGAGGTGAAGGAAAAGATAGAGGAAGAAAAGAAAATCGAACAAATTAGGGAAAGTTTACATTTTAGAAAGTTAAAGTACGAAGAAGCCAGAAGGAGAATATTTCGTGAGGAGTTGAACGCCAAGAAAAAGAAGAGAAATTTTGAAAAGATAAGGAAAATGAGGGAAAAGCAGAAGGTTTTTAGGAGAATAAAGAAAAAGATAATTTCGACAATCGTGACTGTGCAGGGTGATAACAGGTTGTTCGCGAAAACGGAGATCGGTGGACGAGAGGTGCTCGCGCTCTTAGATTCTTCCAGTGCTTTGGGACAATACCACTCGGGAGCTGGAATTCCTTATAGTACCCGGGTTGCAACAAGAGGTCTATCTGGGGATCGATTTCTGGAAAGCCTTCCAGCTTAATGTAGTCAGCAGGGAGCCCCAAATCCAATCAAAGGAAAATGTCGTGTCAGAGGTCGTGCCTGCCGAGGGTGACTTGTCATTTGACGCCGTGCAACACGAGCTGAACCACGAAGAAACTATAGCTCTGGATCGCGTAAGCACAGTTTCCTTCGTTTGCAGTACTTGGGCTGGGCAAGACTGACGTAGAAGAGCATGTTATTGAAGTGACTGATGAACACCTTCCCGTGAAACAGCGCCATTACCCCATTTCACCAGCAATACAAAAATTGATATTCGCAGAGCTGGACAGAATGTTAGAGATGGGCGTCATCGAGGAAAGCCACAGCTGCTGGAACTCACCCGTATCATTAGTGATTAAAGGAACGAAGAATCGCCTATGTTTGGACGCCCGAAAATTAAATGATCGAACCATCAAAGACGCTTACCCACTCCCACATATCGATGGTATTCTAAGTCGGCTTCAGAATACCAGGTACATATTTGCCATTGATTTAAAAGACGCGTTTTGGCAGATACCTTTAGAGCGAAAGGGAGAAAACTGCTTTCACTGTACCTGGTAGACCTCTGTACCATTTTACAGTCATGCCATTTGGACTGTGCAACGCGGCGCAACGTATGTGTCGTTTAATGGACAAGGTCATCCCCGCTTCTCTACGTGACTCTGTGTTTGTTTACTTAGATGACTTACTTGTTTGTTCTGAGAATTTTTCGTCCCACTTAGATTGGTTGTCCCGTGTTGCTAAATGTCTTCGTGATGCAAAATTGACTATAAACGTTGAAAAGAGCAAGTTTTGCTTTAAAGAAGTCAGGTATTTGGGTTATGTTGTAGGCGATGGGTGTATCCGTACGGATCTAAATAAGGTGGCAGCAATGCGAGACTTCCCCGAACCCCGAACACCGAAGCAACTCAGACGGTTCCTAGGGATGACAGGCTGGTACCGTAGATTCATACAGGATTACGCGACCATTGCAGCACCACTGCACGACTGCCTCACTAAAGACAAGATAAAATATTTTAAAATGACGACGAAGCAATGCAAGCATTCGATTGTTTAAAACAGAAACTCATTTCTGCGCCGGTGTTAATCCATCCGGATTTCAATAAACACTTTTATGTGCAATCTGATGCATCAACGGATGGAGGTGGAGGTGTACTCTTCCAACTAGACGAGGACCGAAACGAAAGACCGATTGCCTACGTATCCGCGAAGTTAAACAAGGCACAACGCAACGATAGCATTACAGAACTAGAGTGTTATGCAGCGGTCCTGAGCATAAAAAGGTTCCGGCCTTACATCGAGGGACTGCCCTTTATGGTGATAACGGACCATGCCAGCTTGAAGTGGTTGATGGGCCAGAAAGACCTATCAGGTCGGCTGGCAAGGTAGAGTTTGAAGCTACAAGGATACAACTTTGATATCCAACACCGAAAAGGCACCCAAAATGTAGTGCCGGACGCTTTATCCAGGACCGACATGAACGAGCTGCTATTAAGTGACAGAGTACTAGACATCGATGTCACCTCACCGTACTTTAAATCGACCGAATACCGAGAACTGATTGACACGGTGACATCAAACAAAGACAAACTACCCGAACTGTGCGTATCAGACGGGTATGTTTATAGACGGACGCAATTCGACAGGGGGGAAGGGCTTCAAGGAGACCATGCCTGGAAGCTCTGGGTACCGACTGAACTGCGTTCAGGGTTGGTGGAAGCGTCGCATTGCTCGCCTTCTGCAGGTCATGGGGGGATTCATAAGACGCTAGCGCGCATACGCGAAAGATATTACTGGCCTGGACTAGTTGCTGACGTGCAAAATTACGTTAAAAGTTGCGATATTTGTAAAGGCAAAAAAACCCAAAATGCTTTCCACAACCCATTAATGGGGAAGCAAAATGTTACTGAGCGCCCTTTTCAACGTTTATTTATGGGTCCATACCCACGTACGTGTGATGGTAATGTTTATGGGTTTGTGTGTCTAGATCATTTTTCGAAGTTTGTTTTTTTGAAACCAATGCGTAAAGCAACCTCAGCTGAAGTGGTAAAATTTTTAGAAAAGGACGTTTTTCATGTGTTTGGTGTGCCAGAGTACGTACACTCTGACAATGGCAAACAGTTCGTGTCAGAACTGTTCACGTCGTTTTTGGCAAATTATGGTGCAACACACATAAGGACAGCGTTCTACTCGCCACAAGGCAATGCGGCTGAAAGAGTCAATCGTTCTATATTACAAATAGTTAGGTCCTACGTAGGAGAGAATCAAAAGAACTGGGACAAGCATATTAGTGACGCTGCATTTGCTCTAAGAAGTGTGACCCATTCCGCCATTAATACTTCACCGTATTAGGTACGCGCTGTTTGGTATGCCAATGGTGCAACATGGGGCATCGTACGAATTATATCGAAAATTAGGTGCAGTTAAAGACGTAGATTGCGAAGTAGAAGTGTCATCTGACAAACTACAGGCAATTAGGAATAAGATTATGCAAGAGCTGAGGTTGGCCCACGAACGCAGTAAAAAGGTTTATAATACTAGGAGTAGGGATGTGACGTTTAAAATTGGACAAATGGTATACCGCCGAAATTTCAAACGGTGATGTTAGCGGAAAAAAAATCGGGGTATACCATGCTAAGGACATATTTGTGGCATGATGTTATTAAGTGTTCAATGTTGCATGTTGCATGTTTATTACTCACCTTTGTACCTGAAAATTTGACCTTAGGAAATTGACTTAATTTTTTTTTTGTAATTATTTATGCAATTATTTTAGGTTTTATTGACCTAATTATACAATTTTTGACTTGACCATTTTTTTTTTTTTGATTATACATTGCAGACTTGACACATATTTTCATTTACATACTTGCAACTTGACCAATTTTCTTTCGATCTGTGATATAGTTTTAGGTTTACCCTGTGATATAGGATTAAGATGCCCATCTGTGATAACTTAGGTTAAGTTTGTTTAAACCCAGTGATATTAAATTTAGTTTTTGATAGTTTATTTAAATTTTGCGTCTTAATAAATGTTAAGTATAATAGAGGTTGCAGAAAGAGGTTTGACAAGAAGCGAACTTGAAGCCCGGCATTAGATCGTGGGTCGAGGGTTAGCCCAGGACTTACAAACCAACCCAAGGCTGCGTTATGAATTTCTTTTACGCACACGCTCCATGATGCAGGCACCATCGGCGGATGCGAGCCTGTAACGACAGCCTTTGAAGATTTCTCTGACTACGCGCAAGCGGGCGTGAGCGTGGGTTAGCGTGAACAATTTTCTTTTGTGTAATATGTTGATATTACTCCACTTTTCCAAAAAAAAATAATCCGTAAGTGGATAAACAACTAAAATATCTTTGATATTACTGCATTTAAACTTAAGTGAAAGTGTTAAATATGCTTTGAAATGCTTATTTTACTATCTCACAGTGAATTGTGTGCGAACGCAAAGGACACAAACCCTTCGCAAGTGAGTGTTGAAATATGGCAATTACCACGCCAAACTGTGATTTTATGACTGTGACTGTATGAGGGTCTTTATTCGTTTTTACGATATTAGCATAGCGGATGGTTAATGGTGTGAGTGGGTTAAAATGTTGCTTGTACATATGCATATACGTCCCCCTTAAGTGTCGAACGCGGATTGGTTTGACCAAAGCAGGCAGGCAATTCGTGCCGTACAGTGTCCGAAATGCCGCAAGGACAATGGTGTATAAAAAGGGGTTCCGCTGATCGACAGAAAAAAATTGGAAAAGTCGCGGTCTTATCAAGTGCCAAAGTGTGAAAAAAAGTTTAATTTTATAAGTGCGTTCTTGTTCACCTGAAAGTGTAGGTGCAAAAAAAAAGTCTATTTTTTATAAATTGCGGTTTCACGTCAAAGTAAACGCGAGCGAAAATAAAAATTTTTAATATTTTGGAATTTCCTGACATCTAGGAATCCTCTCGAGGATCCTAGCCAGCGCCAGGAGAACCGAGAAAATCCCTTCAAGCAATCTGCAGAGTCACCGTTCACGAAGCCAACCGAAGGTACATAAACACTCGCCAACAAAATACATGAAACCACACACAAATCCACACATAGAAAAACACGGAAAACAACAACAAACGATCATATCACACGTTCACATATATAGCACTAAAAATCTTTGGAGGAATTTTACTTGTCCAAAAGGCAACCTTTGGGCCAAAAGCAATTTTGGAAACCAGGCCAACAATTATATCTGAATGCACACACTCACTCACACAAAACACAGGGAATCGACATCAGACCAACATTTAACGTCATACCGACATGTCAAACACTACAAAAGAGGGTAGAACACAACATTTTTTACATTACAACACAGCATCAACCTAAGCAACATTACTAATTGCCACAGCAGCATTCAAAGTGTTGGAAATCATTAGGTGGCGCAATCAACCACGCTTCAGCAACATAATATCTACTTGGCAACATCTACTCTGAAACATTCACTCACCACACATACACACGACGACACAAAATATAACACTAACACAGAAACACAGCAGAGAGGAGAGAGAGAGAGAGTAGCTAAGCGCGGCTCAGCGATAGCGGGCTCACCAACTTCGAAATTTTATCACTACCACCATCACACACACTTTTGTACATTTATTAGGGTGCATTACCCAACTTTAAAAACTTTAAAATTTTGAATTTGTATTTTTTTGTAATGATGAATTCATTTACATAAATTACTAGTTTTATAAGTTAGTGAGCATAATTTAAGTTGAATTTGTTTGGAATTTTTTTACCTTTTTTTTTGTTGGTTTTTCGATACAATTTTTTTCTATCGTGCCGAATCCGGCTAAGGCATATGCACAAACACTTAGGTGTGTGCTGCCACTTGCTAGCAATAATTTTTAAATATAGTATCCGAGCTTGGCTCACTATATAAACTTTTTTTTTTTTGCATTTTTTTGTTTGCAACTTAAAAATTTTTTTTTGGTTCATTTTACTAGTGTTTTCACTAGTGTTGTGCACTCACAATTTAAAAGTAATTTCAAATTTCTCACAAACTTTTTTAATTTTTTTTCTCGATTCGATTCCGCGATTTATACGTTTATATTTTTCATTAACTTAGTCACGTTAGTTTTGGCGGAACCACTTAATCGATTTATCGCGAGATTTCTTTCGTATACGTAAATTTTTTAGCGCATGCATAAAATCAATGCATATACACCGAACCGTCAACTAAAACTAAAGATCAAAAGAATCCCAAAAGACAAAAGGCTCCACCTGACTCGGACAGGTTTTCTCCCGCTTTTTCTATATCACTATTTCCTTTTTGCATATATTCTTTCCCCAGGCATGAACTCTAATTTTGCTTCGCAACTGTTGGGAAAGGAGAAGTGGCAAGAACTGCGCCCCAATGCCGACGAGCCTCAGCCGGGCTATAACCATGCCGACCCGCCACTCCTCCTCTCCCGCACCAGGCAGTTACGTAACAAAAGCCCCCTCAATGTCTAAGAAGGCCAAGTGACAGTAGTCCTTTTCACACAGCGATTTCTAAATGACAGATACTAGGCTGTGCAGAGCAGTTTCTATTGATTTACTCTTGGTGTATGCATGCTGATAGCTAGAGATAAGGTTGCTATCAATAGTCGTTGAGAGGTAGTCGCTTAGTATCCTCTCAAAGGTTTTGAGTACAAAGGACGAGAGACTGATCGGTCTGTAGTCTTTTGGCTCGTAGTGGGATGCCTTCCCAGCCTTAGGGAAAAGCACTACCGTGGCGTTTCTCCAGGAGGCCGGAATGTGGTTGAGAGCCAGGCAGGCTGTGAAGAGAAATACCAGCCATTTAGCTGATGTCTCCAACGTGTTTATAAGTTGCGAGGGGATAATCCCGTCCGGCCCGGCAGCCTTATACGGTTCAAAGCTCTTAACTGCCCACCTTACCCTTTCCTCAGTGATGGGTATATTTACTGCCAGGTTTGTTGCAGGTGCTAGTGGTGCGTCATGCAGATTCCCCGGAAAATGTGTATTCAAGAGCAGCTCAAGGGTTTCCTCTTCCGTGCTGGTCCAGGATCCGTCAGGTTTTCGCAAAAAGCTGATGGCTGTTTGACTTTTCGAGAGGACTCGTCTAAGTCTCGCTGTGTCGTCGACCTTTTCGACACCAGTGCAGAAATTTCTCTACGAGGTTCTTTTCGCCTGTCTCAGAGCTTTTTTGTAGGCCCTTAGTTTAACTTTATATTCGTGCCAATGAGGCTCAGAGCCGAGGCTCTTGGCCTTGTTAAATTGTTTCCGGCATGATTTGCGGAGCGAGTCCAAATCGTAGGACCACCAAGGTGGCCTGTGTTTACCGCATGGTTTTGGCACTGGACAAGCCTGTCCTAGAGCATTTGAGAGCGCCGATGTAAATGTAGTAACAAGATCCTCCAGCTCCTCTACTGATGAGGGGGCTTGTGAGGGCAGTACTGGCAGGTCTCTGTCTAATATTTCATTGTGTAACTGCAAATTAGTGTTACGTGGATTGCGCTTCATAATTGGTTGTTCTACAATAAAGTCTAGAACCATTTCTATGTAACGGTGGTCGGAGAATGAATGTCCTTCCAGAACCCGCCATTTTCTGACCCACTCATAAGCGCCTTCACTACAGATAGTGAGGTCTATGACCTCCCTGCGGGTCTTAGTGATAAAAGTAGGCTCATTATCCACGTTGCAAATTACCAGGTTGGTTGTTAAGAGGTAATCAAACAGAGACTCACCCCTGGCATTGATATCGGAGCTCCCCCATTGGACATGGTGAGCATTAGCGTCCGCTCCAATAATAAGATTAGCCGTGCAGAAATTTGACGCCAGGTCCTTTCACCTCCGTTTGTGGTGGGGGTTCTTCGGCGTCGTAGGGCATATAGACCGACGCCACCGTCAGCCGGGTGCTGTCGACCGTTAGACTGATAGCGGTAATATCACCATTGGAGTAGTTAGGTAGGAGAAAGGAGTTAAACTCAGACTTGACCAAAATACACGTTCTGACTTTGCTCTCCTCGCTGGCTCGAATGAGCTTGAAGCCCTTAGTCCCCAATCCGCAGATTCTCGAGCTATTGACCCAGGGTTCTTGGATGAGGACCACATCCACGTCGCCTTTAGAAAGACGACTACTTAAAGCAGCCGAAGCCACTTTAGATTTGTGTAGATTAATCTGAAGCACCACCGTCCCTATGTCTTCGAGGTTTGCCCCATCCCGGAGGTTGCCTATCAACGACGAGTTGTTCCGATTAACTGCCCGATATGGCGTTGCAGGAGTCCTGCTGCCTGTAGCGTTAGATGTTAATCGCTCAGCGTTGGCTGCTACCACCGTGACGTCGAAGACTTCCTCGTCCTGTAGGCTGTCCTCCATCTCCGAGTTGTTCACAGCACTATCGCCAAGGGACGTGGTGTATAACATGCTTTCCGCATCGGAATCCTCCGCTTCCTCTTCTGGTAATTCGTTTTCCGGTTCCCCGGAGCAGCCGAGAAGGCAGCGCGCTGAACATCACCACGATATACGTGGATAACGATCTGGCCTACGCTGTAGTGTACTAGGCCATTGCACCTTTTGAGGGACTCGATTGACTCTTTATTCATGGTGAACACCACCTTTCTGTCGGGCCTACGGCATCCCCTACCAGATTGACACTCCAGTCATGCGTTGGGAGGGACGCATTTATTAGCCGTAGCATCCCGAGAATTCTCTCGGGTTCGTCAGGGATGGCCGGAATCCATGCCCTTGCCCTTGGACGAGCTGGAATGTCCTCCCAGTCGACGACCTCTATCTTTGCGCCCTTGTAGACTTCACCCAGTTTAGCAGCTGCTGCCTTGTACAGTGCTACGGTTTTTGCATCCTCGCATGCGAGTAATTTGGTGCCAACCCGCATCCGCTACTCTCGCCGAACTACCTGGAAACTCCGGAGCAACGTTGAGAAGAATGTTGCCGAATTCATTTCGCACGTAACGCCACCGGTCCTTGGGGATGGCCAGACGGTCATTGCCTCGGTCAAGGACGCCTATAAGGATCCTGTCCTTGGTTACCTCAGCAAAGCTTAGTTTGCCCGCTCCAGGGGTATTCTGATGTCGCTTGGGAGGGGGATTTAACTCCAGGTCCGATCTCTGGCGCTTGAAAGGGTTAACTTTTAACCTCTTTGGCATGTAAGAATTTTGGAAATCCGGTATCACAGCTTTCGCTAGCTCTACCGATTTTCTGGAATTCGGCGACAGCGATTCCTGTGGTACCCCTTCATACCTCTTTGCAGCCAATCTTTTCTCGTGGTATGTGAAGCGGCGGGGAGATGTCTCCCGGGAGTGCGGACCCGTAGTTGCCATCGCGGTCGCTCTCCTTGCCGAAATCTCAGTTGCAGCTTCCTTCTCCATCGAAACTCCGAGGCCAGGTCGTGAGACCGCTGCCACAGACGTAAAGATACTGGTTTTCATATCAGGGGTTGATGGGAGTTTAGCATCCGCCGTTGTCCGCTTAGCTGCGTTGGCAACCGCACTGGTGCTAGCTCCCATCAAGTCAATCTTACTCGATAGAGGGTTGGTTGACCGACTCGTAGTTGCCATCGCTGTCGATCCCCCCCTTGATTTTGGAACGGAGGTTGTCCTCCGGCGTTGTTGTTGCTTTCTCGCCTGCTCCTCCATAGCTCTCCTTTGCTGAGAAGTGAAATTTGGCGTTGTTTGTTTTTGAGGTTTTTCGTTTTTATTTAGGTTATTTGAGTTCCAGCCATGCTTACTCTCTGAGGCGACCCGGTATCAGAGAGGCTCCGTTCAAATACAGCCACGATTTGCCTCCCGGCTGCAAACGTCCCATGGGCACGGTTTCGCATAACACCCTGGATTGGGAGGGGGAAGATCTTTGTCGTCGCGCCAGAGAAGCTAGGCTGCTCTCGTGATGAAGTGCCGTACTGAGCTATGATCACAAGGGCAGCGTAGCCGTGTGGCTATCGACTTAAGCCCTCGTACCGCGGCAAGGTAATCACCCTTCACGAGGGAAGTATTGATATTAATGTCTCACAAAGCTGTTATCGAATAGTTTATGTAAACTTCAAACTTTGGTATTTATATAATATTATTGTATACTGAAGCATTTACTTACCAAGGGTATTTAAAATTTTCAAAATTCCCATCAATGGGGAAAAGTAGATTTATTAAATAATTGGATGTTTTTGGGCAATCGCATTTCGACTGATAACTCAGTTATCGATAAATTTATCGAAATATGTCGAAGTCCAAATGAGACCTGAGACCTTAAAGTTTTGTTTGATGCCCATATTGTACGAAGTTTCTGCACCTGTATGGGAAATTTCATAAGTTAAGGTCAAGTGTACTCAGATTTATATGGAAAAACAAAAAAATCGAAAAGTAACGGTCCCTGCCATGGCCGGACCCCCCAAAATTAAACAAAACAAGTAAGGAAGTCTAAGTTCGGGTAAGCCGAACATTAAATACCCAGTGTATGGAAACAATAGTAGTACCTGTAGACGACAAAATTGATTCGCAGTTTATACATTGATTTATTGAACACATTAATAAAGTTACATGAAGGTTACTGATTAAAACTACATTGTTACAAATTCGACCGTGATTTCGCGGGTATGACTTAATCACGATTGCGCGGGTTTTATAAGGTATTTCCTCCTCGGCCTTTACTTTGCGAATGGTTTTACAGTTTTACGAATGATAGGTTGAAGGTATAATAAATGAGTTGTGGATTTTATCTGGAGTTGCCATCTCCATCTTTGTATTGAGACATAGGTGTCGCTGACATCCCACCCCCTGGTGAATCCTGGTGGGGATTTACAAACTCCAAAGCGGCTAGCTTAGATGCTGGGCGACGAATGGTGCTGGTGCCTGTACGAACTCTAGCGCTTCTTACTTGCCCGTCTTTTGATGCAATGACCTCGACGATTCGACCTGTTTGCCACTGACCCCTGGGTAACTGCGGATCACAAATCAGTACCAGCTGACCCGGTTGAAGAGGGGTTGTTTCTTTGTGCCACTTAGAACGCGTTAATAATTGAGGCAGATACTCGTGGATCCAGCGCTTCCACAGCCGATCTTTTAAATTTTGAGCAATTTTCCACTGCTTTCTCAAACACACATTTTCATCAGCGTCACTTGGCGTTTGCGTGGAGTTGCAGCATCCCAAAATAAAGTGGTTAGGCGTCAACGGTTCAGGACTTTGCGGTGACAGTGGTATGTCTGTTAGCGGCCGACTATTTACTATGTTCTCCGCTTCGATAACCACGCTGCGAAATGTTTCTAGTCGCGGAGCTTCTTCCCTCAGTACTCTATGCAAAATTCGTTTTACGCACTGGATTAAGCGCTCCCAACAACCACCTTCTGCAGGATTAGCTGGGCAACTAAATTTCCATTCGATTTTGTCCTTTGACGTCTCGCTCATGATAGTTTCAAAGTCGAATAGCCTCTCTTCCTTTTTCATTTCGTGCTGCGCTCCAATGAAGTTTGTGCCATTATCACTTCTAATGCGGACTGGCACTCCTCGACGATTGACAAAGTTGCGTAGACAGATCAAAAAGGCATCGGTTGACAAATCGGTGGCAACTTCCAAGTGGATGGCTCTGGTGGTTAAGCATGTGAATAAGGCTATCCACCGTTTTTCACGTCGGCGACCCACGGCGACATGAAATGGGCCGCAGTAGTCAATTCCAGTATACGAAAATGGGCGTACGTATGGGGTTACACGGTCAGGTGGCAGCTGACTCATTAGCGGCGCGGCAGGTTTCGCCCTGGTTCGAACACACACTGGACACTGCTTCTCTACGCGCTTCAGTAAGGCATGCGCGTGTGGAACCCAAAATTGCTGACGTATTTCATTGATGGTTAATTTACTATTTTGGTGGTGATTCCTTTGATGGAAATAGTCCACTACGATAAATGATAGGTGATGTCTTTGTGGCAGAATTATAGGACTACGTGCAGACTCCGGTAAACAATATGCTGCATCGATTCTACCGCTTATGCGCAAAATTCCGTTTGAATCTAGCTTCGGCGTTAGTTGAAACAATGGACTCGACCTTGGCAGGCCCTTATTGGCTTTTAGTATGTTGATTTCTGTTGCATAAACCTCCGATTGGACTTTTCGGCAAATGTATTGTTCGGTATTGTATGAGTTCACTAGGGACCAGTTCGCCCCGCAGGCGAGGTGTGTGTTTCAAATTGTAGATGAAACGTTGCATCCACGCTACCACGCGTAGAAGCCTAGTGAACGACGAATATTTGCTGACGTCTACCACGTCTTGACTACTTTGTAAGATTAGCGTTCTCTTAACGCCTTCTTCCTCAATGTTGTCCATTGTAATTGTTGGTGGCTCTGCGGGCCAATACTCCTCATCGGCATGCAAAAAGTCGGGACCTCTACTCCAATTGCCATCTGGGTCATAGGCCGACTGCGATTTAACCTTCGTGGCATCATCTGCCACGTTAAGTGCGGACGGCACCCATCGCCATTGGTTCGGCGTGGTGCTCGCTAAGATCTCTGATATACGGCTTGATACAAATTGCTTAAAATCTCGTTTGGTTGAGCGAATCCAATGAAGTACTGTTTGCGAGTCACTCCAGAATGTGACACTAGTTATTTTACGATCGAGACATCCTTCTATTGACGAGCGGAGACGATTACCCAAAACTGCGGCTTGCAGCTCCAATCGCGGAACTGTTGTGGCTTTCTTCGGTGCGCATTTGGCTTTGGACGCAACGAAGGCGATATGAGTATGACTGCCTGACAAAATACGTAGGTACGCGACTGCTGCGTAGGCGGCATCACTTGCATCGACAAACAGGTGAAGCTGAAGATCTTTGGCTGACGAGTACAGCGGCGAATAACAGCGGGGTATGGCAAAGTTTCGTACCCTTTGAAATGATTTCCACCAAGCTTCCCATTGCGTCGATAGCGGTGGTAAAAATTGGTCGTCCCAGTCGAGATTCTGTCTCCAAGTCTCTTGCAATATTAATTTTACACCGATTGTGACATTTGATATGAGGCCGAAAGGATCGTAAATGGCCATAGCTAAACCCAGTAGCTCTCTCTTTGTAGGCGACCGTTCGCAATCGATGACCTCTCTCGGTATCTTTTGAAACCTAAAATGAAATTCCAAAGTGTCGTTAGTGGAATTCCAATACATACCTAAGATTTTGTCTGTCTTGGGTTGATGCTCCATGTTAACAACATTGGACGGAACTGGTGCGTTTTTGTTCAACAACTGTTGCAGTGATTTGCAGTTCGTAACGAAATTGCGAAGATTGAAACCAGCGGATTGATTTATGGCTATCGCTTCACCAATTACTTCCTTGGCTTCCTCGGGACTATCAAAGCTAACGACGAGATCGTCAACATATGTATTTTCGATGACAATCTTCTCTCCTCTCGGCATCGTGTCGTGAAATTGAGAGGCATTTGTATTTTTGACATACTCTGTGCAGCATGGCGAGCATGCGGCACCAAAAACATGGATGTCATGACATAAACTTGAATTGGATCTTCTGGACCACCGTCCCTCCATAAGAATCTCTGTGAATTTATATCAGCTTCTCGAATTTTAACCTGCGAGAACATTTCTTCGATGTCCCCTGCCACGGCGATTGTACGTTGGCGAAATTTGAATATAATTGACATTAATGGCCTTGCTTGCTCTGGCCCCTTTAGTAGATACGAATTTAATGACACGTTGTTGACTGTAGCTGCTGCATCGAACACAACCCTCAACTTGTTCGGCTTATGGGGGTTAATGACTCCAAAATGAGGCAAGTACCACGTCGTTGGACCTTCTATATCGGCTTCGGTCATTGACATCAACCGAGCGTAGTTCTTGTCGATATACTTTTGCATAGCTGCCTTGTATGCTTCCGCATACTGCTGATCCTTTGCCATTTTAGCTTCTAGGTTGAGTAATCTGCGTTTCGCCATCTCATAACTATGAGGCAAAACGACCTTGTCTTCAGTCCACAAAAGACCAACTTCGTAGCGTTGACCAATATTTCGAGTTGTTGATTGTAGAATATTTCTTGCTCTAGTGACCTCCGTTGATTCCAATGGACAATCAGGAATCTTAATGCCAAAACTTTCCAAACTGAGATACTCATCGACTAGTTGATGAAGATGCTTTGTTGTTGGTACCTTACGGACGTGTAGGCATTGTGTACTTGGTTCACGTAACGGGACTGGGCCATAAGCTACCCAACCTAGCTTAGTGGCGACTGCGATAGGGTCATGAGGACCGCCAACTAAAGTTTTCTCAACGATGTTTAAATGGCTGTTGTCCAGGCCAATGAGCAACGACGGTTTGGCATGACAATAACTTGCTATCGGTAGACCTTGTAAGTGGGCATACTGATTGGCGACAAATGTCTGCAGCGGCAAATCGAGATTGTTAATTGTACGAACGTTCTTTAGTTGATGTGACGACTGGGATTGCATCCCCTTCACATCTAAATTGATCACACGAGAATCTTCTAAAATCTGATTTTGATTGTACCACTGCAGCGAAAGTGGCTCTGATCGACCTTTGGCACCGAGCTCATTTGCTATGCTTTCTTCCAGTAGTGTGACTGATGACCCCTCATCAAATATAGCATATACTTTCTTGTGACACTTCGGACCCATGAGCATCACTGGCAAAATTTTAAATAGACAAATGCTTTGCTTAATTTGGTGGCATGTTAACAAGTGGTCGTTCGAATTATTTGACGAAGATATTTGTTGCGTGGTTGGTGCGACTTCGCCAGCCTGCTGATGTAGTAGCTGGTTATGCATACGACGGCATCCATCGATACCACACTCTCGCTTGCGCTGACATTTAGCAAGCCCATGACCACGTTGCATACAGTAGAAGCACAAATTTTTGGATTTTACCAACTCCCATCTACGACGAATATTTAGTGCCTTAAATTGTTGACACTCGCTCAATGTATGATGCTGATTGCACTTAACACATGACGACTCTTGTTGACTTCTATTCTGCTGGTTTGTGCCTAGTAATACACGTCGAGATACATTGGGGTTACGATTTGAAACATTACCTGCCTGACGACTTGTGGATGCAGTTTGATGATTACGGCTGACTGACAGCGTTGATGGCATGACACTAATTACCCTAGCTAATTCTCCCAACCATTCGGCAAACGTCTGTACTGTCGGGTATGGCGACACTGTGGCAGCGTGTCGACTCCATTCAAATTGTTTCGATGCGGGTAGCTTCCAAACCAAGGAATCCAATAGCATAGGGTTCAGTAAATGGTGATCACAATTGGCGGACTTAAAGAATGCGACCATGTTTCGAACTCGGTTGCACAAATCCAGCACTTGCTCCAAACGCCCTTCGTAAATTGTAGGAAATTCATTTACCTTTTGCATCTGCACCTTTATAAGCAGCTCTGGTCGACCAAAATTAAATTGAAGCTCTTCCATCACCAAAGGCACGTTCTCAGGGAAGATCAACAAAGATGAAACGACATTCTTTGCACTTCCCTGCAACGCCTTCTGTAAGCGTATTAAGTTTTGCCTGTTGCTATATCTGAACTCTACCGTACTGTCGACGTAGCTCGCACGAAATAATGGCCAATCTTCTGGATTGCCATCAAATGTTGGCAATGGATATAATTTTCCAAACCCTTCAATATACATGGCTGATGGAGCTGGTGACGGGTTTTGTAGCAAATTAGTTGAAGACGGATGAAACATTGTGGCAGCTGGCTGCTGCAAACTGTTCGACGACGACGACGGCAGCGACTGACCCTGCTGTATATGGCTTGACTGTTGCGCTGACGCATAAAGTTGCGACGCACTTGCTGACGACGACTGCAGCGACTGACCCTGCAGTATATGACTTGACGGTTGCGCTGACGTTTGAAGTTGCGGCGCATTTGCTGATGACGACTGCAGCGACTGACCCTGCAGTATATGACTTGACGGTTGCGCTGACGTTTGAAGTTGCGGCGCATTTGCTGATGACGACTGCAGCGACTGACCCTGCAGTATATACTGTGACGACTGAATTGGTAGCGCAACTGTTGACAACTGTAGCGACTAACCCTGCTGTATATTATTTGATGACTGTGCTAATGACTGGCGCTGCGGCGCATACGCTGACAGCGGCTGTAATGATGGCAGTATTTGTGACTGCGGCGCTAGCATTCTATATAATGAGGTTGACTGACTTGGTGCAGGTAACGGACCTGCTGCCGTTATAACTGACTACGATTGTTGGTTCAATGTATTGGCGGTATCTGTTTCTATGCGTTTACGAAGGTCTACAATGTCCTTTTGACTTTGACATGTAGCCTCGTGCAATTCGACTACACTTTGCTTTATACCGGCCAATGCAGACATTATTGTTGCTAACTGTTGCTGAGACAATGTATGGGAACTATGCTCACACCCTTCCATGACTGTGACCTCATCCGGATTGCCTTCTTCATCCGATGAATTCGGGTGTGCTGGTGACTGCTCTGTGTCGCTCATTTGGCTACGTGTTCGCATAGCGATTATACCAACAACAATTTCTTCAGCGCGGCAATTTGTCTGTTCAATCGAATTGGCAATTTTACAGCAAAATTTACCAGAAACACCCACTGAACCATGAAATATATATTATGTCAGCTCCACTAATATTGTCTTTACTATTTGCACGAGCCAGAAGTAATTTTATTTGCAAATTAAATTTTTATGCGCGCAAATCCAAAACGAAAAGTTGTTTCCCAAATGTCAAAATGGCGTGCAGAGTGGCGCCCTCACGTTGTGGTAATTCGACGGCGTTGAATTTAAAGGCGAGGAGAAACTTATGAAACTTATTTGTAGACGACAAAATTGATTCGCAGTTTATACATTGATTTATTGAACACATTAATAAAGTTACATGAAGGTTACTGATTAAAACTACATTGTTACAAATTCGACCGTGATTTCGCGGGTATGACTTAACCACGATTGCGCGGGTTTTATAAGGTATTTCCTCCTCGGCCTTTACTTTGCGAATGGTTTTACAGTTTTACGAATGATAGGTTGAAGGTATAATAAATGAGTTGTGGATTTTATCTGGAGTTGCCATCTCCATCTTTGTATTGAGACATAGGTGTCGCTGACAGTACCTATAAGGTATATATTTTCTATATATATTATAATTTGGGAAAAACGAACTCAATAAATTTATTAGTTAGTTTATAAAATTAATATTGATTTATGCTACGTTATAACATATATGTACATTGTTCGTGTGCCTCAAAATCTTACTTATAGTTGAATACATTTCTTACTTCTAATATACTTACGCCCAATTTGTGACAAATTTTTAAATTGAAAAAAATACGTTTGGGCCAGTTTTTTCGAAATTCGAATTATCACCACTTTTCGCAATTCCTTACTTTTTGATGATTTTCTCACGATTGGTCAAACCGATTTTGCTAATTTTTTAAATATATATAAAAGATGGTATCTTCTACCAAACGACGATTCTAACTTTTGCAAAAAAAAAATTTATGCAAACATTATTCGCAATTTTTAACTTCTCCATCGTGGTCAGATGGCGCTTTTGTGTGATGTTTGTTGTATGATTAGTAACTATTGGCAAATAAAATTTTTTGGCACTTTAAGGGGGGCGGGAGTTATTTACAACAACATCATACAAAAGCGCCATCTCGCCACGATGGAGAAGTTAAAAATTGCGAATAATGTTTGCAAAAAAAAATGTTTTGCAAAAATTGGAAATGTCTTTTGTAGAAGATACCATCTTTTATGTATATTTAAAAAATTAGTAAAATCGGTTTGACCAATCGTGAGAAAATCATTAAAAAGTGAGGAATTTCGAAAACTGTTGATAGCTATAACTTTCAAAATAATTCGAATTTCGAAAAATTGTATACGTATTTTTGTTTAATACTACCAACTTTCAATAAAATACCTGGTCGTCGAAAAAATTATAGTTGGCTCACTTAACAAAATTAACTCATCTTTTAAGACTCGTTAATAGTAGACAATTCCTTACAAATTTAACTACCAAATTATACTATAATTATACTATTTTAGCTATTTACCTTACCGAATCATGTCAATTTATGTGATTTTCGAAATTTTCCATATTGAAAGTGGACGTGATTGGGAAGCGATTTCGTTTAATTTCAACAGGTATGCTGCCTATAACTCTAGTATACCTTGTGCCGAATTTCACGATTATACCGTAATCAGTTTAAAACTTACGACCAGTCTTTTAGGTGATTTTCTAAATTTTCGATATCGAGAGTAGCCGTAGCCGTGGTTGGACGGGGATTTTATCCAATTTCTTAACGTATACTCCCAACAGTAACAGTACGATTTGTGCCAAATTTCATCGTTCTACCATAATTTGTTTAAAAGTTACGACCAGTCGAATTTTCAAAAATGCCTCCCTTGAAAGTGGGCGGTACCACGCCCACTTTTTAAAATTTAACAGAAAATCATAATAGAAACACTGAGAGAAATGCATTGAATGCTATGACAATATCACTATTGATAGCGACCAGTTTGATGCAATATTCATTCAGAATGAGCGAGTTATCAAATATTATTTGCTCCCAATTAAAAGTAAAATGACATGGATAGAATACTAATATATTTGAACGGCATGTCAATATCTATGGTCGTGATATGATTTTCTATTGTCGGTATATCCATATCCATATTTACTGCATAGTAATAATGATAGAGACAGCGTATTAATATACATATATGGGCGAAATGCAAATTTTTCTGAGACGCATAATCATAATAGTTCAACAATTTTTACTATGGATTTTCTAACAATATTACAACTTGTTGGAGCGGTTTTTTTTAAATTCAAAATTTTTTGAATTTCTTATGATTGAACATTTTTCTAAAAATTGTATAATATGCCGTAGCCGAATGGTAGAATACTGGGCTAACGTGCCAGAGAAGGATGGTTCGAGTCCCACTGAAACCAGATGTCAAATTATATAAAATTTTGTTTTTTTAAACTATTTAGAATTTATCAATAGTTTATATGGATACCATTTCAATAGTGATTTATCAAAAAAGCATTGATGAAACATCCATATTCATTGATGGGACAGAAATATCAATTTTTATTTAATGTGATATCAATAATTATGGATGTTCCATCCATAGATTTCCCTCCGTGCCTATGAAATTATATCATTTTATCAATTTCAGCTACCGATATACGAGTATGTCATTTTATGTGAACTTCGAAATTTTCGATATCGAAAATGGGGGCGTGGTTATTAACCGATTTCGCCCATTTTTAATAGCAACCTACATGGCCAGAAAGTAAGGTTTAAACCAAAATTAATGCAAATATCTAAATTTTTAGTCAAGTTATGTCAGTTTATGTGATTTTCGAAATTTTCGATACCGACAAAAGGGACGTGGTTATCATCCGATTTCGCCCATTTTCAATAGCAATCTACCTTGGCCAAAAAGTAACCTGTATATAAAATTTCATGCAAATATCTTAATTTTTACTCAAGTTTTCGTGTACAAAGTCGGACGGACGGATGGACAGACGGACGGACATGCCTGAATAGACTCCTCTTTTCAACCTAAGAACTTTCATACATGGATCTTGATTATTTTGCGCCGGTACGTAGTACCGTTATGTGGACAAAATTATAATACCCCTGTACTAGTACGCTGTGTATAAAAATGCCTCCCTTAAAAGTGGGCGGGGCCACGCCCCCTATAAAAAATTTATGGAAAAATCATAAGAGAATTACCAGGGGGATTCACATATAAAATTATATCATTTTAGCCATTTCAGCAACCGAGATATGTCAATTTATGTGATTTTCGAAATTTTCGATATCGAAAGTGGGCATGGTTGGAGGGCGATTTTATCCAATTTCATCTGGTATACTCCCAACGATACTAGTATGCTTTTTGCCAAATTCCATCGTTCTATCGTAATCAGATTAAAAGTTACGACCAGTCAAATTTTCAAAAATGCCTCCCTTAAAAGTGGGCGGTGCGACGCCCCCTATAAAAAATTCATGGAAAAATCATAAGAGAATTACCAGGGGGATTCACCTATAAAATTATATCATTTTAGCCATTTCAGCTACCGAGATATGTCAATTTACGTGATTTTCGAAATTTTCGATATCGAAAGTGGGCATGGTTGGAGGGCGATTTTAACCATTTTCATCAGGTATACTCCCAACGATATTAATATGCTTTTTGCCAATTCCATCGTTCTATTATAATCAGTTTAAAAGTTACGACCAGTCAAATTTTCAAAAATGCCTCCCTTAAAAGTGGGCGGTGCCACGCCCCCTATAAATTTTTTTTGAAAAAATCATAAGAGAATTACCAGGGGGATTCACCTATAAAATTATATCATTTTAGCCATTTCAGCTACCGAGATATGTCAATTTGTGTGATTTTCGAAATTTTCGATATCGAAAAAGGGGGCGTGGTTATCATCCGATTTCGCCCATTTCCAATAGCAACCTACCTAGGCTAAAAGGTAACCTGTATACAAAATTTCATGCAAATATCTCAATTTTTACTCAAGTTATCGTGTACACAGACGGACGGACATGTCTTAATGGACTCCTCTTTTCAACCTAAGAATTTTCATATATGGAACTCTATATCTATCCCGATTATTTTGTGCCGTTACGTACTACCGTTATGTGAACAAAATTAATATATCCCTAGTACTCTGGGTATAAAAATAGCCTATACCTCCTTCCAGACCGTTAGCTGCCTGCCTACCAAATTTCAACAAAATCTGTCTTGCCATTCTCACGTTATTGAGGAACAGAAGTAAACGTCTGGACATCCAAACATCGCTACATTCACATTTATAATATTAGTAAGATTATTGAATACTGCAGCATTTACTTACCCAGGGTATTTAAAATTTTCAAAATTCCCATCAATGGGGAAAAGTAGATTTATTAAATAATTGGATGTTTTTGGGCGATAACGTTTGACCGATAACTCAGTAATCTGTAAATCTATCGAAATATATCGAAGTTCAAATGAAACCTTTCGTTTAATACCCATATTGTGCGGTAGTTTTAAGGTTTTTGGGCAATCACATTTTCACCGATAACTCAGAAACATATCGAAGTTCCAATAAAACCTGGGGCCATCCCCTTTCGCTTGGTACCCATATTATGGGAAAATTTTAAGGTTTTTGGGCAATCACATTTTTACCGATAACTCAGCTATCGAAAAATTTATCGAAATATATCGAAGTCCAATTGATACCTGGTGCCATCCCCTTTCATTTAATACCCACATTGTAGAGCAGTTTTAGGTTTTTTGCCCATCACATTTTCACCGATAACTCAGTTATCGATAAATTTATCGAAATGTATTGAAGTCCAAATGAAACCTGGGGCCATGCCCTTTCGTTTGATACCCATATTGTAGGCAATTTTAAGGTTTTTGGGCAATCACATTTTCACCGATAACTCAGTTATCGATAAATTTATCGAAATATATTGATGTCCAAATGAAATCTGGGGCCATTCCCTTTCGTTTGATACTCATATTATAGGGTGTTTTTAAGGTTTTTGTCAATAACATTTTCACCGATAACTCAGCTATCGATAAATTTATCGAAATGTATTGAAGTCCAAATGAAATGTATTGAAGTCCAAATGAAACCCATTCGTTTGATACCCATATTGTAGGCAATTTTATGGTTTTTGGGCAATCACATTTTCACCGATAACTCAGTTATCGATAAATTTATCGAAATATATTGATGTCCAAATGAAATCTGGGGCCATACCCTTTCGTTTGATACTCATATTATAGGGTGTTTTAAGGTTTTTGTCAATAACATTTTCACCGATAACTCAGCTATCGATAAATTTATCGAAATATATCGAAGTCCAAATGAAACCTTGTGTTATCCTCTTTCATTTGATACCCATATTGTAGGGCAATTTTAAGGTTTTTTGGGCAATCACATTTTTATTGATAACTCAGTAATCGGTAAATCTATCGAAATATATCGAAGTTAAAAGGAAACCTTTCGTTTAATACCCATATTGTACGGCTGTTTTGAGGTTTTTGGGCAATCACATTTTCACCGATAACTCAGAAATATATCGAAGTTCCAATAAAACCTGGGGCCATCCCCTTTCGCTTGGTACCCATATTATGGAAAAATTTTAAGGTTTTTGGGCAATCACATTTTTACCGATAACTCAGCTATCGAAAAATTTATCGAAATATATCGAAGTCCAATTGATACCTGGTGCCATCCCCTTTCATTTAATACCCACATTGTAGAGCAGTTTTAGGTTTATTGCCCATCACATTTTCACCGATAACTCAGTTATCGATAAATTTATCGAAATGTATTGAAGTCCAAATGAAACCTGGGGCCATGCCCTTTCGTTTGATACCCATATTGTAGGCAATTTTAGGGTTTTTGGGCAATCACATTTTCACCGATAACTCAGTTATCGCTAAATTTATCGAAATATATTGATGTCCAAATGAAATCTGGGGCCATTCCCTTTCGTTTGATACTCATATTATAGGGTGTTTTTAAGGTTTTTGTCAATAACATTTTCACCGATAACTCAGCCATCGATAAATTTATCGAAATATATCGAAGTCCAAATGAAACCTTGTGTTATCCTCTTTCATTTGATACCCATAATGTAGGGTAAATTTAAGGTTTCTGGGCAATCGCATTTCGACTGATAACTCAGTTATCGATAAATTTATCGAAATATGTCGAAGTCCGAATGAGACCTGAGAACTTCCAGTTTTGTTTGATGCCCATATTGTACGAAGTTTCTGCACCTGTATGGGAAATTTCATAAGTTAAGGTCAAGTGTACTCAGATTTATATGGAAAAACAAAAAAATCGAAAAGTAACGGTCCCTAGCATGGCCGGACCCCCCAAAATTAAACAAAACAAGTAAGGAAGTCTAAGTTCGGGTAAGCCGAACATTAAATACCCAGTGTATGGAAACAATAGTAGTACCTATAGGTATATATTTTCTATATATATTATAATTTGGGAAAAACGAACTCAATAAATTTATTAGTTAGTTTATAAAATTAATATTGACTTATGCTACGTTATAACATATATGTATATTGTTCGTGTGCCCTTAAAATCTTACTTATAATTGAATACATTTCTTACTTCTAATACACTTACGCCCAATTTGTGACAAATTTTTAAATTGAAAAAAATACGTTTGGGCCAGTTTTTCCGAAATTCGAATTATCACCACTTTTCGCAATTCCTTACTTTTTGATGATTTTCTCACGGTTGGTCAAACCGATTTTGCAAATTTTTTAAATATATATAAAAGATGGTATCTTCTACCAAACGACGATTCTAACTTTTGCAAAAAAAAAATTTATGCAAACATTATTCGCAATTTTTAACTTCTCCATCGTGGTCAGATGGCGCTTTTGTGTGATGTTTGTTGTATGATTAGTAACTATTGGCAAATAAAATAGTTTGGCACTTTAAGGGGGGCGGGAGTTATTTACAACAACATCATACAAAAGCGCCATCTCGCCACGATGGAGCAGTTAAAAATTGCGAATAATGTTTGCAAAAAAAAAATGTTTTGCAAAAATTGGAAATGTCTTTTGTAGAAGATACCATCTTTTATGTATATTTAAAAAATTAGTAAAATCGGTTTGACCAATCGTGAGAAAATCATCAAAAAGTGAGGAATTTCGAAAACTGTTGATAGCTATAACTTTCAAAATAATTCGAATTTCGAAAAATTGTATACGTATTTTTGTTTAATACTACCAACTTTCAATAAAATACCTGGCCGTCGAAAAAATTATAGTTGGCTAACTTAACAAAATTAACTCATCTTTTAAGACTCGTTAATAGTAGACAATTCCTTACAAATTTAACTACCAAATTATACTATAATTATACTATTTTAGTTATTTACCTTACCGAATTATGTCAATTTATGTGATTTTCGAAATTTTCCATATCGAAAGTGGACGTGATTGGGAAGCGATTTCGTTTAATTTCAACAGGTATGCTGCCTATAACTCTAGTATACCTTGTGCCGAATTTCACGATTATACCGTAATCAGTTTAAAACTTACGACCAGTCTTTTAGGTGATTTTCCAAATTTTCGATATCGAGAGTAGCCGTAGCCGTGGTTGGACGGGGATTTTATCCAATTTCTTAACGTATACTCCCAACAGTAACAGTATGATTTGTGCCAAATTTCATCGTTCTACCATAATTTGTTTAAAAGTTACGACCAGTCGAATTTTCAAAAATGCCTCCCTTGAAAGTGGGCGGTACCACGCCCACTTTTTAAAATTTAACAGAAAATCATAATAGAATGATAAGAGAGATTCACCTATGAAATTATATCATTTTATCAATTTCAGCTACCGATATACGAGTATGTCATTTTATGTGAACTTCGAAATTTTCGATATCGAAAATGGGGGCGTGGTTATTAACCGATTTCGCCCATTTTTAACAGCAACCTACATTGGCCAGAAAGTAAGGTTTAAACCAAAATTAATGCAAATATCTAAATTTTTAGTCAAGTTATGTCAGTTTATGTGATTTTCGAAATTTTCGATACCGACAAAAGGGACGTGGTTATCATCCGATTTCGCCCATTTTCAATAGCAATCTACCTTGGCCAAAAAGTAACCTGTATATAAAATTTAATGCAAATATCTTAATTTTTACTCAAGTTTTCGTGTACAAAGTCGGACGGACGGATGGACAGACGGACGGACATGCCTGAATAGACTCCTCTTTTCAACCTAAGAACTTTCATACATGGATCTTGATTATTTTGCGCCGGTAAGTAGTACCGTTATGTGGACAAAATTATAATACCCCTGTACTAGTACGCTGTGTATAAAAATGCCTCCCTTAAAAGTGGGCGGGGCCCCGCCCCCTATAAAAAATTTATGGAAAAATCATAAGAGAATTACCAGGGGGATTCACATATAAAATTATATCACTTTAGCCATTTCAGCAACCGAGATATGTCAATTTATGTGATTTTCGAAATTTTCGATATCGAAAGTGGGCATGGTTGGAGGACGATTTTATCCAATTTCATCTGGTATACTCCCAACGATACTAGTATGCTTTTTGCCAAATTCCATCGTTCTATCGTAATCAGATTAAAAGTTACGACCAGTCAAATTTTCAAAAATGCCTCCCTTAAAAATCATAAGAGAATTACCAGGGGGATTCACCTATAAAATTATATCATTTTAGCCATTTCAGCTACCGAGATATGTCAATTTATGTGATTTTCGAAATTTTCGATATCGAAAGTGGGCATGGTTGGAGGGCGATTTCATCCATTTTCATCAGGTATACTCCCAACGATATTAATATGCTTTTTGCCAATTCCATCGTTCTATTGTAATCAGTTTAAAAGTTACGACCAGTCAAATTTTCAAAAATGCCTCCCTTAAAAGTGGGCGGTGCCACGCCCCCTATAAAATTTTTTTTGGAAAAATCATAAGAGAATTAGCAGGGGGATTCACCTATAAAATTATATCATTTTAGCCATTTCAGCTACCGAGATATGTCAATTTGTGTGATTTTCGAAATTTTCGATATCGAAAAAGGGGGCGTGGTTATCATCCGATTTCGCCCATTTCCAATAGCAACCTACCTAGGCCAAAAGGTAACCTGTATACAAAACTTCATGCAAATATCTAAATTTTTACTCAAGTTATCGTGTACACAGACGGACGGCGGACAGACGGACGGACATGTCTTAATGGACTCCTCTTTTCAACCTAAGAATTTTCATATATGGAACTCTATATCTATCTCGATTATTTTGTGCCGTTACGTACTAATGTTATGTGAACAAAATTAATATATCCCTAGTACTAGTACACTGGGTATAAAAATAGCCTATACCTCCTTCCAGACCGTTAGCTGCCTGCCTACTAAATTTCAACAAAATCCGTCTTGCCATTCTCACGTTATTGAGGAACAGAAGTAAACGTCTGGACATCCAAACATCGCTACATTCACATTTATAATATTAGTAAGATTATTGAATACTGAAGCATTTACTTACCAAGGGTTTTTAAAATTTTCAAAATTCCCATCAATGGGGAAAAGTAGATTTATTAAATAATTGGACCCTCGTGAAGGGTTGACACCTTGCCGCGGTACGAGGGCTTAAGTCGATAGCCACAGGGCTGCGCTGCCCTTGTGATCATAGTGCCGCCGGTACTACATCACGAGAGAAGCCAAGCCTCTCTGGCGCGACGACTAAGATCTTCCCCCTCCCACTCCAGGGTGTTATGCGACCACGTGCCCATTGGACGTTTGCAGCCGGGAGGCAAATCGTGGCTGTAATCGAACGGAGCCTATCTGATACCGGGCCGCCTCGGAGAGTAACTATGGCCTTACCGCGGCATGGGGCTCTGCCGCGGCGGACGCCACATTCCCCATACTCTTCCTTTGACCCTAAACTGGCCTTGCCCGGCAAGGGGTCGTACGAACAAGATGAAAAAAAGTAATAAAAACCTTAAAGATAATGATACAACCATGTATACTGCCCAGCAGAGGAGGAAAATGCTGGAGCAAGCGAGAACGCAACGTCGGAGGACAAACTCCATTTCTTCATCAGCCGAGAGATCGAAAGCGATGGCAACTACGAGTCGATCAGCTCTGGATAATAAGGGGGCAATCCCCAAAGTAAGTACCGGTACAAACACGGTGAAGCCAACAACGGCTGATGCTAGAGCCCTAGTAAGTGCCGGTACCGAAACCAAGTCTTTAACGTCTGTGGCAGTGGTCTCACGACCTGGCCCCAGAGATCCAAATAAGGGAACGACCGCGATGGCAACTACGGGTCGAAATTTACCCCAAAAGACATCTCCCAGTCGCTCTGAGTACTTGGACAAAAGAGCGGCCGCGAGGATACTGAAGAAATACGAGGGTATTTCACAAGAGACGCTATCGCCGAATGCTAGGAAGACGGTGGAGATGGCTGAAGCTATCTTACCGAACTTCCAAAGCGATTACGCGCCAAAGAAGGTTAATATAAATCCCTTCAAACACTAGAGATCGGACGTGGATTTAAAACCTCACCCGAAGCGGCAGCAAGACGCCCCCGTAATGGGTAAACTCAGCTTTGCTGAAGTGACTAAGGATAGGATCCTCATAGGCGTCATTGACCGAGGTAATGAAAACTAGGCCATCCCTAGGGACCAGTGGCGGTTCGTCCGGAACGCTATCGGTAATGCCCTTCTCGACATTATGGATGAGTCTGCGGGTGCCACTCCGATGGGTTCTGATGCGGGATGGCACCAGGGCCGAATCAAGGTATTCGCTTGCGAGGATGCAAAAACTGTTGCACTGTACAAGGCAGCAGCTGCAAGACTAGGTGAGATCTACCAAGGGGCAAGAATCGAGGTTGTCGACTGGAAGGACATCCCGGCTCGGCCAAGGGCAAGAGCGTGGATTCCTGCTATCCCTGCTGAACCTGAGAGAATTCTCAGGATGCTGAGGATCATGAACCCGTCTCTCCCTACGCAGGACTGGGGTGTAAATCTGGCCGAGGACGCGGTAGGGCCTGATAGGCAAGTGGTCTTCACCTTGAATAAGGAGGCACTCGAGCCCCTTAAACGGTGCAACGGACGAGTGCACTACGGCATGGGTCAGATCGTGATCCACGTATACCGCGGCGATGCACAGCGCGCTGCTATTTCGGCTGCACCGGAGGACTCGGACATCGCAGTGCCGGAAGGGGAGTCGGAGATGTCCGACTCGGAAAGTATGGTATCTGCCACGTCAAATGGCGAAGGAGCAGTGAACAGCTCGGAGATGGGAGACAGCCTGCTGGACGGGGAGGACCTCAACGTCACAGTGATAGCAGCTAGTCCTGAGCGCACCACAGTTGACACTGCCACAGTTAGTAGGATCTCTGCCACGCCAAACCGTGGTCTGAAGAAATCGTCGTTGAAAGATAAGCCCCCAGACGAGGTGGAACTCGACGATACGGCGGTGGCAGGGAAGTCTGAGCACTCTCATGTTGGTGGTGATTCAGATAAACCTGCACAAATCTAAAGCAGCCTCGGCTGCTTTAATCAGTCGTCTCTCTAAAGGCGACGTAGATGTGGTCCTCATCCAAGAACCCTGGGTCAACAGCTCAAGGATTTGAGGTTTGGGGGCTAAAGGTTTTAAGCTAATCCAAGCCAGCGAGGGGGGCAGGGTTAGAGCCTGTATTTTGCTTAAGTCTGAGCTGAATGCCTTTGCTCTTACCCAATGGTGACGTTACAGCTTATGAGTGGGTCAGAAAATGGCGCGTTCTCGATGAACACTCATTCTCCGATTTGCTTTGATTTGCTCACTGTGCTTTGATTTGCTCACTGTTTTTCAGCATTATTTCCATACCAATTTTTTCCCAAATTCCAATCAACGGTATAAATGCAGAATAGCTCCAACTCCCAAATTAAAAAAAAAAAAAAAATGGTCAGGATTTATAGATATAATTGAGGTGAGTATAAATATATACATTTTTTTGGGGCAAACAACAACAACAAGAGTTATTAAGGGTCAAAGTTCATTTAAAGCGTTTTTTGAAATCAAAATTTAAATTTTGCATTGGGTAGGTAGTTGAATTACCTTTCATTGTACCGTTGCTGGCTGTCCAAAACCGCGTATACGCAAAATGCAATACAACACGTTGCCACGGTTCAGGCAACCACTTTATTTATCATAAGCGCGGCCGAAGGCCGCCAGTTCAGAAAGGTGTTCTGCACATAAATACCATTGATCCCGCCCATAGAGTGCGTACCGTGGCACTTTGCAACCACCCGGAGTTGGCATGGCGTAGCCCAGGGTTAATTATCATAAGCGCGGCCGCCTACGCAGAAGGACTTGGCATGATGTAGACCAATTTTGCACATACGTGGTTTCGCACCGGTTTAATTGGACCAAGGATATTATATAGTTTTTCAAATGAAAGCTTACATTATTACACATGTTACTAAATTATCTTTACACATAGTTAATCTAACAATTAAATTGAAAAAAATTAAGTTTCTTAAAAATTGGAGATATTTTTAAGAAAATTGGATTATTTTAGGAAATTCTTTGCAGCTTCATATTCAAGATATATGTATTAAATGAAAGGTATTGAAATTACCTATCCAACGACGCCAAAATCTTGGAAATCGGTTCGTACTTTAGGAGAAATTTAGATTTAAAAAAATTGTTTTTATGACCTTGAATAACTTTTGTTGTTGTTGTTTGCCCCAAAAAAGAAATACACCGTTATGTTCGTTATAAAAATACCTATCGATCCCAATATTTTGTTTTTTTGTTTGTTTAGAGAGTTGGAGCTATTCTTCATTTGTTCCCAATCAACTTATCTTATACTTAAATATGTGAATGATTTATGGGGCAACTTTTTTGTTCTGTTTTAGCACGTTCGCTTAAGTAAAAATAATATCTCAAGATATCAAGATGGGTTGGTAAATTAAGATCAGTTAAATCAGTAGACACACCAAAAACAGTAACATCATGCTTGGGTATATGACTCCTTTGGTTTTCGATAGTTGATTATGTAGTTGCTTCATCTTCCGGTGTAGAGGATGGTGGATTCATTGTAAACTTTTTGATTTGGAATGGTCATTTCACTTTTTATTTTTTTGAAATATTTTTTATCTGAAATTAGCACTTCACACTTTGAGTTCTTCACAACGACTTAATGCATTCACAAAAACTATTGCGTTATATATGGTCTACGAGACGAGGTAAAAAGAATGAAATGGTAATATCAATTCTACCTGCTGTGTGTGTGTTGGGGGACATCAGAATTTTAGAGGTATGGTTCCTTCGGCCTATTCTATACATACATACATTTATATTCAGAAGTGTGCACAAAACTTTTTTTTTTTCAAAACCTCACCGATTTTGAAACTTGTCATTTCATTGGATAGTGGGTAAGACTCAGTTTCGTGCTAAAAATATTTCGTCAAAATTCATGTCTTTGTTAATGTTATTGGAGGTTGAATTTATGATAATTTTAGATAATTTCTGATAATGATAATATTGAAAAAATATTTTCTCATAAACTACTGCAGATAAATCAATGAATTTTTATTTTACTTAGAGATAATTGTTTTTACTATATTATAAGTAATTTTATGCGATCTTATTGCTTAAACAATAATTAAATAATTTTCTTTTAAACAAATAAATTTTTTTTCGTTCTACACACTCAAAAAAATTTCAAAATGTGAAAAATAACGCGTAAAACAGTCACCTTTAATAATCCAAAAAAAAATTTTGTCCTTCATACCATTCCAAAGATATTGCATTTTTTGCCACCCCTTGCGATCTAATTGTTAAAATTATGATATTTTAAATAAAAATGAATTTGCTTTTCAAAGGAACTTTTAAATCGTAAATAAATATTACCCCACAGGTAGCAGTTTAACACAGAGTACAGAAGGTCATGTACATATGTACATATGGGTGATTAAAAAAAAGGTCGACTTGGTCTTCGGTATTGATGAGAAAATAAGCCTTACAAAAAATTAGCGCTCTAACTTAACCCTTAGGGGTGGCTTTTTTTTCGCCCTTTCCCATACATTTTGTATGGGGAAAAATGGCATTTTTTTCAAAGTGTATTATCTTTTAATTTTGAAACTTTTTTGATCATCTTTTTACATACTTTTAAAGTTGAAGCTTTGGAGCTTCCAAAATGGTAAGCCATGTGCGATTATCTTAACTTTTAAGATAATTACAGCCATTTGAAAATGACTGACTTTTGTACTATTGCACACACATACACAGTACTAGACCTAAATCCCGGGTTCACCGAAAATAAATTTTTAAATACAATTAAGTTATCTTGTATATATGTACTTTAAGTAAAACATCATTCCCCTCGTGTAGGGTTGACACCTTGCCGCGGTACGAGGGCTTAAGTCGATAGCCACAGGGCTGCGCTGCCCTTGTGATCATAGTGCCGCCGGTACTACATCACGAGAGAAGCCAAGCCTCTCTGGCGCGACGACTAAGATCTTCCCCTCCCAATCCAGGGTGTTATGCGACCACGTGCCCATTGGACGTTTGCAACCGGGAGGCAAATCGTGGCTGTAATCGAACGGAGCCTCTCTGATACCGGGCCGCCTCGGAGAGTAACTATGGCCTTACCGCGGCATGGGGCTCTGCCGCGGCGGACGACACATTCCCCATACTCTTCCTTTGACCCTAAACTGGCCTTGCCCGGCAAGGGGTCGTACGAACAAGATGAAAAAAAGTAATAAAAACCTTAAAAATAATGATACAACCATGTATACTGCCCAGCAGAGGCGGAAAATGCTGGAGCAAGCGAGAACGCAACGTCGGAGGACAAACTCCATTTCTTCATCAGCCGAGAGATCGACAGCGATGGCAACTACGAGTCGATCAGCTCTGGATAATAAGGGGGCAATCCCCAAAGTAAGTACCGGTACCGAGCCCTAGTAAGTGCCGGTACCGAAACCAAGTCTTTAACGTCTGTGGCAGTGGTCTCACGACCTGGCCCCAGAGATCCAAATAAGGGAACGACCGCGATGGCAACTACGGGTCGAAATTTACCCCAAAAGACATCTCCCAGTCGCTCTGTACTTGGACAAAAGAGCGACCGCGAGGATACTGAAGAAATACGAGGGTATTTCACAAATCCCTTCAAACGCCAGAGATCGGACGTGGATTTAAAACCTCACCCGAAGCGGCAGCAACACGCCCCCGTAATGGGTAAACTCAGCCGAATCAAGGTATTCGCTTGCGAGGATGCAAATACTGTTGCACTGTACAAGGCAGCAGCTGCAAGACTAGGTGAGATCTACCAAGGGGCAAGAATCGAGGTTGTCGACTGGAAGGACATCCCGGCTCGGCCAAGGGCAAGAGCGTGGATTCCTGCTATCCCTGCTGAACCTGAGAGAATTCTCAGGATGCTGAGGATCATGAACCCGTCTCTCCCGACGCAGGACCGGGGTGTAAATCTGGTCGAGGACGCGGTAGGGCCTGATAGGCAAGTGGTCTTCACCTTGAATAAGGAGGCACTCGAGCCCCTTAAACGGTGCAATGGACGAGTGCACTACGGCATGGGTCAGATCGTGATCCACGTATACCGCGGCGATGCACAGCGCGCTGCTATTTCGGCTGCACCGGAGGACTCGGACATCGCAGTGCCGGAAGGGGAGTCGGAGATGTCCGACTCGGAAAGTATGGTATCTGCCACGTCAAATGGCGAAGGAGCAGTGAACAGCTCGGAGATGGGAGACAGCCTGCTGGACGGGGAGGACCTCAACGTCACAGTGATAGCAGCTAGTCCTGAGCGCACCACAGTTGACACTGCCACAGTTAGTAGGATCTCTGCCACGCCAAACCGTGGTCTGAAGAAATCGTCGTTGAAAGATAAGCCCCCAGACGAGGTGGAACTCGACGATACGGCGGTGGCAGGGAAGTCTGAGCACTCTCATGTTGGTGGTGATTCAGATAAACCTGCACAAATCTAAAGCAGCCTCGGCTGCTTTAATCAGTCGTCTCTCTAAAGGCGACGTAGATGTGGTCCTCATCCAAGAACCCTGGGTCAACAGCTCAAGGATTTGCGGTTTGGGGACTAAGGGTTATAAGCTTATTCGAGGCAGCGAGGGGGGCAGGGTTAGAGCCTGTATTTTAGTTAAGTCTGAGCTGAATGCATTTCTCTTGCCCAACTATACCAATGGTGACGTTACAGCTGCCAGTTTAACAGTCGACAGTACCAGTCTGACGATGGCGTCGGTCTATATGCCCTACGACGCCGAAGAACCTCCGCCACAGAGGGAGGTATAAGACCTGGTGGCAAATTTTTCCATGTGTCATCTTATTATCGGAACTGACGCCAATGCTCATCACGTCCAGTGGGGAAGCTCCGATATCAATGCTAGAGGAGAGTCGTTGTTTGACTATTTGTTAACAACTAACCTGGTAGTTTGCAACGTGGGTAACGAACCTACGTTTATTACTAAAACTCGTAGGGAGGTAATAGATCTCACTATTTGCAGCGAAGGCGCTTATGAGTGGGTCAGAAAATGGCGCGTTCTCGATGAGCACTCATTCTCCGACCACCGGTACGTAGAAATAGTTCTAGACTTTTCTGTTGAGCAGCCGGTTATGAAACGCAACCCACGTAACACTAACTGGCAGCTACACATTGAAATACTATCTAGGGACTTACCAGCACTGCCCCCACAAGTCCCCTCATCAGTAGGGGAGTTGGAGGATCTGGTAAAGACCTTTACAACGGCGCTCTCGAATGCCTTAGAGCGGGCTTGCCCAGTGCCAAAACCACGCGGTAAACATAGGCCGCATTGGTGGTCCTACGACCTGGACTCGCTCCGAAAATCATGTAGGACACAATTTAATAAGGCCAAGAGCCTTGGCACGGACACTCAATGGCTCGAATATAAAGTTAAACTAAGGGCCTACAAAAAAGCTCTGAGGCAGGCGAAGAGAGTATCGCGGAGAAATTTCTGCACTGGGGTCGAAAATGTCGACGATACAGCGAGACTTAGACGAGTGCTCTCAAAAACTCAAACAGCCACAAGCTATTTGCACAAACCTGACGGATCCTGGACCAGCACGGAGAGGGAAACCCTAGAGCTGCTCTTGAATACGCACTTCCCAGGGAACTTGCATGAGGAACCCGTAGCACCTACAACAAACCTGGCTGTATACATACCCATCACGGAGGAAAAGGTTAGGTGGGCTGTTAAACGCTTCGAACCGTTCAAGGCTGCCGGGCCAGACGGGATTATTCCCGCACAACTCATAAACACGCTGGAGACATCAGCCAAATGGCTGGTATTTCTCTATACAGCCTGCCTGGCTCTTAGCTACATTCCGTGCTCCTGGAGAAGTGCCACGGTAGTGTTTATTCCTAAGGCGGGGAAGGCGTCTCATTACGAGCCGAAGGACTACAGGCCGATCAGTCTCTCATCCTTTGTGCTCAAAACCTTCGAGAGGATAATAAATGACTACCTCTCTTCTACTATTGATAGCAACCTGATCTGTAGCTATCAGCATGCATACATCAAAGGGAAATCTACAGAAACTGCGCTTCACAGCCTAGTTTCTGTTATTGAAAAATCGCTGTATGAGAAGGAGTACTGTCTTGCGGCCTTTTTAGATATTGAAGGAGCCTTCAACAACATAAGCCCTGATGCTATAAACACCGCTTTAACAAGTCTGGGCATAAGCAGGTCTCTTATTGGACTTATTGATCAACTGCTAAGGGGTAGACGAATAGTTTCATCACTGGGCTCGGTTGACTTATCACGCTATGTCACAAGGGGAACGCCTCAGGGTGGTGTTCTCTCCCCGCTTCTATGGAACCTCACTGTCAACTCGATGCTGCGAGACACAAGCTGGGGGGGCGGGAAGGTAGTGGCATATGCAGACGACTTAGCTATAGTATATAGGGGCAAATTCCCACAAACCCTGTGCGACTTGATGCAAGTAGCACTGCGAGAGGTTTCCTCATGGTGCTCGCGCTGCGGACTGAGCATCAACCCGGGAAAAGTAGAACTGGTTCTTTTCACCAACCGCTATAAGATACCACCGCTAACACTACCAAAACTGAATGACGTGCACCTGAACCTGGCTGACAAAGCCAAGTTCTTAGGCACAGTTCTGGATAGGAAACTAACCTGGAAGGAGAATGTTCTTCAGCGCCAGAAGAAAGCGTGTATTGCACTCTACACATGCAAAAGAGCCATTGGAAAGAAATGGGGGCTCAGCCCCAAAATATGCAAATGGATCTACACCGCAATCATTCGACCATGCGCTGAGCAAGGCAACAAACCTTAATCTGCTAGGTAAAGTACACAGATCTTGCATGATCTGTATAAGCGGTGCGTTAAGAACAACGCCCAATGAAGCACTCCAGGCCATTCTTGGCATTTTGCCACTCGATCTGGAAGGGCACCGGGTAGCAGCAGCATCGGCTCTGCGTCTAAGGGAAACGTCCGGCTGGGGCGCAAGCACTACTGGACACGCCTGTATTTTGGGATCCTATAGCTTTCTTCCGCTGAGCACGGATCGTTGTGCGACCACAACAGTCGGAGATAGCTGTTTTAAAATCAACATTCCCAGCAGGGAAGAATGGGAGAGCACGGATCGGAGTCCCGCCACTCATGGCGGCACTTCCATTTATACTGATGGCTCGAAGTTAGACGGCAGAGTTGGAGGAGGGGTTTATTCAAAGGATCTGAACCTTGAGCTCTCCTTCAGACTACCTGATCACTGCAGTGTCTTCCAGGCTGAAGTTTCAGCAATCATGGACGCCGCGGCTTGGATAGGCCAACACACTATCGAACACGACATTTTTATATTCAGCGGCCATCAAATCCCTTGGCTCTTATTCGTTCAACTCTGAACAGACGCTCAGCTGTCGTCGATCTCTACAAGAGATGGCCCAACAGAATCGCGTGAACCTCACATGGGTCCCGGGGCATAGGGACATTGAGGGAAATTGTAGGGCAGTCGAACTTGCGAGGCAGGGCACGACCAAGCAGGTTCTTCGGGATAAAGAGCGCTTAGGTATGAGGTTTGCCATATGCAAGCTTATACTGAAGGAGTACACACTCCGCCAAGCCAACGAAAGATGGCTGCAATCTCCAGGATGCCGGATATCCAAAGAAACCTGGCCGAAATGGGATCATAAAAGATCAAGACAAATGTATGCCCTAAGGAGAAGAGAAATCTCCATATTAATAGGCGTATTGACTGGGCACTGCCTCATTTGTGGGCACGCAGAAAGACTTGGTGTGCCCTACCGACGATGCTGTAGGAGTTGTAAGGATGATGAGGAGGAGGAAACGGTGGAGCACCTCATCTGCAACTGCCCGGCTTAAAGTAGCGCGAGAATGCGCTTTTTGGGAGTTCCCTTCCTGGTTAGCCTACGCCAGGTCACGGAGCTGGACATAAAGGACCTGATGGCCTTCATCAAGTCATCTAAATGGTTCGAGGAGGAGTAACGGTGTCGGTATAGGAACGTCAGTCCCGGGATTCTGCTATGTGGAAAATTCCGTTAATACCGGGATTTTCCATATGGCAGGGTCCCGGAACTGACTTTCCTAGTGTTGGTGGTATCACAACGGGCCTTTTAATACTGGCCTAGGTGTGCCTATACGGTAGCCACTTGAACCTAACCTAAATAATTGGAGGTTTTTGGGCGATCACGTTTGACCGATAACTCAGTTATCGATAAATATATCGAAATACATATATCGAAGTCCAAAAGGAACCTGCGGCCTTTCCCTTTCGTTTGTTACCCATATTGTAGATCAATTTTAAAGTTTTTTGGGCAATCACATTTTCACCGAGGACTCAGTTATCGATAAATTTATCGAAATACGCCAAAGTCCAAATAAAACCTGGGGCTTTCCCTTTCGTTTGATACCCATATTGTAGGGCAATTTTAAGGTTTTTTGGGCAATCACATTTTTATTGATAACTCAGTAATCGGTAAATCTATAGAAATATATCGAAGTTCAAATGAAACCTTTCGTTTAATACCCATATTGTACGGCAGTTTTAAGGTTTTTGGGCAATCACATTTTCGCCGATAACTCAGAAATATATCGAAGTTAAAATAAAACCTGGCGCCATCCCCTTTCGCTTGGTATCCATATTATGGGAAACTTTTAAGGTTTTTGGGCAATCACATTTTTACCGATAACTCAGCTATCGATAAATTTATCGAAATATATCGAAGTCCAATTGATACCTGGGGCCATCCCCTTTCATTTAATATCCACATTGTAGAGCAGTTTTAGGTTTTTTGCCCACCTCATTTTCACCGATAACTCAGTTATCGATAAATTTATCGAAATGTATTGAAGTCCAAATGAAACCTGGGACCATGCCCTTTCGTTTGATACCCATATTGTAGGCAATTTTAAGGTTTTTGGGCAATCACATTTTCACCGATAACTCAGTTATCGATAAATTTATCGAAATATATTGATGTCCAAATGAAATCTGGGGCCATTCCCTTTCGTTTGATACTCATATTATAGGATGTTTTTAAGGTTTTTGTCAATAACATTTTCACCGATAACTCAGCTATCGATAAATTTATCGAAATATATCGAAGTCCAAATGAAACCTTGTGTTATCCTCTTTCATTTGATACCCATAATGTAGGGTAAATTTAAGGTTTCTGGGCAATCGCATTTCGACTGATAACTCAGTTATCGATAAATTTATCGAAATATGTCGAAGTCCAAATGAGACCTGAGACCTTCCAGTTTTGTTTGATGGCCATATTGTACGAAGTTTCTGCACCTGTATGGGAAATTTCATAAGTTTAGGTCAAGTGTACTCAGATTTATATGGAAAAACAAAAAAATCGAAAAGTAACGGTCCCTAGCATGGCCGGACCACCCAAAATTAAACAAAAAAAATAGCCTATACCTCCTTCCAGACTATTAGCTGCCTGCCTACCAAATCCGTCTTGCCATTCTCACGTTATTGAGGAACAGAAGTAAACGTCTGGACATCCAAACATCGCTACATTCACATTTATAATATTAGTAAGACTATTGAATACTGAAGCATTTACCAAGGGTATTTAAAATTTTCAAAATTCCCATCAATGGGGAAAGGTAGATTGGTTAAATAATTTGAGGTTTTTGGGCGATCACGTTTTGACCGATAATTCAGTTATCGATAAATATATCGAAATACATATATCGAAGTCCAAATGAAACCTGGGGCCATCCCCTTTCGTTTGATACCCATATTGTTGGCCAATTTTAAGGCTTTTGAGCCATCTCGTTTTCACCTCTGGTATTTCACGTATTGTTACAATACGACGCCATCGACCACACATAAATATTGTCCTTTTGAATTAATATTTGGGAAAAACCCACCGAATTATGAATTTTCAAAAAAAAAAGTCAGTGCAATAAAGACACATGTAAAACAAATGTAAACAAAATAAAAGAAAGAAAACCTTTTCCGATGGCATAACATTAACTATAAGCTAAGTGGGTCAAACATTTTATTACCTCATAATAGAATACTCATACATTAACCAAAATGTATGAGCATTCTTTTAAAGAGAGGAGGTGTAGCATGCACTTCTCCAATAACATAAACTCGATTGAACCCAAATACATTTATGTATGCATGCACAATAACGTAGAGTCATAAGCATGACTAACAACTTAGAAATGTAAGTTTGTAAATTAGATTACTCATAAGGTGATTGTAAGCATATAAAAGACGGCGATGAGCCGAATAAATCATTCCAATTTTAAGACTCAACTCTTGTGTTTTAATTGCGGAATCTTGTGGGGAATTTTAATGCTCACCTAAATGCGGATGAAGAGCTTAGATAATACTCAAACTTACCCCAAACATTACAATAAGTCCATGTATTTGTAGTTAGTCTATAATCGTAATCAGGGGCGCAGCCAGGAGAAAATGTTTGGGGTGGTTTTTAATTTTTTTCTTTTTAACATTTTCCTAGCACAACTATTTACAAAATTATTTTATAGCGCCAGTCAGGATAGCGTAATGAAATTATTTAAAAAAGATAATTATACACATATACATTTGACTGGGCCAAAAATTCAAAATTTCGTTTTTTTTTCAAAAATTATATTGATTCTTTTTAAGGAAGGTGAAAAAAAATTACTGTAATTTTTCAGATTTTTAAATTAAAGTCTAGAGGTCTATCATCGCTAGTTTAAATTTTACAGACTTTACATCATATTTGGTATAAAAACGACAAACCATTGTTGCAAAACACCATTTACCTGAACATATTTTTTAAGGAAATCGAATTCCCTACAAAATTTGCATTGACCAAACTTTTCTCAGACTAGCCGTTTTCTAGTATTCTAGCTTCAAAAATTAGCATGTTTTTTTTTCGATTTCCCATTTTTTCTTTAAAAAATTGTCAAAAATGCAAATATCCATGTACAACAAAGATAGATACAGATTCTTAAAGGAAATTGAGTGCTAAAAACAAAAAAGTTTTCGAGATGCTTCCTCGCAAAGTACAAATTTTTTTATATTTTTACAAAAAAAATTTAAAAAATCCGTAATGATTGTTCAATATGTTTGAATCTGCAGGACCTAGCAAAAAGTGTTGTATGTACTGATTATAGTAAATTTTGTAAGCTTTCAAATTTTTCAAACCGTTTTGGAAGAGCTCAGTTTGTTCTTGAGATATACACGATTAAGTGGAGCTATCTTTTTTGTTTTTTGAAATAACGGTAAATCGTAAATATCTCAAAAAAGGTACCATTCAAGTAAAAATAACCTTGATTTTCGGAATTAGGTGATTTTACATAGGAATTTCACCAGTGCTATTATACCTTTTACCAATTTCATCGTTCTACCGTAATCAGGTTAAAAAATATGAGACGTGAAATATACAAAAAGGGCGATGTCACGCCTACTTTTAAAAATTTATCAAAAAAATCATAATATAATGTCTAGGGGGTTCATCCTACCAAACTATATCATTTTAGCCATTTCCGTTAAAGTCAGTTTATGTGATTTTCGATATCGAAAGTGGACGTGGTTGGAGAGCTATTTTCCAGTTTCATCAGGTATACTCCCAATGATAATAGTATGCTTTGTGCCAAATTCCATCGTTCTGTCGTAATCAGTTTAAAAGTTACGACCAGTCAAATTTTCAAATATGCCGCCCTTAAAAGTGGGCGATGCCACGCCCACTATAAAAAATTTATGAAAAAATCATAAGAGAATCCCCAGGGGGATTCACATATAAAAATATATCATTTTAGACATTTCAGCTGCCGAGATATGTCAATTTGTGTGATTTTCGATATCGAAAATGAGGGCGTGGTTATCATCCGACTTCGCCCATTTTCAATAGCAACCTACCTTGTCCAGAAATTAACCTGTATACAAAATTTCATGCAAATATCTCAATTTTTGCGCAAGTTATCGTATACACAGACGGACGGACGGACATGGCTCCTCTTTTCAGTCTAAGAACTTTCATATAAGGAACTCTATATCTATCTCGATTATTTTGTGCCGTTATGTGAACAAAATTAATAAAACCTTGTACTAGTACTAGTACGCTGGGTATAAATATTGTTTGAAGTCTTTTTTACCTTCAAGTCTGGGAAATTTCGCACGGCTCTCTAATGTCGTCGCCATAACAGCCTCTACATTTGCCGGTATAACCCGTTTGGAAACGCTAGCTAGCAATTGAACATGTCGTTCCGTTCCTTGTATGTGTGATGGAAGTTTTGGATCATTAAACGGTGGATCATCTCGATTTATATATTCTTTCAATGTATCGTACGGAATGCTTCGCGTGAATGGTGGTTCAAATACGATATTTATATCATTCAAATTGATCATTTCCGTATAACTTGTGCAATTAAAGTTTATATCTGGTTTTTTATAAACTCTAAGTTCCATTGGCTCGTTTACATCGGTTCGATAGCGTAGAATTTTCTTGATGGCACAGTCGCGCTTTTCTTTCCTATCATCAAACAACATTGATTACAAGATATTTTCCGAATGCGCATATTATGAATTATCTTTAATTACTTGATTGATAATTTTGCGTAAACGAGGTTGTAGAAATCGTGACCAACCAATGAACTTGAAAAATAATGCACTGCCGTACACGACAGAGCTGTAATACTTGATATTGAAGTACATTGGCACATATTTAACATTTAATTATAAATTCAACCGGAATTCTTAAATTTGCATCTGGGTTTTCCGTTGTCACATATAATCGCTATAATCTAGCGGCCTTGGTGAGCCACCGAGAATGTACAATCTTCCCTAGTTTGATGTTGGCCAGATCCACCGGAACCACGCCGCTAGAAATTGCATGGGCCATGTCGTATAAGTACTTCGAATCAGTGGAAAATTTAATTTTTTCTGGAGCAGGGGCATATTTTGCACTTCAATTTTCTAAAAGCCGTCCACCACCTGAAAATATATAATAATAAAATAATTAAAAATGGTTGACAATTATAATAAATGAGTGATAGCAATAACTTACCGGAAGAGTTTCACAAGTTTCTATTTGACAGCTCAGTTTTCCGGTTGCCCATCTTGGTCCACTGCTGGTTTATTTATCCAAAGCTTCAAACAAATGCCGAAACGGAAGTTCGTTGAAATGTAGAAGGCAAACGAACCAATGCAATGGTATTTTTAACAGCAATTCAAATCGTAGTATAATTCCACCGTGTGGGCCAGTGTTTGTTGGCTCACCGTCAGTGCATATTCCAATTAATGCATCCAGTGATATATTTTTATCGTTGAAAAAACCATTTAATTTGGTTGTTTTGTATTCAGCGGTTTCATGTTCCAGTCTTACGTAACCAATCAGTTCAGAACTGGGTTCTCTCAAAATAACAAGATGAGGTTCTTTTACCATCCTAGTATGATACTTCTCATCAATTTTATCTATCGTTAAAGTATCATCTTTTCTGTATGTGTGTATTCATCGAATGAAAACGCTAACAAATTGGTATCATCTAACCGTTTCCGAAGCAGTTCTTGTCTGCATTTCTCTTTTTCTCTGCGAACTTTCGATTTGTCCATGATGAGAGGTTTCCCATGCTTATCTTTAATCTTGCAAAAGAGCGGTTCTCAATGCTGATGTTACTCTGTCAGGCACACAAAATCTGTCACATACCAAGGCAAAGTTAAAACAATCGTATCTCTCTGTGTATTGTGAACTTGTGCTTCTATCTATATCTTCTTGAACCGGTAGCGGTGCCTATGTTGAATCATCGGGATCTTGGTATGTTGGCATTGATGACATAGACGTTGCTCCTTGCTCTTCAGTTTCCATCAGAAATGCGTCCATTGTTAGTCTTCTTTGATTATTTTGATCGTGCATGAACTGTTTGAGGCGTTCGGGAACCCAGCCGCATGTACATGGAGCTGCCTTCAAATCGCATTTACATGTTCCAACGTAAAAAATTGTTTCCAGAGATTTTACATACTCTGTAAATTGTTGGGTGTTGTTTCTTCTCTTAATTTGCTCACTGTTTTTCAGCATTATTTCCATACCAATTTTTTCCCAAATTCCAATCAACGGTATAAATGCAGAATAGCTCCAACTCCCAAATTAAAAAAAAAAATGGTCAGGATTTATAGATATAATTGAGGTGAGTATAAATATATACATTTTTTTGGGGCAAACAACAACAACAAGAGTTATTAAGGGTCAAAGTTCATTTAAAGCGTTTTTTGAAATCAAAATTTAAATTTTGCATTGGGTAGGTAGTTGAATTACCTTTCATTGTACCGTTGCTGGCTGTCCAAAACCGCGTATACGCAAAATGCAATACAACACGTTGCCACGGTTCAGGCAACCACTTTATTTATCATAAGCGCGGCCGAAGGCCGCCAGTTCAGAAAGGTGTTCTGCACATAAATACCATTGATCCCGCCCATAGAGTGCGTACCGTGGCACTTTGCAACCACCCGGAGTTGGCATGGCGTAGCCCAGGGTTAATTATCATAAGCGCGGCCGCCTACGCAGAAGGACTTGGCATGATGTAGACCAATTTTGCACATACGTGGTTTCGCACTGGTTTAATTGGACCAAGGATATTATATAGTTTTTCAAATGAAAGCTTACATTATTACACATGTTACTAAATTATCTTTACACATAGTTAATCTAACAATTAAATTGAAAAAAATTAAGTTTCTTAAAAATTGGAGATATTTTTAAGAAAATTGGATTATTTTAGGAAATTCTTTGCAGCTTCATATTCAAGATATATGTATTAAATGAAAGGTATTGAAATTACCTATCCAACGACGCCAAAATCTTGGAAATCGGTTCGTACTTTAGGAGAAATTAGATTTAAAAAAATTGTTTTTATGACCTTGAATAACTTTTGTTGTTGTTGTTTGCCCCAAAAAAGAAATACACCCTTATGTTCGTTATAAAAATACCTATCGATCCCAATATTTTGTTTTTTTATTTGTTTAGAGAGTTGGAGCTATTCTTCATTTGTTCCCAATCAACTTATCTTGTACTTAAATATGTGAATGATTTATGGGACAACTTTTTTGTTCTGTTTTAGCACGTTCGCTTAAGTAAAAATAATATCTCAAGATATCCAGATGGGTTGGTAAATTAAGATCAGTTAAATCAGTAGACACACCAAAAACAGTAACATCATGCTTGGGTATATGACTCCTTTGGTTTTCGATAGTTGGTGATGTAGTTGCTTCATCTTGCGGTGTAGAGGATGGTGGATTCATTGTAAACTTTTTGATTTGGAATGGTCATTTCACTTTTTATTTTTTTGAAATATTTTTTATCTGAAATTAGCACTTCACACTTTGAGTTCTTCACAACGACTTAATGCATTCACAAAAACTGTTGCGTTATATATGGTCTACGAGACGAGGTAAAAAGAATGAAATGGTAATATCAATTCTACCTGCTGTGTGTGTGTTGGGGGACATCAGAATTTTAGAGGTATGGTTCCTTCGGCCTATTCTATACATACATACATTTATATTCAGAAGTGTGCACAAAACTTTTTTTTTTTTTCAAAACCTCACCGATTTTGAAACTTGTCATTTCATTGGATAGTGGGTAAGACTCAGTTTCGTGCTAAAAATATTTCGTCAAAATTCATGTCTTTGTTAATGTTATTGGAGGTTGAATTTTTGATAATTTTAGATAATTTCTGATAATGATAATATTGAAAAAATATTTTCTCATAAACTACTGCAGATAAATCAATGAATTTTTATTTTACTTAGAGATAATTGTTTTTACTATACTATAAGTAATTTTATGCGATCTTTTTGCTTAAACAATAATTAAATAATTTTCTTTTGTATTGATGAGAAAATAAGCCTTACAAAAAATTAGCGCTCTAACTTAACCCTTAGGGGTGGCTTTTTTTTCGCCCTTTCCCATACATTTTGTATGGGGAAAAATGGCATTTTTTTCAAAGTGTATTTTCTTTTAATTTTGAAACTTTTTTGATCATCTTTTTACATACTCTTAAAGTTGAAGCTTTGGAGCTTCCAAAATGGAAAGCCATGTGCGATTATCTTAACTTTTAAGATAATTACAGCCATTTGAAAATGACTGACTTTTGTACTATTGCACACACATACACAGTACTAGACCTAAATCCCGGGTTCACCGAAAATAAATTTTTAAATACAATTAAGTTATCTTGTATATATGTACTTTAAGTAAAACATCATTCCCCTCGTGTAGGGTTGACACCTTGCCGCGGTACGAGGGCTTAAGTCGATAGCCACAGGGCTGCGCTGCCCTTGTGATCATAGTGCCGCCGGTACTACATCACGAGAGAAGCCAAGCCTCTCTGGCGCGACGACTAAGATCTTCCCCTCCCAATCCTGGGTGTTATGCGACCACGTGCCCATTGGACGTTTGCAGCCGGGAGGCAAATCGTGGCTGTAATCGAATGGAGCCTCTCTGATACCGGGCCGCCTCGGAGAGTAACTATGGCCGTACCGCGGCATGGGGCTCTGCCGCGGCGGACGACACATTCCCCATACTCTTCCTTTGACCCTAAACTGGCCTTGCCCGGCAAGGGGTCGTACGAACAAGATGAAAAAAAGTAATAAAAACCTTAAAAATAATGATACAACCATGTATACTGCCCAGCAGAGGCGGAAAATGCTGGAGCAAGCGAGAACGCAACGTCGGAGGACAAACTCCATTTCTTCATCAGCCGAGAGATCGACAGCGATGGCAACTACGAGTCGATCAGCTCTGGATAATAAGGGGGCAATCCCCAAAGTAAGTACCGGTACCGAGCCCTAGTAAGTGCCGGTACCGAAACCAAGTCTTTAACGTCTGTAACAGTGGTCTCACGACCTGGCCCCAGAGATCCAAATAAGGGAACGACCGCGATGGCAACTACGGGTCGAAATTTACCCCAAAAGACATCTCCCAGTCGCTCTGAGTACTTGGACAAAAGAGCGGCCGCGAGGATACTGAAGAAATACGAGGGTATTTCACAAATCCCTTCAAACGCCAGAGATCGGACGTGGATTTAAAACCTCACCCGAAGCGGCAGCAACACGCCCCCGTAATGGGTAAACTCAGCTTTGCTGAAGTGACTAAGGATAGGATCCTCATAGGCGTCATTGACCGAGGTAATGAAAACTGGGCCATCCCTAGGGACCAGTGGCGGTTCGTCCGGAACGCTATCGGTAATGCCCTTCTCGACATTATGGATGAGTCTCCGGGTGCCACTCCGATGGGTTCTGATGCGGGATGGCACCAGGGCCGAATCAAGGTATTCGCTTGCGAGGATGCAAAAACTGTTGCACTGTACAAGGCAGCAGCTGCAAGACTAGGTGAGATCTACCAAGGGGCAAGAATCGAGGTTGTCGACTGGAAGGACATCCCGGCTCGGCCAAGGGCAAGAGCGTGGATTCCTGCTATCCCTGCTGAACCTGAGAGAATTCTCAGGATGCTGAGGATCATGAACCCGTCTCTCCCGACGCAGGACCGGGGTGTAAATCTGGTCGAGGACGCGGTAGGGCCTGATAGGCAAGTGGTCTTCACCTTGAATAAGGAGGCACTCGAGCCCCTTAAACGGTGCAATGGACGAGTGCACTACGGCATGGGTCAGATCGTGATCCACGTATACCGCGGCGATGCACAGCGCGCTGCTATTTCGGCTGCACCGGAGGACTCGGACATCGCAGTGCCGGAAGGGGAGTCGGAGATGTCCGACTCGGAAAGTATGGTATCTGCCACGTCAAATGGCGAAGGAGCAGTGAACAGCTCGGAGATGGGAGACAGCCTGCTGGACGGGGAGGACCTCAACGTCACAGTGATAGCAGCTAGTCCTGAGCGCACCACAGTTGACACTGCCACAGTTAGTAGGATCTCTGCCACGCCAAACCGTGGTCTGAAGAAATCGTCGTTGAAAGATAAGCCTCCAGACGAGGTGGAACTCGACGATACGGCGGTGGCAGGGAAGTCTGAGCACTCTCATGTTGGTGGTGATTCAGATAAACCTGCACAAATCTAAAGCAGCCTCGGCTGCTTTAATCAGTCGTCTCTTTAAAGGCGACGTAGATGTGGTCCTCATCCAAGAACCCTGGGTCAACAGCTTAAGGATTTGCGGTTTGGGGACTAAGGGTTATAAGCTTATTCGAGGCAGCGAGGGGGGCAGGGTTAGAGCCTGTATTTTAGTTAAGTCTGAGCTGAATGCATTTCTCTTGCCCAACTATACCAATGGTGACGTTACAGCTGCCAGTTTAACAGTCGACAGTACCAGTCTGACGATGGCGTCGGTCTATATGCCCTACGACGCCGAAGAACCTCCGCCACAGAGGGAGGTATAAGACCTGGTGGCAAAATTTTCCATGTGTCATCTTATTATCGGAACTGACGCCAATGCTCATCACGTCCAGTGGGGAAGCTCCGATATCAATGCTAGAGGAGAGTCGTTGTTTGACTATTTGTTAACAACTAACCTGGTAGTTTGCAACGTGGGTAACGAACCTACGTTTATTACTAAAACTCGTAGGGAGGTAATAGATCTCACTATTTGCAGCGAAGGCGCTTATGAGTGGGTCAGAAAATGGCGCGTTCTCGATGAGCACTCATTCTCCGACCACCGGTACGTAGAAATAGTTCTAGACTTTTCTGTTGAGCAGCCGGTTATGAAACGCAACCCACGTAACACTAACTGGCAGCTACACAATGAAATACTATCTAGGGACTTACCAGCACTGCCCCCACAAGTCCCCTCATCAGTAGGGGAGTTGGAGGATCTGGTAAAGACCTTTACAACGGCGCTCTCGAATGCCTTAGAGCAGGCTTGCCCAGTGCCAAAACCACGCGGTAAACATAGGCCGCATTGGTGGTCCTACGACCTGGACTCGCTCCGAAAATCATGTAGGACACAATTTAATAAGGCCAAGAGCCTTGGCACGGACACTCAATGGCTCGAATATAAAGTTAAACTCAGGGCCTACAAAAAAGCTCAGAGGCAGGCGAAGAGAGTATCGTGGAGAAATTTCTGCACTGGGGTCGAAAATGTCGACGATACAGCGAGACTTAGACGAGTGCTCTCAAAAACTCAAACAGCCACAAGCTATTTGCGCAAACCTGACGGATCCTGGACCAGCACGGAGAGGGAAACCCTAGAGCTGCTCTTGAATACGCACTTCCCAGGGAACTTGCATGAGGAACCTACAACAAACCTAGCTGTATACATACCCATCACGGAGGAAAAGGTTAGGTGGGCGGTTAAAAGCTTCGAACCGTTCAAGGCTGCCGGGCCAGACGGGATTATTCCCGCACAACTCATAAACACGCTGGAGACATCAGCCAAATGGCTGGTATTTCTCTATACAGCCTGCCTGGCTCTTAGCTACATTCCGTGCTCCTGGAGAAGTGCCACGGTAGTGTTTATTCCTAAGGCGGGGAAGGCGTCTCATTACGAGCCGAAGGACTACAGGCCGATCAGTCTCTCATCCTTTGTGCTCAAAACCTTCGAGAGGATAATAAATGACTACCTCTCCTCTACTATTGATAGCAACCTGATCTGTAGCTATCAGCATGCATGCTAACTAATGGCGGCGATATACCAACAGGTTATCATAACCTCTAACGAGATTTTTAGCCGAGCTTCTCTTTCCAACTTGTGGCGTGTTGCTTTTTGAGTTTTCTACAAGTTGGCGGGACCTACAGTTTTTTGCCGACTCCGAACGGCACTTGCAAAGCAAATGAATTTTTTGCTGAGAAGCTTCTCATGGCAGAAATACACCCGGAGAGTTTGCCAAACCACTGCCGAGGGGCGGCCCCGTTTAGAAAAATTATTTTTCTAAATAATTTTTGATGTTACTTTTGCCGGGCATCGAACCGCCACGACTTGGTGTAGAAGGCCGAACACTTAACCGCTACACCACGGCGGCCGCAGCATGCATACACCAAAGGGAAATCTACAGAAACTGCGCTTCACAGCCTAGTTTCTGTTATTGAAAAATCGCTGTATGAGAAGGAGTACTGTCTTGCGGCCTTTTTAGATATTGAAGGAGCCTTCAACAACATAAGCCCTGATTCTATAAACACCACTTTAACAAGTTTGGGCATAAGCAGGTCTCTTATTGGACTTATTGATCAACTGCTAAGGGGTAGACGAATAGTTTCATCACTGGGCTCGGTTGACTTATCACGCTATGTCACAAGGGGAACGCCTCAGGGTGGTGTTCTCTCCCCGCTTCTATGGAACCTCACTGTCAACTCGATGCTGCGAGACACAAGCTGGGGGGCGGGAAGGTAGTGGCATATGCAGACGACTTAGCTATAGTATATAGGGGCAAATTCCCACAAACCCTGTGCGACTTGATGCAAGTAGCACTGCGAGAGGTTTCCTCATGGTGCTCGCGCTGCGGACTGAGCATCAACCCGGGAAAAGTAGAACTGGTTCTTTTCACCAACCGCTATAAGATACCACCGCTAACACTACCAAAACTGAATGACGTGCACCTGAACCTGGCTGACAAAGCCAAGTTCTTAGGCACAGTTCTGGATAGGAAACTAACCTGGAAGGAGAATGTTCTTCAGCGCCAGAAGAAAGCGTGTATTGCACTCTACACATGCAAAAGAGCCATTGGAAAGAAATGGGGGCTCAGCCCCAAAATATGCAAATGGATCTACACCGCAATCATTCGACCAATCATGCTCTATGGAGTTGTGGTATGGTGGCCTGCGCTGAGCAAGGCAACAAACCTTAATCTGCTAGGTAAAGTACACAGATCTTGCATGATCTGTATAAGCGGTGCGTTAAGAACAACGCCCAATGAAGCACTCCAGGCCATTCTTGGCATTTTGCCACTCGATCTGGAAGGGCACCGGGTAGCAGCAGCATCGGCTCTGCGTCTAAGGGAAACGTCCGGCTGGGGCGCAAGCACTACTGGACACGCCTGTATTTTGGGATCCTATAGCTTTCTTCCGCTGAGCACGGATCGTTGTGCGACCACAACAGTCGGAGATAGCTGTTTTAAAATCAACATTCCCAGCAGGGAAGAATGGGAGAGCACGGATCGGAGTCCCGCCACTCATGGCGGCACTTCCATTTATACTGATGGCTCGAAGTTAGACGGCAGAGTTGGAGGAGGGGTTTATTCAAAGGATCTGAACCTTGAGCTCTCCTTCAGACTACCTGATCACTGCAGTGTCTTCCAGGCTGAAGTTTCAGCAATCATGGACGCCGCGGCTTGGATAGGCCAACACACTATCGGACACGACATTTTTATATTCAGCGGCCATCAAATCCCTTGGCTCTTATTCGTTCAACTCTGAACTGACGCTCAGCTGTCGTCGATCTCTACAAGAGATGGCCCAACAGAATCGCGTGAACCTCACATGGGTCCCGGGGCATAGGGACATTGAGGGAAATTGTAGGGCAGACGAACTTGCGAGGCAGGGCACGACCAAGCAGGTTCTTCGGGATAAAGAGCGCTTAGGTATGAGGTTTGCCACATGCAAGCTTATGCTGAAGGAGTACACACTCCGCCAAGCCAACGAAAGATGGCTGCAATCTCCAGGATGCCGGATATCCAAAGAAACCTGGCCGAAATGGGATCATAAAAGATCAAGACAAATGTATGCCCTAAGGAGAAGAGAAATCTCCACATTAATAGGCGTATTGACTGGGCACTGCCTCATTTGTGGGCACGCAGAAAGACTTGGTGTGCCCTACCGACGATGCTGTAGGAGTTGTAAGGATGATGAGGAGGAGGAAACGGTGGAGCACCTCTTCTGCAACTGCCCGGCTTTAAGTGGCGCGAGAATGCGCTTTTTGGGAGTTCCCTTCCTGGTTAGCCTACGCCAGGTCACGGAGCAGGACATAAAGGACCTGATGGCCTTCATCAAGTCATCTAAATGGTTCGAGGAGGAGTAACGGTGTCGGTATAGGAACGTCAGTCCCGGGATTCTGCTATGTGGAGAATTCCGTTAATACCGGGATTTTCCACCGCCTTTTTAATTAATCCGAGTAATATATATGATTTAAAGTATGCATTTTCCAAAGAAATTAGCTTATCAGCCATTGGGGGGAGCTCGAGAGCATCCTTCGTAATACAGAAAACATGCTTCATAACGAAAACCATTCTAATATCAGCGACGAAGTGGTTGAAGTTGACAAGCCCGTTAGTCTAAAAGAAAAGTTGCATCAAGTTTTGACTAGTAGCTCCCAAATTTCCATCAATAGAAACGAATATGAATTTAAAAAAAGGTTTGGGGAAAGAAATTGATATTTTTTGGAATGGGGGGCAACAAAGGCTATTATAAGATTTGTTTACTGACCAAAAAAAAAGTTCAGAGCAGGTTAGAGCAGAGCAGAGCAGGGCAGCTGACAAAATAGAAATAGAGCAACTTAGAGCAACTCAGAGCAGAAATGCCATGAAACACTTGAATCTCGATAGTTTCTTTTTATTTGGTAAATCTTCAAAATTAATGCAAATTCACGTATACAAAAACATTGATTTTCTTGCAAGGTCATTTTTTTGAAGTTTTCAAAAATTTATTTTTTCCTGACTCAAAATTGCTTCTCTGCTCTATCTTACTCCATAAAAAAAGCTAGAGCAGAAATTTGTGATCTGGATTACTCTAGTTTTGTTTTGAGCGTACTCATGAAACAAAAGATAGAGCAACCTAGAGCAAGAAAAGTGTTCGTTAAACACAATTTTGTGAAATATCTCAATCTGGCGTAAGCTAGAGCAGCCCAATAAACAAACCTATTTTCAGAAAGCATTTGACTTTTTGTCAAGTGTTCAACCTGTTGAGGTTCAGGTTAAGAGATGACACTATTAATGCAATAATTTCTTCAAGATCACACTTCAAACTTTAGAAAAAGTAATTTTTCTCTAAGTCAAATGGCATTCATTTTTATTTTTATTTTTTTGTAAGTCGTTACCCTGCAGTCAACTTAACTAGTTTTATACTAATCAAATACCAGTCAGCCAGACGGCCTCAACTAGTTCGAGTTCTGTAATTTTTCCATATTACCAACTGGTATTTTTAACACGGCGATGTCCTACGAGATGGTAATTGTCCTTCTCTGCATCAGCACCATACCAATTAGCTGACTAGTCATCCTCTGCATCAGGAATATACCAGTTGATATACTTGTTATTATACACATCGTGAAGGGTGGATACCTTGCCGCGGTACGAGGGCTTAAGTCGATAGCCACAGGGCTACGCTGCCCTTGTGATCATAGCTCCGTACGGCACTTCATCACGAGAGCAGCCTAGCCTCTCTGGCGCGACGACAAAGATCTTCCTCTCCCAATCCAGGGTGTTATGCGAAACCGTGCCCATTGGACGTTTGCAGCCGGGAGGCAAATCGTGGCTGTATTTGAACGGAGCCTCTCTGACACCGGGTCGCCTCAAAGAGTAAGCATGGCCTTACCGCGGTACGGGGCTCTGCCGCGGCGGACGACACATTTTCCCCTACTCTTCCCTTGACCCTAAGCTGGCCTTGTCCGGCGATGGGTCGTACGAACAAGATGAACTCAAATAACCTAAATAAAAACGAAAAATCTAAAAAACAAACAACGCCAAATTTCACTCCTCAGCAAAGGAGAGCTATGGAGAAGCAGGCGAGAAAGCAACAACAACGCCGCAGGACAACCTCCGTTCCACAATCAAGGGGCGGATCGACAGCGATGGCAACTACGAGTCGGTCAACCAACCCTCTATCGAATAAGATTGACTTGTTGGGAGCTAGCACCAGTGCGGTTGCCAACGCAGCTAACCGGACAAGGGCGGATGCTAAACTCCCATCAACCGCTGATATGAAAACCAATATCTTTACGTCTGTGGCAGCGGTCTCACGACCTGGCCTCGGAGTTTCGAAGGAGAAGGAAGCTGCAACTGAGATGTCGGCAAGGAGCGACCGCGATGGCAACTACGGGTCCGCACTCCCGGGAGACATCTCCCCGCCGCTTCACATACCACGAGAAAAGATTGGCTGCAAAGATCCTGAAGAGGTATGAAGGGGTACCGCAGGAATCACTGTCGCCGAATTCCAGTAAATCGGTAGAGCTAGCGAAAGCTGTGATACCGGATTTCCAAAATTCGTACATGCCAAAGAGGTTAAAAGTTAAGCCTTTCAAGCGCCAGAGATCGGACCTGGAGTTAAATCCCCCTCCCAAGCGGCATCAGAATACCCCTGGAGCAGGCAAACTAAGCTTTGCTGAGGTAACCAAGGAAAGGATCCTTATAGGTGTCCTTGACCGAGGCAATGACCGTCTGGCCATCCCCAAGGACCGGTGGCGTTACGTGCGAAATGAACTCGGTAACATTCTTCTCAACGTTGCTCCGGAGTTTCCGGGTAGTTCGGCGCGAGTAACGGATGCGGGTTGGCACCAGGGTCAGATTAAATTACTCGCATGCGAGGATGCAAAAACTGTAGCACTGTACAAGGCAGCAGCTGCTAAACTGGATGAAGTCTACAAGGGCGCAAAGATAGAGGTCGTCGACTGGATGGACATTCCAGCTCGTCCAAGGGCAAGGGCGTGGATTCCGGCCATCCCTGACGAACCCGAGAGAATTCTCGGGATGCTACGGCTAATGAATCCGTCCCTCCCAACGCATGAATGGAGTGTTAATCGGGTCGGGGATGCGGTAGGGCCCGACAGACAGGTGGTGTTCACCATGAATAAAGAGTCAATCGAGCCCCTCAAAAGGTGCAATGGCCTAGTACACTACAGCGTAGGCCAGATCGTTATCCACGTATAACGTGGTGATGCTCAGCGCGCTGCCATCTCGGCTGCTCCGGGGGAACCGGAAAACGAATCCCTTGGCGATAGTGCTGTGAACAACTCGGAGATGGAGGACAGCCTACAGGACGAGGAAGTCCTCGACGTCACGGTGTTAGCAGCCAACGCTGAGCGATTAACATCTAACGCTACAGGCAGCAGGACTCTGCAACGCCACATCGGGCAGTTAATCGGTACAACTCGTCGTTGATAGGCAACCTCCGGGATGGAGCAAACCTCGACGATATGGGGACGGCAGGGAAGTCTGTGCGCTCTCATGTTGGTGGTACTTCAGATTAATCTGCACAAATCTAAAGTGGCTTCGGCTGCTTTAAGTAGTCGTCTTTCTAAAGGCGACGTGGATGTGGTCCTCATCCAAGAACCCTGGGTCAATAGCTCGAGAATCTGCGGATTGGGGACTAAGGGCTTCAAGCTCATTCGAGCCAGCGAGGAGACCAAAGTCAGAACGTGTATTTTGGTCAAGTCTGAGTTTAACTCCTTTCTCCTACCTAACTACTCCAATGGTGATATTACCGCTATCAGTCTAACGGTCGACAGCACCCGGCTGACGGTGGCGTCGGTCTATATGCCCTACGACGCCGCAGAACCCCCACCACAAACGGAGGTGAAAGACCTGGTGTCAAATTTCTGCACGGGTAATCTTATTATTGGAGCGGACGCTAATGCTCACCATGTCCAATGGGGGAGCTCCGACATCAATGCCAGGGGCGAGTCTCTGTTTGATTACCTCTTAACAACCAACCTGGTGATTTTCAACGTGGGTAATGAGCCTACTTTTATCACTAAGACCCGCAGGGAGGTCATAGACCTTACTATCTGTAGTGAAGGCGCTTATGAGTGGGTCACAAAATGGCGCGTTCTGGAAGAACATTCTTTCTCCGACCACCGTTACATAGAAATGGTTCTAGACTTTATTGTAGAACAACCTATCATGAAGCGCAATCCACGTAACACTAATTGGCAGTTACACAATGAAATATTAGACAGAGACCTGCCAGTACTGCCCTCACAAGCCCCCTCATCAGTAGAGGAGCTGGAGGATCTTGTTACTACATTTACATCGGCGCTCTCAAATGCTCTAGGACAGGCTTGTCCAGTGCCAAAACCACGCGGTAAACACAGGCCACATTGGTGGTCCTACGATTTGGATTCGCTCCGCAAATCATGCCGGAAACAATTTAACAAGGCCAAGACCCTCGGCTCTGAGCCTCACTGGCACGAATATAAAGCTAAACTAAGGGCCTACAAAAAAGCTCTGAGACAGGCGAAGAGGACCTCGTGGAGAAATTTCTGCTCTGGCGTCGAAAAGGTCGATGACACAGCGAGACTTAGACGAGTCCTCTCGAAAAGTCAAACAGCCATCAGCTATTTGCGAAAACCTGACGGATCCGGGACCAGCACGGAAGAGGAAACCCTTGAGCTGCTCTTGAATACACATTTTCCGGGGAATCTGCATGACGCACCACTAGCATCTGCAACAAACCTGGCAGTAAATGTACCCATCCCTGAGGTAAGGTGGGCAGTTAAGAGCTTTGAACCGTATAAGGCTGCCGGGCCGGACGGGATTATCCCCGCGCAACTCATAAACACGTTGGAGACATAAGCTAAATGGCTGGTATTTCTCTTCACAGCCTGTCTGGCTCTCAACCACATTCCGGGCTCCTGGAGAAGCGCCACGGTAGTGTTTATCCCTAAGGCTGGGAAGGCATCCCACTACGAGCCAAAAGACTACAGACCGATCAGTCTCTCGTCCTTTGTACTAAAAACCTTTGAGAGGATACTAAGCGACTACCTCTCAACGACTATTGATAGCAACCTTATCTCTAGCTATCAGCATGCATACACCAAGAGTAAATCAACAGAAACAGCTCTGCACAGCCTAGTATCTGTCATTGAGAAATCGCTGTGTCAAAAGGACTACTGTCTCGTGGCCTTCTTAGACATTGAGGGGGCTTTCAACAATATAATCCCGGAGGCGATCAACTCCGCTCTAACTAATCTGGGCGTAGATAGATAGATAGGGGGGGGGGGGGGGGGGGCGGGAAGATAGTGGCATACGCAGACGATTTAGCTATTGCATTCAGAGGTAAGTTCCCACAAACTCTGTGTGACCTGATGCAAGTAGCACTGCGAGAGGTTTCGAAGTGGTCCTCTCGCTGCGGACTTAGTATCAACCCGGGGAAAGTGGAACTTGTCCTCTTCACCAACCGGTACAAAATACCGCCACTAAGCCTACCGGAAATTCCATAGATCCAATATGATCTGTATAAGCGGTGCGCTAAGGACAACGCCCAACGAAGCCCTCCAGGCCATTCTGGGCATTTTGCCACTTGATCTGGAAGGGTTTCGGTCAGCAGCGGCATCAGCTCTGCGCCTAAAAGAAACCTCTAGTTGGGGTGCGGGTACTATTGGACACTCCAGTATTCTGGAATCTTACAGCGTTCTCCCTCTAAGCACAGATCGTTGTGCGACCACTAGAGTCGGGGATAGCTGTTTCAAAATAAACATTCCCAGCAGAGAAGACTGGGAGAGGACGGATTGGTGTCCCGTAACAAATGGTGGCACTTCCATATACACCGACGGCTCGAAGTTGGACGGCAGAGTTGGAGGAGGGGTTTATTCAAGGGATTTGGACCTTGAGCTCTCCTTCAGACTACCTGATCATTATAGCGTCTTCCAGGCGGAAGTCTCGGCAATCCTGGACGCCGCGGCCTGGTTAAGCAAACGTGTTATCGTAGAAGATATCACTATTTTTAGCGATAGCCAAGCGGCAATCAAATCCCTTGGCTCATACACGTTCAACTCTGAACTGACGCTCAGCTGTCGTCGATCTCTACAGGAGATGGAGATGCAAACTAATGCTGAAGGAGCACACACTCCGTCAAGCCAATGAAAGATGGCTGCAATCCCCAGGGTGTCGGATATCGAAACAAACCTGGCCAAAATGGGATCTTAAAAGGTCTAGACGCATTTATGCCCTAACTAGGAGGGAAATCTGCATATTGATAGGGGTATTAACCGGTCACTGCCTCATTGGTAGGCATGCAGAAAGGCTAAGTGTGCCCTACCGACGATGCTGCAGGAGTTGCAAAGATGATGAGGAGGAGGAAACAGTGGATCACCTCATCTGCAACTGTCCGGCTTTAAGCGGCGCGAGAACGCGCTTTTTGGGAGTTCCGTTCCTAGATAGCCTAAGCCAGATCGCGGAACTGGACATAAAGGACTTGATGGGCTTCATAAAGTCATCTAAGTGGTTCGAGGAGGAGTAACGGTGTCGGTTAAGGAGTGTCAGTCCCGGGATTCTGCTATGTGGAAAATCCCAACAACTCAGGGATTTTCCATATGGCTGGGTCCCGGGACTGACTTTCCTTGTGTTGGTGGTATCACAACGGGCCTTTCAAAACTGGCCTAAGTGTGCCTCTGCGGCAGCCACTTGAACCTACCTACCATACACATCAGTATCATACCATTTAAGATACTAGTTCGTATATACGTCAGGATCATACCAGTTTAAAGACTACTTCATATATGCATCAGAATCATACCAGTTGAAAGACTAGTTCATACATACATATATGCACACAATCATACCAGTTGACAGACTAGTTCATATATGCATCAGAATCATACCAGTCGACGGACTAGTTCATATATGCATCAGAATCAAACCAGTTGGCAGACTAGTTCATATCTGCATCAGAATCATACCAGTTGGCATACTAGTTCATATGGGCATAAGAATCATACCAGTTGACAGACTTGTTCATATATGCATCAGAAACATACCAGTTGGCAAAGTAGTTCATATATCCATCAGAATCATACCAGTTGACAGACTAGTTCATATATGCATCAGAATCATACCAGTTGGCAGACTAGGTCATTTATGCATCAGAATTATACCATTTGACATACTAGTTCATATATGCATCAGAATCTTACCAGTTGACATACTAGTATATATATATATCAGAATCAGGACATACTAATCATTATGCCCATTCAGATCGTACCACTTGTCATACTAGTCCACGAATTTGACATTAATTCCAGTTGGTATACGTCGGTCTATGCACCAGTATCATAGTCAGCCTCTACATCAGCAATATACCAGTTTATTCTTTAGAAAGCATCTGTGAATTACAAGGTAAAAAAGAAGCAGTTACAAGAGAAAAAGAAAAACAATTGTCCTCTTCTGCATCAGCACCAAACCAATTGGTATACTAGTCAGCCTCTACATCAGCATTATACTAGTTGATATACTAGTTCATACACATCCAAAAATGAGCTAAAGGCTCCGAGTTCGATTCTCGGTAAAGTTAACACAAGTTTTTTTGTTTCTATAGTTTTCAAATTATGTTGGTTATTGTATTTTTAACTTAATTATTGAATTCAACTTGCAATGGCTCCTTTCAAATTCCGCGTTCGTCAAGTTTGATTATATAGGTGAAGGCCCAATTGCATTCAACTTTGTAGGATCCACTTTCATACAAAGTTTTTTAAACGTAAAGCGAAGCGAAATTTTTGCAAATGCTCAAAAACGAGGAGCGCATTTGTCAAAGTTTTATGTAATTGGGGCTTTGGAGTTGTATTTTTAGGTAAGTTAAATTAAGGTTACTGTTTAAGCGACATAACATGGTTTCGTTTATTTCATCTGCAATACATATTATTGTAATTCGCAGATAATTTATGGAGTATTCAGAATACATAGCTTATAGTCGCAGTCACAAAACGTGGGTTTTCACAAGCAAAATGGGGTAAGCCAATAGCCGCCAATGCCTCAGAGCCCAAGTGCTCACCACCAACAATTTTGAGGGGTTTTCTAAGGAAGTGAGAATAGGCAACGATGCATTCTCAGAGCCAAAGTGCTCGCCCCAATTAATACATACAGAGTGTCAATACCAAAACACAGTCCACTAGACTTGATGGTATATACCAATAATTAAAAAGAACCAAACACAGTCCATGAGACTTGATGGAATATAAAAATAATAAAATAAATAAAATTAAAAAGACTTTGGTTGAGGTGGGATAGGTGTAACAAAACACAAGTGGTTTTTCACAAGCAAAATGGGGTAAGCCAATAGCCGCCAATGCCTCAGAGCCCAAGTTCTCACCACCAACAATTTTGAGGGGTTTTCTAAGGAAGTGAGAATAGGCAACGATGCATTCTCAGAGCCAAAGTGCTCGCCCCAATTAATACATACAGAGTGTCAATACCAAAACACAGTCCACTAGACTTGATGGTATATACCAATAATTAAAAAGAACCAAACACAGTCCATGAGACTTGATGGAATATAAAAATAATAAAATAAATAAAATTAAAAAGACTTTGGTTGAGGTGGGATTCGAACCGGCAACCCCGGCCAACTCCCTCAACCATATAATATAGCAACAACAATAATAGTAAACTGCTCGCCGCCCACCATTTAACTCCAGCTTAGATATGGTCCTTCGAGCCGGATACAACCAGCAACCTATGGCTCTTTACTAGACGACTAAGCCGTCTAGGGCGGGGAGTATGTTTAAGCGACATAACATGGTTTCGTTATACATATTATTGTAATTCGCAGATAATTTATGGAGTATTCGGAATACATAGCTTATAGTCGCAGTCACAAAACGTGGTTTTTCACAAGCAAAGTGGGGTAAGCCAATAGCAGCCAATGCCTCAGAGCCCAAGTGCTCACCACCAAATAATAAATATAAGGTGTAACAAAACACAAGTGGTTTTTCACAAGCAAAATGGGGTAAGCCAATAGCCGCCAATGCCTGAGAGCCCAAGTGCTCACCACCAACAATTTTGAGGGGTTTTCTAAGGAAGTGAGAATAGCCAACGATGCATTCTCAGAGCCAAACTGCTCGCCCCAATTAATACATACAGAGTGTCAATACCAAAACACAGTCCACTAGACTTGATGGTATATACCAATAATTAAAAAGAACCAAACACAGTCCATGAGACTTGATGGAATATAAAAATAATCTATATATATAAAAATGAAATGGTGTATAATTGTAACGCTAAAACTCGAAAACGGCTGAACCAAATGAAATACTTCCTTTGGGGGATTTGTTTTTTATTACCACGCGCAGGTCATGTCTTAAAATCAGAACAAAATATTAAGGGGGCGTGGCACCTCCCATACAAACTGAATTTTTCAAGTTGAATATCTTCAAAAGTGTTTAAGGTAGGAACATGAAAATTGGTACAGAGCTACAGGATAACAGCACCACTCTCACCTATAAAATCGGGGGTTATCCAATGAGGGGGCGTGGTATCTCCCATACAAACTAAATTTTTTAAGCAGAATATCTGTGAAAGGGTTCAAGGTAGGGACCTGAAAATTGGTATAGACCTATATGGTATCAAAAGCCTTCTTACACATAAAAGAAGGGGTAATCGAAAAAGGGGGCGTGGCACCTCCCATACAAACTGAATTTTTCAAGGTGAATATCTTCAAAAGTGTTTAAGGTAGGAACATGAAAATTGGTATAGAGCTATAGGATAACAACACCATTCTCACCCATAAAACTTGGGGTTATCGAAAAAGGGGGCGTGGTACCTCCCATACAATCTATATATATAAAAATGAAATGGTGTTCAGTCGTTACGCTAAAACTCGAAAACGGCTGAACCAAATCATATACTTCCTTTAGGGGGTTTGTTTGTTATTACCACGCGCAGGTCATGTTATAAAATCAGAACAAAATATTAGGGGGGCGTGGCACCTCCCATACAAACATTTTTCTTCAAGGTGAATATCTCTAAATGGGTTTAAGGTAGTGACCTGGAAATCGGTACAGACCTATAGGATAACAACACCATTCTCGCCCATAAAACTGGGGGTTAACCAAAAAGGGGGCAGGGCACCTCCCATACGAATGAAATACTTCATAGTCGATATCTCTGGAAGTATTCATGTTAGACCACTGAAATTTGGTAAGGGGTTATATGAGATCGATCCCTACCACCTCCAAAAAAACTGGGGATAACGAAAAAGGGGGCGTGGCACCTCCCATACAAATGAAATATTTCATAGTCGATATCTCTGGAAGTATTCATGTTAGACCACTGAAATTTGGTAAGGGGTTATATGAGATCGATCCCTACCACCTCCAAAAAAACTGGGGATAACGAAAAAGGGGCGTGGCACATCTCATACGAATGAAATACTTCATAGTCCATATCTCTGAAAGTACTTATGTTAGACCACTGAAACGTGGTTAGAGGTTAGATGAGGTCGATCCCTACCACCTCCAAAAAAAACTAGGGTAACGAAAAAGGGGGCGTGGCACCTCCCATACGAATGAAATACTTCATAGTCCATATCTCGGGAAGTGTTTATGTTAGACCACTGAAATTTTGTGAGGAGTTATATAAGATCAATCCCGGACACCTCCAAAAAAAACTGGGAATAAGGAAAAAGGGGGCGTGGTTTCTCCTATATGAAGGAAACATTTCATAGCCCATATCTCTGCAAGTATTTATGTTAGACCACTGAAATTTGGTGAGGGTTTATATGTGATCGATCCCTAATACCTCCCAAAAAACTCGAGTTAACGATAAAGGAGGCGTGGCACCTCCCATACGAATAAAATACTTCATAGTCTATATCTCTAGAAGTATTTAGGTTACTAGGTTAGGTACTGACATTTTGTGAGGAGTTATATAAGATCAATCCCGGACACCTCCAAAAAAAACTGGGGATAAGGAAAAAGGGGGCGTGGTTTCTCCTATATGAAGGAGATAGGGATATGGTTTAAAATAGATATAGGGATCGGGTTAGAGCAACAGACAGGGAAATAAATTTGTGGCAGGACAACGTCTGCCGGGTCAGCTAGTAAAATAAATAAAATTAAAAAGACTTTGGTTGAGGTGGGATTCGAACCGGCAACCCCGGCCAACTCCCTCAACCATATAATATAGCAACAACAATAATACTAAACTGCTCGCCGCCCACCATTTAACTCCAGCTTAGATAGTTACTTAAGGTTAAGTCAGTCGTCCACTGCGGAGTTCCGGTCCCACATATGTATATTAGAGTGACCACAAAACATATGCGATTTGCAAAAGTATTGAATTTTTTCGCTCCCCGCGCATCTTTTGATAGCTTGACAATAGAAAATAAGATCTGCGTAAAAATCTGACCACCTGTAGTGGGAAATAGCCACGCGCATTTGACCTAAAGTTCAAAAATTAACCTAAAAATTATGCATGGCTTTAGAGACCAATATCTCTTTAAACAATGATTTTCGGAGAAATAATGTATTAATAATTGTTATACAAAACGAAACTGGGAACATATTCTCCATATGATATTTATACCTACCGTTATCCTTTAAGGACATATTGAGTCCTTAAAGTGAAATTTAAATTTTTTTGTTTGTTAAAAATGCAAAAATAAATATTTAAAAAATAGAGAATTGCGTAAACTATACATCATTTAATAGGTTATTTAAAGTAGTTTTACACATCATAAATTTTTTTAAATTTACATGCACTATTATAGCCAAGAAAATGATTTAAAATAAGCAAGCCGCATTTTTTTCAAACTCTTTTTTACCAAACTGAAAATATCGTAGTAGGCTTTGCAATTAAAAAAAAAGCGGTACCTCGTTTGAAAGGAATAAAAAAAATATGCTTCCAGCGACGTAGAATATGTAGGGGTGGACCAAACCATCTCTGAGTAATAGCTGGTCAAAGTCAAAATTTTGTCGAATTTTTACGATTTTTGACAAAATTTTGATTTTGAAAATGTTTTTTTTATGCGAAGTTGTAAAAAGTAGGAACTTTTTATTTTTTCTAAAATTAGTGTATATAATTACAAACACTGTAAATGTTTCAAAACCTTGCCAGAAAACCACAATCTAAATTAAGACAAATCTAATTTTTAATCGGAGCTTTACAAAACGATAAAAAAAATCTCTAGCTTCACCAAAGTTATTCAAATAAAATTTCACGAAAATTATTTTAATGAACTTTAAAAAAAGAAACGGTTCAAAAAATTTAAAAATTTCACAAAGTGACTTACCGGTGACTCTGCAGATTGCTTGAGGGGATTTTTATCGCCCTGGGTGGCAGCTCTCCTGGCGCTGGCTAGGATCCTCTTGGGGATTCCTAGATGTAAGGAAATTCACAATTTTGGTTTACGCTCGCGTTTACTTCAACGTGAAACGGCACTTTGCAAAAATATACTTTTTTTCACACGCGCACTTACACTTTAAGGTGAAAACGCACTTTAAACTTAAACTTTTTTTTTCACACTTGGGCACTTGCTAAGACCGCGACTTTTTCAATTTTGATCTGTCGATCAGCGGAACCCCTTTTTATACCCCATTGTCCTTGCGGCATTTCGGACACCGTACGGCACGAATTGCCTGCCTGCTTTGGTCAAACCAATCCGCGTTCGACACTGAAGCGGCACGTATATGTGCATATGTACAAGCAGCATTTTAACCCACTCACACATTATCCATCCGCTATGCAAATATCGTAAAAACGAATAAGGGAGTTCGGTTAGCGGTTGCCCATACATCTGCTCATATACCCGCTTGCGCGTAGTCAGAGAAATCTTCAAAGGCTGTCGTTACAGCCTCGCATCCGCCGATGGTGCCTGCATCATGGAGCGTGTGCGTAAAAGAAATTCATAACGCAGCCTTGGGTTGGTTTGTAAGTCCTGGGCTAACGTGTGGCCTCGACCCACGATCTAATGCCGGGCTTCAAGTTCGCTTCTTGTCAAACCTCTTTCTGCAACATCTATTACACTTAACATTTATTACGACACAAAATTTAAATAAACTATCAAAAACTAAATCTAATATCACTGGGTTTAAACAGACTTAACCTAAGTTATCACAGATGGGCATCTTAATCCTATATCACAGGGTAAACCTAAAACTATATCACAGATTAAAAAAATTTGTCAGGTTGTAAGTGTATAAATCTAAATGTATAGTTAAGTCGAAAGTGTATAATTAAATGAAATGTCAAGTCAAAATTGAATAATCACATTAGTAGGTCAATAAAACCGAAAATAATTACAAAAAAATAAAAAAATAAAGTCAATTTCCTAAGGTCACATTTTCAGGTACAAAGGTGAGTAATAAACATGCAACATGCAACATATATTATATATATATGGTATACCCCGATTTTCTTCCCACTAACATCACCGATACAACACACTTTACTTGCTTTGGGACAAGTTTGGGATTGTAGTTGTCTATTTGTGAACTCTGTTTGAAATTTCGGCGGTATACCATTTGTCCAATTTTAAACGACACATCCCTACTCCTAGTATTATAAACCTTTTTACTGTTTTCGTGGGCCAACCTCAGCTCTTGCATAATTTTATTCCTAATTGATTGCACAGAGCAAAAAGTCACATAAAATGCCCTCTAAATCAGAAGGATTTCTCTATGATATTTTTCCAATAAGATGCCCGTCTTATTATGACTGGGTGTCTCTTTTTAATAAAACTGAGTAGATAATCACATAATATTAAGAAGATTTTCTTTTTAATATTTCAAATTAAAAAAAAAAAAAATGAACGCTCAACCCAGATGTCTAGTCTAATCTACAATACCATGCCATCGTATAATTTTAACTTGCCAACGTCTAATTACACCTTTGTTCTTTTTGCCTCACCACATGTCCACTTGCCTTATTGCCTTCACCGCGAATCGAACTAAGAATTATTAACTGCTGAACGGAGATCTCTACCATGATGCTATCGTCTGCTTGTGCTTGGTAGCGTCGAATTACACATTCGAAGAAGGCATACCTGAATTTGAATTAATAAGGGATCTTCTAAAAATATATAGTTTTCCTTTTCAATAAATTTAATATGAATCTAGTGAAAATAAGAGGACGTTTCATTAATTTACTTTAAACAGGTTTTCTCATTGTATAATTTTGCACTAAGCACTGTCTGAACCCTTGATAAATAAAACGCGAGTACCTTCGATTTTACAAGTATAAAAAAAGAACTTTATTAGACGTAATTTGAGGCGACAATAGCGGTTGGAGAGTAGCGAACTATTAACTCAAAAGCGGTCCATTACAAATCATTGCACCGCTTACTTCTTTTCTTTCTTACTTCCCAATTTGTAAATATGTAAATATAATATTTCCAATAACAGTGCAATTCAAAGTTTATATGTACACAAAAATAAGGTAAGTATTTCAGAGAACAGCAAGTGTATCTATAATAAATGTGTAATTCAGAGAACGGTAAGTATATGGTAAGTATTTATAAGGGGATTTCATACATTTCAAAGTAAGTAATTCATGAAACGGTAAGTATTAATAAAATAAATAAATATGCATAACTAAATGTCATTTCGCTTTATTCTTCGAAATCAAAGAGATTTTCACTCATGTCTTCAACATGCCGCCGGGCCTGCGGGGACGTGACATCTATGAGATCTTGTAACCTTTGAATACTATGTGCAGCTTGGTCAAATAGGTTTCGTATGCGGCGCTGAAACCCAGTGTCGTCTGGAACGCTTCTGCCGATAGCTCGCTGGTGGGTTGATCGACTTTGCGTTCGGGGTTGGACGTTGGTCGAGCGTGCTCGTTGTGGTTGGCGACTTCTGCTTGGGCCGGCGGACCGAGTACGGTAGTGGTCAACCGGTCGTGGTGAGGCCACGGAAGATCGATGTAGTAAGGTGTGGTGTGCTAACCCACACCGCCGACAAGAATCCGGTGAATCACAATTACCCGTTGTGTGCGACGTGGCGAGGCATTTGACGCAATAACGATGGGCCCGCGCCGAATCGTACCTCTCATCTGGCGTCATCACCAGAAATGCTCGGCAGTGTCTCAGCGAGTGCATCTGGCAGCACAAACGACATGTACCATAAGCCCTGGGTCCGTTGGTACTGTAAATACAATGAAAGAGACGGAGAAAGAAAAGAGAAAAACGAAACCATTAGTAGATGTGTATAGTGGTGAAGAGGTTATTAGGAGTTGAAATGGAAAGGTTGTTTGGAGTTCGGTGGGTGCTTGACTAAGAGGGAGACAATAAACAAAGTTTTGTTATGTGGCGAGTAATGGTGCCGGCTTGAGTGCGGATATCCACCAAGCGCACGTTCTTGTCTGGTGCGGGATGAAGTTTGATGATTCGCCCAAGCCTCCATTCATTTGGAGGCAAGAGGTCGTCCTTGACGACGACTAGATCTCCTTCGTTTAGATTCTTTTCCTGGGTTTTCCATTTGCATCGTTTATGAAGTTCCTTTAAATATTCAGTTTTCCAGCGCTTGCTGAATTGATGATGGAGTACTCTCAATCGTTGCCATTTATTTACTAAGGATAGGTTCTCGGCGTTTGGCTCTGGATTCGCGAGAATGGGAACCCCACGTAGAAAATGACCTGGCGTTAGAGCTTGCAGATCATCGGGGTCTTGAGACATTGGGGAAAGTGGTCTAGAGTTTAAGACTGCTTCGATGCGAATGAGGAGAGTGTTGAGCTCCTCAAAGGTGAATTTTTGGGTTCCGTCAACTTTAGTGAGATGAGTTTTAAAACTCTTGACTGCGGCTTCCCAGAGTCCTCCCATATGAGGAGTATATGGAGGGATGAACTGCCATGAGAGGCGGTGTATTGCGTACTTATTGGCGACGTCTGCGGCGCTTTCCTGGAGGAATGCAGAGAATTCTCTCTGTATGCTTCGTTGGGCTCCTAGGAAGGTTTTGTCGTTATCGGACATTATTTTAGAAGGTATACCTCGACGACCCACAAAGCGAGCAAAGGCTGCTTTAAACGCTTCAGTGGTAAGATCCGAACAGACTTCTAGGTGTTTGGCTTTGGTAGAGAAGCATACAAAAACGCACACATATGCTTTGGCGTATGATGCTCGGCGAAGAGTTGACGTTTTTACTAGGAATGGCCCAGCGAGGGGGGAAGAGCTGCCATCATTTGAGATGTCGCCCTTTGTTTATATATCGTGCATCTCTTGCGGTGAAATATGCATTTCTTTACCTTCTGTTTCAGTCGTGGGATGTAATATTCCTGCTGTATCATTCGAATCATTAGTTGCTTTTCAGCATGAAGCAGAACTTTATGGAGGTAATCTAATAGAAGGGAGCAGAACTTGGAGTCATCTGGAATAATTATCGGATATCTTTCATTATAGCTTAGGTCCGCGTTAGCTAAACGGCCGTTAACTCGCATGATGCCAGTTTCATCTAACATGGGATTCAGAGTCAACAGTGAACTTTTCTTACCGATGGGGTTTGCTGCTTCTAATTGCGTGATTTCTGCGGGGAAATGATGGCGCTGCGTGGCCCTTATAAGTTTCATTTTCGCGTCATATAATTCTGCAGGTGTAAGGACTAGCGAACTGGAGACAGGGGTTTTTTGTGTATGGTAGATAAACCGGCACATGAAGGTCACAACTCTCAACGCTCGCTGATATGATGAAAACCGCTCCAGTATCTCGGCGTGATTGACGGCATGCCAGGCTTCGATGTGTTTTTGGTAAGGACCTCCTTTGGCCAAAACGAGCATCGTTTGGAGAGCCATTGGGGTCCATTCCACCATAACGAGCAGTAAACTAAATCTTGCGGCTTACATCCTCGAGTTCCTAAGTCTGCGGGGATGTCGCTACTAGGTACGTGACGCCAAGAGGCGTTGCTGACGTTTTGCAGGATTTGGGTGATTCTGCTTGCCACATAAGTTTTCCACGCATGTGGAGGGTTTTCCAGCCAGGCCAGCACGATGCAGGAGTCAGACCAGAGTGTCACTTCGTGAGGTGGCAGCTACAGCAGTGATTGAGTTTGAGCTATTAGTTTCGAGAGTAAGACCGCTCCGCAGAGTTCTAGTCGGGGTAGGCTGACGGTTTGGAGGGGTGCGACTTTGGTTTTCGCTACAAAGAGATGAGTTAAGAAAGAGTCATCAGCGTGCTGTATTCGAATATACACACATGCCGCAAATGCTTTTTCAGAGGCATCTGAGAAACCGTGTATTTGAGAAACCGTGTATTTGTATGCCTTTATCGGGAGAGAATTGTACCCATCGGGGTATGCTAATGTTGCTGATGGCTGAGAGATTTTCATGGAATGTGGTCCACTTGTGGAAGGATGCCGGGTTAACTTGTTCGTCCCAGTCGGTTCCTTCTAACCAGAGCTGTTGGAGGAGGATTTTCGCTAGGATCATTATTGGTGATAGCCATCCTGCCGGGTCGAAAAGTTTAGCTACCGCTGAGAGTATTTGCCGTTTCGTGTTTGCCTTGTTCTCTGGTATTGGATCGTAAGAGTACGAGAACGAATCAGTTAGCGCATTCCATCTTATTCCCAGAGTTTTAGTGGAACTGGTGTCATGGAATTTTAGGAACTCGGTGTCTAAGACATCAGAATCTGGGATTGCTTCGAGTAAGATGGACTGATTTGCTGTTATTTTTCTTAGGGGGAAACCTGCCGATTTTAGAGCTTCGATAGTTTGAGTCATGGAATCACGAGCGGACTGTAAATCGTGTCCGCCAGATAGGACATCATCTACATAAGTTTCTCGCAGTATGATGTTTGTGGCGAGTGGGTATTGTTCTTGACAATCTTTAGAGAGTTCGTGGAGTGTGCGAATTGCGAGATATGGAGTGCAGTTAACACCAAAAGTTACCGTTTTTAATCTAAAATCTTCTATCGGCTGGTGAGGGGCTTTTCTGAAGAGAATTCGTTTGAAGTCCTGATCTTCTTCCTGTACTAAAATTAGGCGGTACATTTTCTCTATATCGCCATTGAAAACGAACTTATAGAGGCGCCAATTGAGGATTACCGATGTTAAGGATTTTGGAGTATGGCACCTGTATATAAAACATCATTCAGGGAGTATCCCGAATGTGATATCTTTGTTGTTTTGCTGTCAGGCTTTAAAACGGCGTGATGGGGTAGGTAAAGTGAAAAATATTTTCCATTTTGGATTACCTCAGTAGGAGGGGCGGGTTCCATGTGGTCCATTTGGAGGTACTCGGTAAGGACTTCCGAGTATTTATCGCGTAGTTCTGGCTTTCTTTCCAGACTTCCTTCTACGCTAATGTACTGCTGCTGTGCTGCTGGGCGAGAGTGGCTTAGTGCCAGTGATTGATGGAAATCGGGCTTAAACGGAAGTTTTACCACATAGCGTCCATCCTCCCGTCTCGTGGTTGTGGTGCTGTAGAGGGCCTCACAAAACTGATCATCCGCTGATCTTGATTGCGTTATTTCGACCTCTTCCTGTTCCCAAAACCGCTTAAGCAAGCTGCTGAGATCCGGTTCCGTTGATTCGCTGACTTGGGTCGAGAAAGTTGAGATTAGGTCCCGGACTGGCCCGCTGAGTACCCATCCAAATATTGTGTTTTGTACTATTAGGGTTTCTTCGACGTTTCGTTGCAGTCCTTCGAGTAGTATTTATTTATTTATTTATTTATTTATTTATTTATTTAGTTCAGTCTACAGAATTTAATTCTTACAGACTAGATATAGTACGCAGTACTCAATTAAAAATAGTATACAATTTTAATTTAAGTGTACTTATATTAACATTAAACTCAATAACGCTAGCATAGGTATTGCATAATCTAACGCTCCTAGCAATCGGCTCGTTCATGGCGTAATTAGTAGAGTGCATTGTGTCTACCAATAAGCGAGTATTTCTTAAGTTTCGCGGCGGGATATATAAATTGGCCAAATTAGATAAGTCATCACAATGGATGTTGTTATTAATAACATTATAGATAAAAATTATTGAGAAGCATATTCTTCTCTCATGCAGGGACTGCAAGCCCAGTAGTTTCCGTCTACCAATGTAGGAAGGGAAATCCCCTTGCCACGGTAACTTTCTTATAGCAAACTTCGTGAAAATTTTTTGAACCCTTTCGATTTTCTGTGAGTGAATTTCATAGTATGGGCACCTTATTAGTGAGCAATACTCTAGGCGACTACGGACCAGAGATATGTAGAGAGCTTTTAGAGTACAAGGATCTCTGAAATCTATTGAATTTCTTCTTATGAAGCCTATCATGGAAAACGATTTAGATACTATGAAGTCAATGTGTTGACAGAACGTCAGCTTTGAGTCGAAGATAACACCCAAATCCTTAATTTGAGTGTTTCTAGATAGGGCGCAATTGTCAATGTTGTAGCTATATACTATGTTGTTCGACTTTCTAGAGAAGGTGACGACACAGCATTTATTGATATTTAGTTTGAGACAATTTAACGTGCACCACTGATTAAGTGAAATAAGATCATCTTGTAACCTATAACTATCGCTTGCGTCACGCACGGTGCAATTTTTTGCGTCATCCGCGAACATTGGGCACTTAGCGAATTTGAGGCAATTCGGTAGATCGTTAATAAATAAAATAAAGAGCAGTGGTCCGCAGTGGGTACCCTGAGGTATACCTGACCATGCGACGATAAAAACTCTTGAGGTTGAGTTCCCTATCTTAATAAAAAGTTTCCTGTTTGACAGAAAACTTGCAAAGGAAATTCATGAGAATGCCACTAACTCCGTAACTACGTAACTTTTGCAAAAGAATAGTGTGACAAACCTTATCGAATGCTTTGGAAAAGTCTGTGTAAATCACATCAAGCTGTGCCTGCTTTCCGAATGCACCCACTATACTATTCGTTAATAGGGTCAAGTTCGAACAGGTTGATCTTCCAGGAAAGAAGCCGTGTTGATGTTGAGAGATTAAATCACAAACATGGTCAAATAGTTTTGACTGGATTATAAAATCGAACAATTTGGCCAGCGTCCCCTGTATAACTATAGGCCTGTAATTACAGACATCATTACGGTCTCCAGACTTAAAGACCGGAATAATGTAGCATAGCTTCCACTGCTCGAGAAAAGTGCCCTTATTGATACAATCCTGGAAAAGTTGGGATATGGGATTAGCTAAAGTAAGGCAACAACGTTTGAAAAATACAGGCGAAAATCCCTCGGAATCATGTTTGGAACTGGACTTTAGCGAAGAGATAGCTGATAGCACATCCTTTTCGGTTATCGAAAATGATGTTATAGAAGGCAATGACGTGGAAGGGAATGTAGGCGATGTAAAAATGTTATGCTTCTCATAAACTTTCTGAAAAAATTTTGCAAACAAGTCGCAGGAGTCGACAGTATTGTCAGAGATGGTACCCTCATATTCCAAGTTGGTTGGGTATCCATTTGTGTTTTTTCTGGAATCTATAAATTTCCAAAAGCTACTCGGATTGGTCTTTAAATTCGTCGCAACGTTGTACATATAGTGCCTAAATAAGAAGTTATGCAGATGATCATACTCTTTTCTTAAATGAATGAAGTTAAGATGATTCGATTCTGAATTATTCTCCTTGAATCTCTTAAAAGCTTTATTCTTTTCATTCCTCACATTAGACAGTCTTGGATTAAACCATGGTGGCTGGTTTGTACCTGGACATCTTTTTAGAGGAACAAAATTGGAGATGGCTTGCGAAAGAATGGAGCAGATTATTTCGTAGGAAACATTGGGGCAGCCGGAATTTTTCAGGAACTCCCAATCCGAAGAGTGCAAAAAACTATTAATAGATTCAAAGTCGGCACTCATGTAATCACGCCGAACTGGTGGATCGTCTTTTATGCTATCAAAACTATAAAACATGATACTGAGAGAAATTGACTTGTGATGAAAGCTATTATTCAAAATTGGAGATAGACATTCATCGCATGATACCTTTAAGTTATTAGTAACAAATATTAAATCTAGGATTCTATTATTCTCATTAAGAACTGCGTTACGTTGTACGAAACCATGAGAAAGCAAACTGCTTACGACGTAGATTTCAACGTTAGAGCTAAGGTTATGCGGTGTTAAGGTTTTATTATGATTCTCCCAAGAGATATTTGGCAGATTAAAGTCACCTAAGAAAATGATTTCATCACCAGATTTTAAAGAATTAGAGATTGCGATCACAGTTTCTAAATGTTTTACATACAATTCTATATCACTACCAGGAGGAATATAAGAAACAAAAACTATTAAAGATTTATTGCTAGAAAATTTAACTCTAACACAGATTTGATCTAACAACCCATCAGATAAATCCAGAGTGATTGCGTTGCTGCAAAAATTAGCTTTTAGAGCCAGTAAAACACCGCCACCCTTTTCATGTCCAGTAGCTTCAACACCACGATCCTTCCGATAGACAATGTAATGATCGTCGAAGTATTCGGGGAATAATATCACTACCTATAACCATATCTATTTTTGAGGGGATCAGACAGTTAGGGTCAGCAAGTTGAAGGGAGCGGAATTCATTTAAGCTGGCTTGTGAGACCTTATTTGTTGGGAGGAAATGAGTGAGTTGATGGAGCAAAATAGCGTTGGTATTTGAAGACATGCATGGATGAAGGGGGTATGTCGCATTCTCACTCAATTTCTGTTTTTGGCATTGGTGAATAGTTTTTATGCAGATCTATATTTCTGTCTTATCAGAATCTGCCTATCGTGAAAATTGTAGAAGATAATTCATGGATGAAGGGGGTATGTACACAACTTTTCAGTATGAATTGTGGAAGAAGGGGGTATGTTCCGTTTTTTCATATAAAATACTAAACATAAACTTATGCTTTTTATTGCATATTATTCAACGTCTTTTATGGCTTTGCATAATTTTTTTTGTCAGTTTTCCATAAAGATTCGAAAAAACCTCAAATGTTTAAGCAAAACTTTAAAGCCGATTTTCTCGTTTCACTCAAAATGCGACATACCCCCTTCATATATGCATGTCTTCATTTATCCTTTTCCTTAAATCAGCGGAGAAAAGAGTGACCTCGCAAGTTTTGTTTGATTTTTGTACTACCATTCCCCCAATGCCTGAGATTTCGAAGTGGACTTCTTTCGTGGGAAGACCTAATAGTTTTTGAATGCGGGATGCTAAAAAGGTTTTTTGAGAGCCTTGGTCGATGAGCGCACGAACTTGGTGAAATTCTCCCGCGTGATGAATGGAGACTTGTGCCGTGGGGAGTAGTGTAGTTTCACAGCTGCCAGAGAAGTGCGATGACACCGTGTGAGTGGTGTAGTCCTGAGGGTTCTGCGCTGCTTCTTGACTCGTCGCTTGTCCTGAGGTAGTTGGTTGAAACGAATTTTCTTGGATTGGTATTGTTGTTTGGGCTATGGTATGTTGGGGGCGAGGTGCGTTTTGTTGGGGTTGAAAGTGTAGAAGGGAGTGATGTCTTTGTTTGCAGTAAACGTATAAAAACTTGCTTTGACAATCACCGTTGAGATGAGAGAATGACAAACAGTTTTCACAATAGTTATTGTCTCTTACGTATTTGAGGCGGTCTGAGACAGTAAGGGCTTTGAATTTTACGCAATACTTCATGGCGTGGTTTGAGTTACAGAGCTTACATGAGGCTTGATGTGGCTCTGTATGGAAGTTATTGGTTCGATTTCTGTTTGAGAAGGTGGAGTTATGGGTAGAGTTGTTATTTGTGGATCTAGGAGTAAAATTAGTTGAAGAGGTCTTCGAATTACCAAGGCGGTAGGTGTACAATCTCTATACTACTTCATACCTTGAAGTCAGATATTTGTCCATATCTGCCCACAGTGGTAATTCTTTTCGGGAAGCTAGAGATTGTTCCCATAGAGAAAGTGTTTCATTGGGCAGGTTTGAGGAACATATATACACAAGAATGGGGTCCCAATTAGAGGTTGGGATGCCTTGTGCTGCCAACGTACATAAACAATTATTTATTGTGGTTTGAAGCTTTTGAATTTGCTCACCACTTTCCGAGTATATTTGCTGAAGACTAAAGAGGGTCTTCAGCTGGTTGTCTACCAATATTCTTCGGTTTTCGTACCGAGCCTTTAGAGCTTCCCATGCTAACGGAAAACTATCATCTGTAAGTGGGTACTGCTTTACTATCTGATATGCTTGACCTTTGGTCCTTTGTCGCAGGTGATACAGTTTTTGAGCTTGGGTTAATTTTGGATGGTTGCCATAGACTGCTGTAAACATATCCCTAAATGATGGCCAGCCTTCGTATCCGCCATGGAATATTTCGGTATCGCAAGGTGGTACCTTGAGAAAAACTTCTGAAGAGTTCGAAGTATGTGTAGAGGTACCGGGCGGAGATGGGTGGGGTTTCACAAGTTGCATAGTGTCCATGATTTGGGACAAGCAGTTTTCATAGCTTTCACAGCACTTTTGGTACTTCTGCTCTACAGAATCTGTGGACTCTTGGTGGATTGGGGAGAGAGACACTTTTTTATAGGAGTCTACCAACGCGTCCCAAAGTCGCTCAAGTTGTTTGGTTTTTAAGAAGGGATTCTGTTTGGTCAGATTTTATGGTTGCGGACCACTTTGAGTAAAAGGCCTCCAATCGATTACTTTCGAAAATGAAAGTAGCGAGTGTGGTATCTGGTTCACCTGCGTCAATAATCTCTTTTGCTTCTTTGCTCATTTTGCTTTCGTTGGGGAGTACGTAGGTGTTTTAAGATTCAAGTTTAATGTGAAGCAAGGGTGAGTTGGGTTATTGGAATATACTAAATAATTTGAAGCCCAAAAATTTTGATAATTTTTGTGACACAGCCTAATGCTTGTTTGTTTGAACGGTAAGCTAAAAGGTGAGATAAATATGAGTAAATGGAGCTTATGTGCGTGTGTATGTGTCAATACTAAATTCAGTATTAGGGTAGGTCGTTTATTTTCTTCCCTTTTCTCCCGAAAGCTTCAGAGTGCAAATATTTCGCTGTTTGGAATAACTAAGTTTTAAAACTTTGTTTATTTTTATGGCGATATGTATCTTTGTTTGTTTAAGGACCATGTGTAAGTTTAATCGGGTCTCTAATGGGACTTCTTGGGGGGATATTGGTCCCTTTGTAGTAGGATGTCTTCACAAATAAACGTATGTGAATCATAGATGTGGATATGCGTATGTATGTATATATAAGAAAAGCTTAGCGGAATTGGGTTTATACGTATATATATGGGTAAATATGTATGTATTTGTTCTTTGAGATTTGTGAAAAAAACGGTATTTCTTAGAGCCTTTTTCTGCTCTCTCGCCAAATGTACCGTAGTTAAAATGAGACAAAAGGGAGTTTTTTTGTTTTTTTTTTGTTTCTTCTTTGAGGAATTCCGCTGCACTTATATTTACATATGTTTTGGGCAGGGTGTACTTACTTTGGCATAGCGTTCAGTTTCTTACTACCACCTGTAACCTGTTTTTGCCGCTGATGATCTTCCTTTGTTTAGCCGCTTATTTATTTGGTGCTTTCTGCGTTGTTGTGATGCAGTTCCTCGCTGTTGGCGGCCACTGGTGCAGGTCTACTGCTCGTGGTGACAATAAATATTTCTTTTTCGGTGAGATATGAGACAACAAATTTGTTAAATTTTTGGTACGGTCTAATGTTGATTTTTTTTTCTTCTTTTTTATCCAGCACTCTCTCCACTAGCCTGTAAATGTGTTTGTATTTGTGTGATACACTAGAAATTTGCCGTTTTGAAAACTAGGCTGGGCCGCTTTTTGCAGGTATACTGCTCGCGGTTAACTAATATATAATTTTTATTTTTTTTTTTTTTCGGATTTAGCAAAAATTGGATTTTTGTAATCACTTTTTTTATATTTTTTTTTATTTTTAGATTCTAAATTTTATGAGATTGTTTTATAATTTCAGGTTTCGTAAGGTAAGTATCTAATTTTTCACTCACTTGTAGGTTTTCTTTTTTTATAAAATTTTTTTCAGTTTTCGAATAAGTATTTGTGGGTAAGTATTAAATTTTTTCTTTTTCTTTATAGGTCACTGATTCACTATGGTTCAAAAAGGACCATGTATATTTTTGCACTAAGCACTGTCTGAACCCTTGATAAATAAAACGCGAGTACCTTCGATTTTACAAGTATAAAAAAAGAACTTTATTAGACGTAATTTGAGGCGACAATAGCGGTTGGAGAGTAGCGAACTATTAACTCAAAAGCGGTCCATTACAAATCATTGCACCGCTTACTTCTTTTTCTTCTTACTTCCCAATTTGTAAATATGTAAATATAATATTTCCAATAACAGTGCAATTCAAAGTTTATATGTACACAAAAATAAGGTAAGTATTTCAGAGAACAGCAAGTGTATCTATAATAAATGTGTAATTCAGAGAACTATTTATAAGGAGATTTCATACATTTCAAAGTAAATAATTCATGAAACGGTAAGTATTAATAAAATAAATAAATATGCATAACTAAATGTCATTTCGCTTTATTCTTCGAAATCAATGAGATTTTCACTCATGTCTTCAACACTTATAAAAACAAGCAGATTTCTTCTAACTTTTGACAAAAGTACATAAAAAATTCTCAAATAAGAAGCTAACTCCTTGTTTTTAGCCGATTTCCTTTTCAATAAATTTGAGAAGAAATTCAAGCTAAAATCTAGAAGATTTCCTAGCACAAATTTCTTCAAATTTGTCCCCACTCGCTCTCCCCGGCCAAAAAGCTTTTTTAGACGTCGATCTCTTTGATTATAGGTGAACTTTTTGGCTCTGTGTGGAGTTTGTCAGACGCTACCTCTATTTCACAGTCCACATCTTTGCTGCCCCTAATTTTCTATACAATTCTTAAGAGCAAAATATGGCGATGTGTTAATTGCTGAATGGGTCACACTTCTTAAGGCAATCGCTGCATCACTTATGTGTCCCAATTCTTCTGGTTCTCTTACGTAGGACCTAACTATTTGTAATATAGAACGATTGACCCTTTCAGCCGCATTGCCTTGTGGCGAGTAGAACTCTGTCCTTATGTGTGTTGCACCATACTTTGCCAAAAACGACGTGAACAGTTCTGACACGAACTGTTTGCCATTGTCAGAGTGTACATACTCTGGGACTCCAAACACATGAAATACATCTCTTTCTAAAAATTTTACCACTTCAGCTGAGGTTGCCTTACGCATCGGTTTCAAAAAAACAAACTTCGAAAAATGATCTAAACATACAAACACATAAACATTACCATCACAAGTACGTGGGTATGGACTAGGGATGTCATCCCGGGATCCCGGGATCGCGAAATCCCGGGATCCCGACCCTTTTTAAGCTCCCGAAAATCCCGGGATTGTGTTCCAGCAATCCCGGGATTTTCGGGATGTGAGAAAAATCCCTCTTGTATAGCAAAGAAACCACACTGAAATTTGGGTTAGCGTTTACAACACTGTTGACGTAGAAATCAGCTGGTTTCATTGTTATTTTTGCGCGCATAATTGATTGATGAATAATAAGAATAATTAAATATGACTGAAAAGCCGTCCACTTCAGGTAAATATAGATATATTTATAACTTCGGTGAAGTGGAATACCTCGCACTCATCCATTTTTATACGAAGTATTTCATTTTCATTAAATAAAGAATCACTGTAATGAAATTGAAATTTATTTCGTACAGGTTTTGTTGCACATAAAACAAAGGCGGAAGAGGAGTCTTCCGTGTGGTTCTATTTTTTAGTTGCGCGCGACAACGACGAGTCAGCTCAGTGCAAAAAATGCAGTCAAATATTATTAACGAAAGGTGGCTCAACAAAAGGGCTGCACACGCATTTGAAAAAACATAATATTGTTGTGTGCCGTAAAACAAAAGCTCCAGAAGCCAATCCTGTACCTTGTAAACAGCAAAAGTTGCATAAATTTTTTAGTAATAAAACGGAGAGGAGTATGGAAGCTGTTTTAGCTAGGATGACGGCTGTTGATGGTTTTGCTTTTTCAGCTTTCACCAAATCACAAGATCTACGCGATGTAATGCGAGGTAATGGCTTCGATTTACCAAAATCCAGAAACACTATACAAAGTATTGTACTCAACTATTACGAAAATATTAGAGTAGGATTTTTACATGAAATTGAAAAGCTCGTAAAAGAAGGTGAAAAATTTTGCGTAGTTTTTGACGAATGGACATCTGTGTCAAACAAACATTTTATGAACGTTAATATCTTTGCGGCATCTAAATTTTGGAACTTGGGTCTTGTGCGATTCCGAAGTTCAATGACAGCTGAAATGTGTATCGAACATTTGGTGGAACGCTTGAGTGAATTCAAAATTGATATGGAAAATGATGTTATAGCTATCACAACAGACGGCGCAAGCACTATGAAGAAAGTTGGCAGGCTCATAAAGCCTCATCAGCAGTTATGCTTTGCCCACGGACTTCAACTGGCCGTCATTGATGTGTTATATAAACCCGCATTAAAACAGTCTAGCAAAAGTAAGTTATCAAAGCATTAGTGTTATCCAGATCTTTTACGGTTGTCAATAGTGACTACACAGCATTGTGTATATTAGACTGGGCCAAAAAATAAAAATTTTGTTTTTTCAAAAATTATATTGATTTTCTTTTTGAGAAAGGTGGAAAAAAATTATTATAATTTTTTCAGATTTTTAAATTAAACTCTAGAGGTCTATCATCGTTAGTTTAGATTTTACAGACTTTACCTCATACTTGGTATAAAAACGACAAACCATTGTTGTAAAACACCATTAATCTGAACATATTTTCCAAGGAAATCGAATTTCCTACAAAAGCTGCATAGACCCCAATTTCTAATCCCGGGATCCCGGGATTTGTAAAAGCATATCCCGAAAATCCCGGGACGGCCAAAACCCGAAAAATTGACATCCCTAGTATGGACCCATCATCGGTTTATGAAAAGAGTTTTGTGTTTTATTGCCTTTACAAATATCGCAACTTTTGGCATAATTTTGTACATCTGCAACTAGTCCAGGCCAGTAATATCTTTCGCGTATGCTCGCTGGGGTCTTATGAATACCCCCATGACCTGCAGAAGGCGAGCAATGCTACGCTTCCACCAACCCTGAACGCAGTTCAGCCGGTACTCAGACATCCAGGCATGGTCTCCTTGAAGCCCTTCCCCCTTGTCGAATTGCGCCCGTCTATAAACATACCCGTCTGGTACGCACAGTTCGGGTAGTTTGTCTTTGTTTGCGGTCCCGGTGTCTATGAGTTCTTGATACTCTGTCGATTTGAAGCATGGTGAGTTTATATCGACATCCAGTATTCTGTCGCTTACTAGCAGCTCGTTCATATCGGCCCTGGATAAAGCGTCCGGTACCACATTTTGGGTGCCTTTACGGTGATGGATATCAAAATTGTATCCTTGCAGCTTCAAACTCCACCTTCCCAGCCGACCAGATAAGTCCTTCTGACCCATCAACCACTTCAGGCTGGTATGGTCAGTTATCACCGCAAAGGGCAATCCCTCAATGTAAGGCCGGAACCTCTTTATGCTCAGGACCGCTGCATAACACTCTAACTCTGTAATACTGTAATTGCGTTGTGTCTTGTTTAGTTTTGCGGATACGTAGGCAATCGGTCGTTCGTTTCCGTCCTCGTCTAGTTGGAAGAGTACACCTCCAACTCCGTCCGTTGATGCATCTCATTGCACGTAAAAGTGCTTGTTGAAATCCGGATGGATTAACACCGGCGCAGAATTAAGTTTTTGTTTTAAGCAATTTAATGCTTGCATTGCTTCGTCCGTCATTTTAAAAGATTTTATCTTGTCTTTAGTGAAGCAGTCGTAATCCTGTATGAATATACGGTACCAGCCTGTCATCCCTAGGAACCGTCTGAGTTGTTTCGGGGTTCGGGGAAATCTCGCATTGCTGCCACCTTATTCAGATCCGTACGGATACACCCATCGCCTACAACATACCCTAAATAACGCACCTCTTTAAAACAGAACTTACTCTTTTCAACGTTTATCATCAATTTTGCATCACGAAGACATTTTGCAACACGAGACAATAAATCTAAGTGGGACGAAAAATTCTCAGAACAAACAAGCAAATCATCTAAATATACAAACACAGAATCACGAAGCGAAGCGGGGATGACCTTGTCCATTAAACGACACATACGTTGCACAGTCCAAAAGGCATGACTGTGAAATGGTACAAAGGTCTACCAGGTACAGTGAAAGCAGTTTTCTCCCTGGACTTTCGCTCTAAAGGTATCTGCCAAAACCCGTCTTTCAAATCAATGGCAGATATGTACCTGGTATTCTGAAGCCGACTTAGAACACCGTCGATATGTGGGAGTGGGTAGGCATCCTTGATTGTGCGATCGTTTAACTTGCGGGCGTCTAAACATAAACGGTTCTTCGTTCCTTTGATGACGAGAGATACAGGTGAACTCCAATTGAACCAGGTGAACTCCTATTGCCATATTCGGTCTGATTTCTCGTGATAGAGAAGTTCAGTCGAAGATTCTCAGGCAAAAAAAAAAAAAAATTACAGTTTTATTATATTGCCTTCACCGAGAGTCGAACTCACAATTTATTGAATGCTCAACGGAGTAGGCTACTATCAAGCCATCGAGTACTTATGATTGTCAGCGTCTAATTGCACTGTTGTTCTTAATGTAGTATCGCAATAGCGACGAACCGTGTGCTCTGAGCAAACAAACCACCGGACTTAATTTAATGCTAAAAAGTAATTAATTTAATACTTTTCCGGCTTTGTTTTAAAACAAATAGTACCTAAAATATTATAATGAGAGAAAGTGCTAGGGAGAGAGCGCTTTAGTATTATTTTAAAACTATTTGGAATTAAAAAAAATTCAGAGTCTTAAATAAATACCATGCGGTCAACTTAACTAGTTTTATATTAATCAAATACCAGTCAGCCAGACGGCCTCAACTAGTTCGAGTTCTGTAATTTTTCCATATTAGCAACTGGTATTTTTAACACGGAGATGTCCTACGAGATGGCAATTGTCCTTCTCTGCATCAGCACCATACCAATTGGCTGACTAGTCAGCCTCTGCATCAGGAATATACCAGTTGATATACTTGTTATTATACACATCAGTATCATCTATTATATTAATAGCCCTGCAGTCAACTTAACTAGTTTTATACTAATCAAATACCAGTCAGCTAGGCGGCTTCAACTAGTTCGAGTTCTGTAATTTTTCCATATTAGCAACTGGTATTTTTAACACGGCGATGTCCTACGAGATGGCAATTGTCCTTCTCTGCATCAGCACCATACCAATTGGCTGACTAGTCAGCCTCTGCATCAGGAATATACCAGTTGATATACTTGTTATTATACACATCAGTATCATACCATTTAAGATACTAGTTCGTATATACGTCAGGATCGTACCATTTGAAAGAATAGTTCATATATACATCAGAATCATACCAGTTGGCAGACTAGTTCATATATACATCAGAATCATACCAGTTGACAGTCTAGTTCATATATACATCAGAATCTTACCAGTTGGCAGACTACTTAATATATACATCAAAATCATACCAGTTGAAATACTAGTTCATATATGCATCAGAATCATACCAGTTGACAGACTAGTTCATATATGCGTCAGAGTCATACCAATTGACAGACTAGTTAAAAAAAGCATCGGAATCATACCAGTTGTCATAATAGTTCATATATGCATCAGAATCATACCAGTTGACATACCAGTTCATTTAAGCATCATAATCATATCAGTTGACATACTAGTTCAAATTTGCATCAGAAATATACCATTTGACATACTAGTTCATATATGCATCAGAATCTTACCAATTGACATACTAGTTCAAATTTGCATCAGAAATATACCATTTGACATACTAGTTCATATATGCATCAGAATCTTACCAGATGACATACTAGTTCATATATACATCAGAATCATACCAGTTGACATACTGCTCAGTCTATGCGGCAGGACATACTAATCATTATGCCCATTCAGATCGTACCACTTGTCATACTAGTCCACGAATTTGACATTCATTCCAGTTGGTATACTAGTCGGTCTATGCACCAGTATCATAGTCAGCCTCTACATCAGCAATATACCAGTTTATTCTTTAGAAAGCAGCGACTATTTGTATTTACCCAAACACGAAAAAGCATCTGTGAATTACAAGGTAAAAAAGAAGCAGTTACAAGAGAAAAAGAAAAGCAATTGTCCTCTTCTGCATCAGCACCATACCAATTGGTATACTAGTCAGCCTCTGCATCAGCATTATACCAGTTGATATACTAGTTCATACACAGCCAAAAATGAGCTAAAGGCTCTGAGTTCGATTCTCGGTAAAGTTAACACAAGTTTTTTTTTTCTATATTTTTTAAATTATGTTGTTTATTGTATTTTTAATTTAATTATTGAATTCTACTTGCAATGGCTCCTTTCAAATTCCGCGTTCGTCAAGTTTGATTATATAGGTGAAGGCCCAATTGCATTCAACTTTGTAGGATCCACTTTCATACAAAGTTTTTTAAACGCAAAGCGAAGCGAAATTTTTGCAAATGCTCAAAAACGAGGCGCGCATTTGTCACAGTTTTATGTAATTGGGGCTTTGGGGTTGTATTTTTAGGTAAGGTAAATTAAGGTTAAGTTAGTCGTCCACTGCGGAGTTCCGGACCCACATATGATATATAGATAAAGTTAAGTCTTATTTTTACATCAAAAAGAGTCAAAGTAAGACTGCTTTCATGCTGGGCCATACACTCGAGTTAAAGGAGCATTGGTAGAGTTAATTTATATTGTTGTTGTCAATATACTCAAGTTTATGCCGCAACGTAAAAAAAAATGGCGGTTATATACCAACAGGAACGAGACTTTTGCCGAACTTCTCTTCCAACTTATAGTGTGCTGCTTTGATTTTTTCCCCATGAGTTGGCGGGACCTAGTTTTTTTTTTTAATTTAAAAATCTGTGACTGTTCAAACAGTTGAATGCAGTTAGGTTAGGTTAGGTTAGTGGCTGCCGCAGAGGCACACTTAGGCCAGTTTTGAAAAGCCCGTTGTGATACCACCAGCACTAGGAAAGTAAGTCCCGGGACCCGGCCATTTGGAAAATCCCAGCGGTCTGGTTTAGACTATCCAGGAAGGGAACTCCCAAAAAGCGCGTTCCCGCGCCGCTTAAGGCCGGGCAGTTGCAGATGAGGTGCTTCACCGTTTCCTCTTCCTCATCATCTTTGCAGCTCCTACAGCATCGTCGATAGGGCACCCCTTCTGCGTGCCTACCAATAAGGCAGTGCCCAGTTAGAACACCTATTAATATTAAGATTTCTCTCCTTCTTAGGGGGTGAATGCCTCTAGATCTTTTATGATCCCATTTCGGCCAGGTTTGTTTGGATGTCCGGCAACTTGGGGATTGTTGCCACCTTTCGTTGGCTTGGAGTACACACTCCGTCAAGCTAACGAAAAGTAGCAACAATCCCCAGGGTGCCGGACATCCAAACAAACCTGGCCAAAATGGGATCATAAAAGATCTAGAGGGATCATAAAAGATCTGAATGCAGTTACAGAATTTCCATTTGATTTTCAGAAAAATACAATTTACATTCAGAAAATTACAATTGATATTCAGAAAACTTTCTGAATATAAACTGAAAAAGGTGTAGTATGATTTCAACCCGAGTTTCATACATACTTGCATACTAGTACGAACCAGGATTTTTCTTACTAGTATAATTTCGCCCAGCAAATTATAGTTGTATACTAGTATGTTTTCTGATTAGATTGGCATTGATTGATCTAAGGGTAATCAGCAAAGAACTAGTATAAAAACATCCATAAAATGTATAGTAAACGAGCTAGGTGTCTGCTGAGTAGTTTGGAATTGATTAGTTTGAAGGTAGTCAGAAATTAACTAGTATGAATACACCACAAAATTTTTAGGCGTAGAACTATAATGTTGCTGAGTAGTTTGGCATTGACTGGTTTAAAGCTAATCAGAAATGAACTAGTATGAATACACCACAAAATGCATAGTCAATGAACTAGAATTTTCGCTAAGTAGTTTGGCATTGAATGGTTTAAAGCTAATCAACAATGAACTGGTATCCATATGCCACAAAATGCATAGTCAATGAACTATATTGTTTGCTGAGTAGTTCGACATTGACTGGTTTAAAGGTGATCAGAAATGAACTAGTATGAATACACCACAAAATGTATAGTCAATGAACTATATTGTTTGCTGAGTAGTTTGGCCTTGACTGGTTTGAAGCTAATCAGCAATGAACTAGTATAAATACACCACAAAATGTATAGTCAATGAACTATATTGTTAGCTGAGTAGTTGGACATTGACTGGTTTAAAGGTGATCAGCAATGAACTAGTATGAATACACTACAAAATGTATAGACAATGAATTATATTGTTTGCTGAGTAGTTCGAGATTGACTGGTTTAAAGGTGATCAGAAATTAACTAGTATGAATACACCACAAAATGTATAGTCAATGAACTATATTGTTTGCTGAGTAGTTTGGCCTTGACTGGTTTGAAGCTAATCAGCAATGAACTAGTATAAATACATCACAAAATGTATAGTCAATGAACTATATTGTTAGCTGAGTAGTTGGACATTGACTGGTTTAAAGGTGATCAGCAATGAACTAGTATGAATATGAATGAATGAGTAGTTCGACATTGACTGGTTTAAAGGTGATCAGAAGTGAACTAGTATGAATATGAATGAATGAGTAGTTCGACATTGACTGGTTTAAAGGTGATCAGAAGTGAACTAGTATGAATACACCACAAAATGTATAGTCATTGAACTATATTGTTTGCTGAGTAGTTTGGCCTTGACTGGTTTGAAGCTTATCAGCAATGAACTAGTATAAATACACCACAAAATGTATAGTCAATGAACTATATTGTTTGCTGAGTAGTTGGACATTGACTGGTTTAAAGGTGATCAGAAGTGAAGTAGTATGAATACACCACAAAATGTATAGTCATTGAACTATATTGTTTGCTGAGTAGTTTGGCCTTGACTGGTTTGAAGCTTATCAGCAATGAACTATGTAGTATAAATACATCACAAAATGTATAGTCAATGAACTATATTGTTAGCTGAGTAGTTGGACATTGACTGGTTTAAAGGTGATCAGCAATGAACTTGTATGAATACACCACAAAATGTATAGTCAATGAACTATATTGCTTGCTGAGTAGTTTGGCCTTGACTGGTTTGAAGCTAATCAGCAATGAATTAGTATAAATACACCACAAAATGTATAGTCAATGAACTATATTCTTTGCTGAGTAGTTGGACATTGACTGGTTTAAAGGTGATCAGAAATGAACTAGTATGAATACACCACAAAATGTATAGTCATTGAACTATATTGTTTGCTGAGTAGTTCGACATTGACTGGTTTAAAGGTGATCAGAAGTGAACTAGTATGAATACACCACAAAATGTATAGTCATTGAACTATATTGTTTGCTGAGTAGTTTGGCCTTGACTGGTTTGAAGCTTATCAGCAATGAACTAGTATAAATACACCACAAAATGTATAGTCAATGAACTATATTGTTTGCTGAGTAGTTTGGCATTGACTGGTTTAACGCTAATCAGCAATGAACTAGTATGCATACGCCACAAAATGTATAGTCAATGAACTAGAATTTTCGCTGAGTAGTTTGGCATTGACTGCTTTTAAAACTAATCAACAACGAACTGGTAGGCATATGCCACAAAATGGTTAGTCAATGAACTAGTATGTTTGCTGAGTAGTTCGGAATTTGACTGCAGGGAGGCTAACAAATTTTACATATAAATATTTGCCAAGCTTAAACCCATACTAAATATGCATAAATATTTATGAAATGCATATGGATTTGTTGGCATACCTCTAAGGCAGTGCACAATTATCTAATATATAACCAATCCTGCTTCATTTATCTGTAATAAGCGAATGAAAATTTCTCATGCCACTTGAATTGTTTATCTGACAATCAATTTGTACATAAAGCGATAGCACAGTGGGAAGCGTCGGGGGTAGTGGTCGAGCGGTTAATGGTTCAAGTACAGCTATCGGCCACATTTTTTTTTTTTTGTTTTTATTTTTTCAATATATAAATATTTCTTATCTTGAATTTTTTAAAATTTTTATTTTTATTTTTAGTTGACGGAAAGCATATGCATACATACCACCCATTATAGAAATGCGATAACCGCTTATTCAATTTGGGTTTTTTTTTCTAATTTTTGTTGATATTAGATCGAAGTTGCGAAAGTTTTTCAAACGCAGTAGTCTATTTATCGGACTTCGGTAGATTAGTTCTATAAATTTTAGTGATTTCTACCGTTTGAGACAAAGTTGCTGATAGACTCCCTATTTAAAATATAAAAATCGACAACATATTTAATACGTACTTAAATTTTGAACTAAATCAAGTGGTTAGTGGTCGTCTTAAATTTTACTGAAGGCAACAACTGATTTCTATTCATATGTACATATGTATTAACTTTTAAAAGGGCAGATTTGCAACCCGAGCCCCAAACAAGACTAGACCAAATTGAATAGAAAAATTAATATATATTTTTTCTTTAAATCAAATAAAAGTTATGGTTAAAGAAAAAAGCTAGAAAATCCTCAAACTTTTTAACTAACCAGAATTTGTAATTTACCCTGTTTAGACCATCGGTCTAAATATATATAAGTGAACTTTGTGAGTGACTTTTTTAAAGAACAAAGTAAGTGAAATGGAGTGTGGTTGCTAAGTGACCTTGCTCAATCCCGACTCTTGCGTCCTCGTTCGTGCACTCTGGGCAACGGGAGCTACCTAGGCTCGCGGCAGAAAGAGAGGGAGCCCCGGTGGGGCCACTCTGACATACTTGGTTTAAGGGCTCACCGAGGTTTTTGCGCAGCGTCTGTTCACCATGAGGTGCGGCTGCAAGCGGGCGTCTGTCTTGAAGCAAGCGGCTCGCTATATAAATGTGTAAATATTTTCCAAAAACCCCGAAACGGGTTGTGCGCTGGGTTTGGGACCCGCCACGTAAAAAATTTAGTCCAATGAAAAATGTATTAAAGCCTCGGATGAGAACCCCCTTTAATGTTGACGACCCGGCAAAACGAATAAGGCATAATGATTTGGATATTAGGGCATGTACCGGGAATGTCCGGACCCTTTCAAGGGACGGTACCGCTGCCCGACTGGTTGATGTCCTCGTTAACGCAAAGGCTGACATCACCGCCCTGCAGGAAATGCGATGGACGGGACAAGGAAAGACGACCATCGGACCTTGTGACGTATACTACAGTGGCCAGACACGCGGCAAAGCGCGTGGTGTAGGATTCGTGGTGGGAAAGAGACTTCGCCGCCAAGTACTAGCGTTCACCCCCGTGGACGAGCGTCTCGCTGCGATCCGCATCAAAGCGAAATTTTTCAACATAACATTTATCTGCGCCTATGCGCCGACTGAGGAGACGGACGACGCAGAGAAGGACTCCTTCTACGATAAACTTGAACAGACTTATGATCGCTGCCCCCAACATGATATCAAAATCGTGCTCGGCGACTTTAATGCGAAGGTGGGCAAGGAAGGAGTCTTTGGTCCAACAGTTGGAAAATTTAGTCTCCATGATATAACATCCCCCAACGGCACTAGGTTGATTGGTTTCGCCGCTGCTCGCAATATGGTCATCAGTAGTACCAGGTTCCAGCATAAACGAATACACCAAGCCACATGGCTGTCTCCTGATCAAAGAACAAGAAACCAGATTGATCATGTCATGATCGACGGCAGACATAGCTCCACCGTTCTGGACGTGCGTACCCTTCGTGGTCCCAATATCGACTCGGACCATTATCTTGTTGCAGCCAAGATACGCACACGCCTCTGTGTAGCAAAGAAAGTGCGCACAGTAACGGAAGGAAAGTTTGACGTCGAGAAGCTGCGCACGACACAGTCAGCTGACAATTTCTCCACTCGACTCTCACACCTGCTATCGGAGAGCAATCCTCGACCTAACGATGCAACCGAGCAATGGAAGCATATCTCTCACTCATTACGTACCGCCGCTGAGGCCACTATAGGGTTCCAGCGAGCCCGCAAAAACAACTGGTACGATGAGGAATGCAGCACTGCCTCGGACAAAAAGGACGCTGCCTACAGGGAGACGTTGCGAACGGGCGCAACCCGCAGTGTATGGCAACGCTATCGTGAGGCAAAGAAGGAAGAGAGACGCCTTTTCAGAAAAAAGAAACGTGAGGCCGAAAGGCGTGAGTGTGAGGAGCTTGAGATGCTGGCTGACAGGAATGATGCCCGAAAATTCTATGAAAAGAACCGGCGGATGACGGAAGGTTTTAAGACCGGGGCAAGTTCCTGTAAGGACAATAATGGCGACCTGGTAACCGACGTACAGAGTGTACTTAAATTATGGAGGGAGCACTTCTCCTCACTGCTAAATTGCGAGGGAGACGTCGAACCCGATACCCCAATCCCTGACGATGGAAAAGTCGTCCCACCCCCTGACTATGATGAAGTGAGGATAGCTATATCCCGGCTCAAAAACAACAAAGCGCCTGGAAAAGACGGACTACCCGCCGAGCTGTTCAAACACGGAGGCGAAGAGCTGGTAAAAAGCATGCATCAGCTCTTATGCAGAATATGGTCAGACGAGTGCATGCCTCCAGATTGGAATTTAAGTGTGCTCTGCCCAATCCACAAGAAAGGCGATCCCGCTAACCGCACCAACTACCGCGGAATCAGCCTTCTTAATATCGCATATAAGGTTCTTTCTAGCGTATTGTGTGAAAGACTGAAGCCCATCGTAGACAAGCTGATTGGACCTTATCAGTGTGGCTTTAGACCTGGTAAGTCTACCATCGACCAGATTTTCACGATACGCCAAATCCTGGAGAAGACCCATGATAAAAGAATCGACACACACCATCTCTTTGTCGATTTCAAAGCCGCTTTTGACAGCGCAAAAAGGAGTTGCCTGTATGCCGCCATGTCTGAATTTGACTTCCCTGCAAAGCTTATACGGCTTTGCCAAATGACGTTGAGCAATACTAACAGCTCCGTCAGAGTCGGGAAGGACCTCTCTGAGCCATTTGAAACCAAACGAGGCTTCAGACAGGGCGACTCCCTTTCGTGCGATTTCTTCAACCTGATGCTGGAGAAGATAATTTGAGCAGCAGAGCTAAACCGCAATGGTACAATCTTTTACAAGAGCGTGCAATTGCTGGCGTATGCCGATGATATTGATATCATTGGCCTTAACAACCGCGCCGTAAGCGCTGCCTTCTCTGGACTGGATAAAGAAGCGAAAAAAGTGGGTCTTGCGGTCAACGAGGACAAGACGAAGTATTTGCTGTCATCAAAGAAAGAATCGGCGCACCTGCGCCTTGGCAGCCACGTCACTGTTGATAGTTACAAATTTGAAACTGTGAGGGACTTCGTCTATTTGGGAACCAGCATTAACACCGAAAATAATATCAGTCTAGAAATCCAACGGAGAAACACTCTTGCGAACAAGTACTACTTTGGACTGAGTAGGCAATTGAGAAGTAAAGTCCTCTCTCGAAGAACAAAGAACGCGCTCTATAAGTCTCTCATCATACCTGTCCTGATGTATGGCTCAGATTCATGGACAATGTCAAGAGAAGATGAGATGGCCCTTGGAGTATTTGAGAGAAAAGTTCTCCGGAAGATTTATGGTCCTTCCCGCGATGCCGACGGCGAGTATCGAAGGAGATTTAACGATGAGCTGTACGAGCTTTACGCAGATCTGACCATAGTCCAGCGAATTAAAGCCCTAAGGCTCCGCTGGCTGGGTCACGTCATGCGAATGGACAAAGAAGCTCCAGCCCAGAAGGTTTTCCAATCGTCACCCGAATTCGGCAGCAGAGGAAGGGGGAGGCCTCTACTGAGATGGAAACAACAGGTGGAGGATGACTTGAACTCCCTTGGGGTTTCCAATTGGCGTCAGTTATCGCTAAAAAGGAATGACTGGCGTGCTTTGATAGGCGACGGCCAAAATCGCTTAGGCGGTTAAGCGCCAATAAATGATGATGATGAAAGTAAGTGAAAACCTTGTGTGCTTGACAGCGCAATATCGCCCCCACCAGTGGTAAGACTTATCCGACACAGCTCAAGGCAAGCAGTCAGTGAATTTTTTTTGTTTTTTTTTATAAACACTTATCACTGCACTGAACATCTGTCTGCTCTACCACTTCGTGTGGAAACGTTCTCCAAAATAACTTTTAATTTTCACTTAGTTGATGCTTTTTTAAATAATCCATCACAAAGTTCACATCACATGAATCAGTTCATCAACACACCATTACATTCATCATCTACGTTGGGTGGCTTGTGATATAAATATTTAAAGCGTACACAATTCACAGGTGTCGCTAATTAAACACATTTACTTGTATCATTTAAAGATTAAATAAACAATCATCACTAGTCCACGAATATCTGGACAAACACAATTGCGTTAGTTTTTTTGTTTGGAAATTTCACCTTATTTTACTTGGTTTGGCTATACAGGGTTCATACTACCCAAAGCACCTTAAATCTTCAGAGATTTAAATCTGTGCCACATACACTTTTTGTTGATACATTAAGCCTTCAGAGACTATCGGTTATCACATACATTTTGGAAACACTAAATCTCCAGAGGTTATCTGTTACACAAATACTTTTGAAACATTAAATCTTCAGAGATTTCTATCTGTTTCATATACACAGTTCTTGTTACACTAAATCTTCAGAGATTTAGATCGGTTCAAAAACATTTTAAGACATTAAATCTTCAGAGATTTTTCTGGGTCGCATACACGTTTGTTGAGACATTAAATCTTCAGAGATTTCTTTCGGTTTCACATTCATTTTAGAGACATTAAATCTTCAGAGATTTGTTTCTTATACACTTTTGAGACATTAAATCTTCAGAGATTTGTTTCATATACACCGTTGTTGATATACTAAATCTTCAGAGATTTATATCACACACACTTTTAAAGACATATTTCTGTCTATCACATTTCGTAAGATTAAATCTTCAGAGATTTCAATCGGTATCACTATTTTTTAGATTTCGCTTATTTTCAAAGCAAGACATCTTCCTGAGTCACTACTTCTGACTCCACTTCTCTGTAAATATACAAAATATTTAAACAAATAAAGAGAATGGAGACATATATTCGTCAGTCCGACTGCATAGTGGAGTTCGAGCAAGAATGGAGCTCTACTAATATGGAAGAAATGGATAAGCACACCCTTGCACTACAGCAAGAAGAGCTGAAGTCACTACGGAAGAAGACGAAAACGGCTTATGACAGCCTTTTAACCCACAAAGAGACCACTAAGGAAGATTTGCAATCCATCAAGCAAAAAAATAAGACGTGTTTCGCATACTACACGAAATGCATGGCTGCTATGAATGCTCAGCTGGAAAAGCTGTCAGCACAGCCCATACAAACACAAAAGCAACAAAGTAATGATGATACATCCAGCCGTGAAAATAATATTCGGCTTCCGCCCTGTGACACCGATGTGTTTAAGGGCGATTATCTATCATGGCCAACCTTTAGGGACATGTTCACGGCCATATACATATTAAATAAACGCCTTACCCCGGTTGAGAAATTGTATCATCTCAACCAGAAAACCCAAGGGGAGGCAAAGGAAATAGTCCGTAGGTGCCCATTAACCAATGAAGGCTTTACTACAGCCTGGAAAAATTTAAGTGACAGGTACGAAAACAAACGTATCCTGGTCAATACACAATTGAAATCTTTGTTTAGTCTGACCGCAGTTGAGAAGGAATGCGGTACAAAGATTAAGCAACTACAACGCGACATCAATAATTGCATCTCGTCGCTTCAATGTCATCAAATTGACATATCTAATTGGGATGCAATAATAACATATTTATGCTCCACCAAACTTCCGGAATGTACTCTGGCTCTATGGGAACAGACCATTGAGAACAAAACAGAGATACCAAAATGGGAAGATATGGACAAATTCCTGTCCAACCGTTTCCAAACGTTGGAAACAGTTTCCGACCTGAAGGGTAGCACAGGCCCAAAAACACCCATGAATCAACGGTCAAATAGTTCACGGGAAACGCCGAGGAAACTTGGAGTTTACCAACCCAGCGTCCCTCCTGGCTGGTGTCAAATGTGCAACACCAAGGAGCACAGATTGCGGGATTGTCAAAACTTCCGAAGGCTGTCCATACAAGACAGAATAACCTTTATTAAGGAAAAAAGGTCTTGCCTTAACTGTTTGCCAGACAAACACACCGTGACACGATGCCCTCATCCGCTTAATTGCACCTTGTGTCACTTGAGGCACAACACCTTACTCCACCTGCCAACAGCACAACCCAAAGGAAACCACCAAAGTTGGAACCGGAACACCAACTCCAACAATCAAAGTCGGAACCGAAACACCAACACAAATAATCGAAGTTGGAACCGCAACTCCAACGATGATAGGCCCTCAACTTCGCAACAGGCTAGGGCAAGGCTTGAGTCTGCAAATAGAAACGAAAATGTTAATAATGTTTCTTATTACATGCCAATATAACTAAAGGGGTATTGTTGGGAACCGCACGCATTAAGATTCACTATAATTGAGTGGATTTCTCGGCCAGAGCACTTATTGACTCCGGCTCTGAGTGCTCTTTCATAACTGAAAGACTGAAAAAGAGAATAAACCTGCCATCCAACTCATACAAGTGTCAGGCATAAACAATACGCTGTCCGCGCAGGTAACAGAGTCGTGCTCTATTACAATAGGCTCCCTGATTGACCCATTAGTTAGCATTGATACAATGGTCCTAGTCCTACCACAACTTACAGGGGACCTTCCGACTTGTCAGGTCAGTGCATTGGCCCAGCAAGCGTTCACTGACTTGATTCTAGCGGATAAGAGGTTCTTCGTTAATGAACCAGTTGACCTCTTCCTAGGAGGCGACATATATGCAAAAATAATATTGAACGGTATAAGGAAGAACGTGATGAGCACGCTTCTCGCCGAAGAAACCGTCTTCGGGTGGATACTGACCAGTCGCGCAGAAACAGCACAGCCCACTAATAATAGGGTATCATTTTTTAACGAGATAAGCCTAGATAAACAGTTAACCGCTTTCTGGGAGTTGGAAGATGTACCTAAGAAAAAGGCACTAAACGACGATAATGCCTATTGCGAGACACTTTTCAAAGCAACAACGGAACGGGGCTCTGATGGCAAATATATTGTCTCCCTTCCCTTTAAACAAGAGTTTCCCAACGACATCTGCTTACGGCCTTCTTTAAAAGGTGTTTGCTCGCAATTTTACAGGAATGAGACCCGCCTGGTTAAGACACCGGACCTACAGAGAGAGTACAATAGAGTATTGTTGGAGTATGAGACGTTAGGACATATGTCTAAGGTTCCCACAATGATACCACCCCAATCAACGGACTGCTACTTCCTGCCGCATCATGCGGTTATCAAGGAAGAGAGTACAACTACCAAAGTCCGGGTGGTTTTTAACGCTTCGTGCCCTACTACTAATGGCACAAGTCTTAACGACATTCTTCATACAGGCCCAGTACTTCAGGCCGACTTAACAATATTGGAGATTTTTCAAATAAGTTTTTAATAGCGACATCGAAACGATGTATCGCCAGATATGGGTCAAACACAATCAAACGAGATTCCAAAGGATAGTTTTCCGGACCAGACCTGAGAACCCTATCATCGTCTACGAATTAGAGACGGAAACATTTGGAGTTATTTGCGCCCCTTACTTAGCAATTAGAACACTGCATCAGCTCGCGGACGACGTGGAAACTTCATTACCCGTCGCTGCCAATATTCTACGAACAAGCATGTACGTCGATGACGTCCTTTCAGGAGGGCATACCATCGACACAGCCATTAAAGCGCGCGATGAAATAACACATGCATTACAGTCTGCAGGCTTATCCCTTCGAAAATGGACGTCAAATTGCAGCAAAATACTACAGGGAATACCCAAACCTCATCGACTAAATGTGGACTTTTTGGAGTTCGAAGACTCCAGTACAGTGAAAACACTCGGAATCCGTTGGAACACGCATTCCGACCAGTTTTATTTTACAGCTAAGCACATTGAAAATAAGGATAGCATAACAAAACGGGCAATACTCTCAGCCATCGCTAAACTCTTCGATCCCTTAGGATGGCTGGCCCCAGTCATCATAGTAGCAAAAATGATTATGCAAAATATTTGGCTAGAGGGGACTGACTGGGACGAAAGAGTATCTGCTCCAACTTTAGATAGGTGGAACAGCTTTATGCATGACTACAATCAAATCAATAACATTCGGATACCACGATGGGTGTATTTCACGCCATCCAACGACGTGGAAATACACGGATTCTGCGATGCATCCGAAAAAGCCTATGCGGCCACAGTTTTTCTACGGGTCAAAATGAAAGATCAAGTTTACGTTAACCTGTTAATGGCGAAAACAAGAGTAGCCCCAGTGAAGACCATCTCCTTACCCCGATTGGAGCTGTGTGGAGCGGTTCTGCTGGCCGAGACTTTGGAATCCGTCATCGAAAATCTGAATTTAGGCACATTCAAAATTCACCTTTGGACGGACTCAACTATCGTCCTAGCATGGATCCGAAAACCACAAAATTGTGGAAAAGGTAGGAAATCAAGCCTGGCGACACGTGGATTCCGCATCAAACCCAGCAGATCTGGCCAGCAGAGGACTATCAGCGCGGGATCTAGTCGACAACGTTCTGTGGTGGCAGGGACCTTCTTGGTTACAAGAAGACAAGAATAAATGGCCAGCCCAAGAAAAAGAGTATGGTACAAACATCGAGGAAAAGAGAGTACAAATCCACGCAACTACGCAAATAAACAATAAAGAGGACATCCTAGATAGATTTTCCGATTTTTCAAGGGCTTTGAGGGTAATATCATACGTTATGAGATTTCTCAAAGAACGAGTCCCAAAACAAAATCCACTTTTAAAGCGGAGTCTTACCTCATGTCGCCCGACGAAATCAAGGCTACGACTCAACGGCTCATTACCATCTACCAACAGAAACATTATTCTGAGGAATTAGGGAATTTAAAATCAGGGAAACCTATTGGGACAAAAAGCGAAGTCCTTGCTCTCAACCCCTTCATCGATAGTTCTAGCATCCTGCGGGTGGGCGGCCGTCTGTCTGCATCCCTGGACCTTCCGTACAACGAACGCCATCCAATTATCCTCCCGTACGCCTGTCATTTTACGCGCCTCCTGGTCCAGTTTATCCATAAGATTTCCCTTCACGGCGAACACCAAGTCATGTTGCGGCTCCTACGCACGCAATACTGGCTCCCAAAAGTAAAAAATCTGATCAAGACAATTATCCATAAATGCAAGGTCTATACCATCTTTCGTAAACGGGTTCAGACCCAACTCATGGGGGACCTACCTCCCGAACGCACCACCTTTTCCCGGGCATTTGCAAACACCGGGGTAGATTTCGCCGGACTCTTTGACATCAAGTCCTACAGCGGCAGAGGGTGTCGCATGTCAAAGGGCTACGTTTGCCTGTTCGTATGCTTTACGGCCAATGCCATTCATCTAGAGGCCACCAGTGACCTTAGTACCGCCTCGTTCCTGGCAGCCCTCGACAGGTTTTTTGCCAGACGAGGATGTCCCAAAAACATCCATTCCGATAATGGAACGAACTTCGTCGGTGCCTCTCGAGCTCTCCGATCCGAGTTCAAGGCTTTTCTAGCGGACCCCCGCAACCAGACCCTTTCCAAATATTGCCACCAAACCCTGACCTGGCACTTTATACCAGCTGGGGCCCCTCATATGGGTGGACTCTGGGAAGCGGGGGTAAAAAGTTTCAAGAATCACTTCAAGAAGATTGCGTCTGATCATAAGTTTACCCTCGAAGACTTTGGAACCCTACTATGTCGCATCGAGTCTTGTCTCAACTCGCGACCACTAACGCCCTCGTCGAACGACCCGTCGAACTTGGAGCCACTTACCCCAGGACATTTTCTCGTTGGAGGACATCTATCGAGTCGTCGAACTAGACACCGCGCGGGGCCGAACTACCAGACCAATCGCGAAATGGGTCTTACTTCCACCCGTCAGTGAGGATGACGGGAAAGGCGTAATATTCCACTTATCCATTTCCCTAATTCCACTTCGCATTCCTTTCCGGATTAGGGAAAATTGCGGTTTAATCCCCGCAGAAAAGATTTACCACCCCAACAATAACCCCAATAACAAGCAAATGCACTCGTTAAACTTGGTAACGAGGCCAACAAAAACCCTACTGCAGACGGACGAACCGATCTGCCACAGAAGATGATAATGTGCTACAGTAAATTAGCAGCACATCGCCCAAACATAAATTCCCCCACAACAAAGTCAATTGACAGATTAGGAGATCAAAGGCTTTTTCCTTCAAATAAATGTAAACAATCGTATTAACCCCTTGCCACCCAAGCACAGTTCTTGTGTCCCATACAATTGTTTTACTGAAAAATTAGATAGCATTTGCTCATGCCAAAAGAAAAAAAAATTATCAATACCGCGAAATATGCTAGCCCAGTAACTTTGGAATCTACCTCTTTTCGAACTTTTGCGTTATAAAGATGGCGAGTATTGAATATTTGTCGATATCCGCCAATGGCACCATAAGAAGGTTGTCACCAGAGTGTCGCAGAAACTGGTGGATTGGGTTCCATTGGAGTTTTTTATACCTTTCATGAACATGAAATGGTATTATAACTTTGGTCCGATGTTTCTAAATATGAGAAGAAGAAGAGATAGACCCATCAATAAGTATACCGAAACGATCAGGATGACGAGATGAGTTGATTTAGCCATGTCCGTCTGTCTGTTTGAACGCAAACTAGTCCCTCAATTTTTGAGATATCTGGCTGAAATTGTGTATGTGGCCACCATTTTGTAATATAGGAATCATTTGTCGGAACTGACAAGATCGGACCAGTATAACATATAGCCCCCATACAACCGATTGTTCAGATATAAGGTTTTTTGGCCAAAACTTCCGCAATTAAAAAGTTAGGAACGTAAACTTTTGCAACTCGAGTACTTTCTATTTATGTAGTGTATATAGTGAAAATCAAGAAGATCGGGCAAATGTAACATATAGCCCCCATACAACCGATTGTTCAGATATAAGGTTTTTTGGCCAAAACTTCTGCAATTAAAAAGTTAGGAACGTAAAATTTTGCACCTTGAGTACTTTCTATTTATGTAGTGTATATAGTGAAAATCAACGAGATCGGGCAAATGTAACATATAGCCCCCATACAACCGATTGTTCAGATATAAGAATTTTTGGCCAAAACTTCTACAATTAAAAAGTTAGGAACGTAAAATTTTGCAACTCGAGTACTTTCTATTTATGTAGTGTATAAAGTGAAAATCAAGAAGATCGGGCAAATGTAACATATAGCCCCCATACAACCGATTGTTCAGATATAAGGTTTTTTGGCCAAAACTTCTGCAATTAAAAAGTTAGGACCGTAAAATTTTGCAACTCGAGTACTTTCTATTTATGTAGTGTATATAGTGAAAATCAACAAGATCGGGCAAATGTAACATATAGCCCCCATACAACCGATTGTTCAGGTATAAGGTTTTTTGACCAAAACTTCTGCAATTAAAAAGTTAGGAACGTAAAATTTTGCAACTCGAGTACTTTCTATTTATGTAGTGTATATAGTGAAAATCAACAAGATCGGGCAAATGTAACATATAGCCCCCATACAACCGATTGTTCAGATATAAGGTTTCTTGGCCAAAACTTCTGCAATTAAAAAGTTAGGAACGTAAAATTTTGCATCTCGAGTACTTTCTATTTATGTAGTGTATATAGTGAAAATCAAAAAGATCGGGCAAATGTAACATATAGCCCCCATACAACCGATGGTTCAGATATAAGGTTTTTTGGCCAAAACTTCTGCAATTAAAAAGTTAGGAACATAAAATTTTGCAACTTGAGTACTTTCAATTTATGTAGTGTGTAGAGGAAAATCAAGAAGATCGGGTAAATATAACATATAGCCCCATACAACCGGTTGTTCCGATATAAGGTTTTTTGGCCAATACTTCCGCATTTAAAAAGTTAGGAACGTAAAATATTGCACCTTTAGTACTTTCTACATATGTAATGTGTATAGTGTAAGTCAGTACAATTCAACACGTATAATATATAGCCTCCATACAATCGATTGTTCCGATAACTCGGATCCTATTATTTTGTAAGTTTTTTTAAATTATAACAAAGATGTGTAATGTGTATAGTAAATATAGTTAAATTGACACAGGCTGTACTGGGGATCGAACAGTGAAAATCGTGACGATTATTCATGAAAGGTATATAGCCTTCGGCACAGCCGAAGACAGCTTTCCTTACATGTTTTATACTGAAGTCAAAACCAGGGTACCGTCTTATCAAGGAAAATATGTGTCCGCGAAATGAAGTAATCAACAGACAAAAAAAAAAAGTTGAACAAAATTATTCAAATATCATTCTTCAGATGACTAAAAATGATCAAATTCAAGGCCAATTTTTAATCGAATATTATCGTATTGTCGGAAGAAAAGTGTACGCTAAATGTGATTACTCATAAATAGCCATTTATGATAAACAAACTTAATCAGGTTGAATCATTTTCGGAAATGTTTTATGGTAGCTTTGAAAACATTTTTTATGATCGAATAAGGGTCGTTTACGCTACCTCTTTTGAATATAATTTAAATTTCGTTTTTGATTACTTTGGAATCAAATTTCATATTGCTTTGCGATCATAATTTAAAATTTATTTTTTGGGGGATTTGGAGGCATGGGCAGAGGACCACGCATGTCGGACATATCACTTGGCCAAAAAACAATACAATTTCAACAAAAATATGGGTATTTATTGGCAACTTTAGAAAAAAAAAAATTTATTAATTATTTAAAGAAGCACTCACCCGATTCGATTGAAATCATTTTGCCTCATAGGCACAACCACTAAGTTCCCCTGCAATGTGTTTTCGGCAATTTGTTTTGCCACACATATCCTCCACAACGAACTGCAAACCTTTAAAAATTTAATTTTATTAACTCTGTGTTCTCGTTTCAAACCAAAATCAAACAGAACTTACCATCGTTATCCGTGCGATTACGCCCCACATGCTTACGGAGGGCAACAGCCCTTTTGACCCTGTGACACAAAGCTTCAATTTACCAGACACAACTTCACAGCCCTTGGCACCTGATGCCATAATGAAACGTAAAACACCATAACCGGCACGACGTACCGCTAATCCTCCAGTCAATTTATAACAGAGTGATTCAGCTTGAGCTATAGCGCAGAGACCACGAGTAGCAACTTTCTCAGCGTACAATTCTATGCAAACAGGCCCGAAATTGCAACGTTTTTGTACCATGGCAGTCAATTCACGTATACGGCGGCCCTTTTCACCCAAAACTTGATCGGCCACGATAATGATTTCAGTGCGTGCAGGTGCAACACGTACTTCAACTCCAGAGTAACCATCCTCGGTGAGTTAGGAACTCGTCCAATTTAAAATTTGACACCCCCGGCGCATTAAATTGTCGCCCGCCTTTATGTGGCATAAATTTCAGTGCCACAAAGTTTTGTGTGGCACTCACGATGGGGCATATAGGAGGCTGCCCATTGATGGGGCATATGTTCAGCTGCCCATTAAAACCTGAAACGAAAAAGAAAAATTAATACGCATGTCTAAATAGTTTGTTCAGGTATGTATCCATCGCTGGGTGCCGGCTACCACAGCGAGTGATACATACACGTACAAACATATATATTTTTTCGATACACTTACCTTTTTCCATGTATACTTACCTGCAAACCTCCGACCGCGTCCATGATCCTCGGGCTCCCAGTTCACCGTCTCTCACTTGAAAATAAAAAGAAATAGAAAATTTTAATAAAATACAATTAAAAATAAAATTAACAAATTGTAGAACTTACCTCGTGTAAATTTTCATCAATGACATTTATTCATTGAGAGCGCCGGTTTTTTGCGCTGCCACACTACCAATTTTTTTTAGTACCAAATCGTTTTACCGGATGCCCGGGTACTAAATCCTCCACTTAAGGCCCTATTATATGAAACGCGTCACCGCACACGCGATATAAAATGTAACCACTTTAGTCAATACTAGCCTGAGTATAAATCTTTCGGTGTACCAACATAAATAAACACCGAGAACATAATTGAGGAAACAAATAGAGTCTGCCCCAATTTTGGTATCGGATCCGGGTCATTTTCCGGGTTTTTAACCATAACTTCCACTAATACAAAAAGATAAAATAAGCGCTTCCGGATTCGTGATCCTGAGGCCAAAAGCCGTCTTTTGAGCTATCTCCCATAATTGTAGCTAACTTATTAGCAGTTGACCCATAAAGTATACAATACCAATAAAATATTATATCGTGGCAAATATCCATTTCTGACAGTTACTACCTTCACAGTCGTGATCGTACGACAACGCACACCATTCCCCTAAATTAGTTTCCCCAAATCGTGACACGGTAGGGGAAATGTCATAACAATAACGGGCTGAACAGTGTAAATGTACTATTAGTAGCTGCCGTGGAGCATCTGCCTGGGCCTTAACATCGCAAAAGTACTAGTCACCATCGATGCGATGTGGCAGCACAAAGCGTGTCAGCTGTTCGCGATCCGTTTAACGAAACTTAAGGGCATTGTGTATCAGTACAAGTGTGGAATGTTCTGCATAGACGTCAAATTTTCAAAGTGAGTTTAACACCTGATGATTAGAGTTGCTTTTTTGGAAAATAGTATCATTTAGCGCCGAGTTGCATTCGATTGCGTAAAAAAATTAGTAGTAAATAAAGGGGTAATAGTTCTCTAAATTTATAAAATAAGGTGAAAAATAATGGTTTAAAACTTCTTAAGTCTGGTTTTCATTAGGTAAAATTTTTATAATTTCTATCGACTTTATCGAAATAAGCGGTAATTGTATACTTTAGCTGTCAACTAATGTAAATACAACAACCACATGAAAACTCGATTGCAAATATCTCCTCAGAGAAGCAAAACATTAAATAAGCGCTTCCGGACTCGTGATCCTGAGGAAAATTTCCGCCTTTTGAGCCCCGCCCCATAATCTCGATAAAGTCGATGAAATTTGTCACCTTTTGACCTAATGAAAATCAGCCTTTAGAGTTGTAATTTATAAAGTTTATTTTACATTTTCAACTTGTAGCACTCTCTTTTCATAAATTATTTGCTACTTCTTAGAATCTGTAAAGCGTTAAAAACGTACTGCAAAAGGCAACAAAAAAACGAAAACTGCTAACAACATTTCACGACAGGCCGATTGCATTATGCTGGCGAAATTCCACAGCTTTAATGTTGGTACTTGGTTTATAAATGATAAACAATCTATCTAAATAAATTGTGTTCTCATTTTCTGGTTTCTTATTTAATCGTTTTAATTTTTGTATTTTTTTGCAAAATATAATAAAAGTGTGAGCTGAAACATTCGCTGAAAAATTTCCCTACAAATTGGAATGAAAAAGTTGTGCAGCACAGCAACACTTTTTTGCAAACAAGAACCCTGTCTCATTGTTTTATGGTCCTGCACAAAACCCTGGTTTGCAGAAACCACAATAGCAACCCATATTTTTGACATGGATGTGTGTTTTGATTGACGTTGAAGTGTGTTTTGACATTTCTGTCAAAGCTACATTTCACACTTTATGTTATACACAATGCTTAAGGTGAGTGACTTTGCTAACTGAAGTGTAATACTACACTTACACCGCAACAAATTTGGTAAATGAAGTGGAATAGCACATTTACACCGCACCAAATTTGGTAAAGGAAGTGTAATAGCATATTTACATCGCACAAAATTTGGTAAATTAAGCGAAAAAATGCCCAAAACGCCCAAATATACAAAATAATGTACAAATAGCGGTATTAGTTTCCTTTAGGGGACAACTCCTAATAAATTAGCTAAAAATATGGGATATACCTCAAAAGACGCGTTTTGGCCTCAGGATCACGAATCCGGAAGCGCTTTTTTAATATTTTATTTTAGTGAAAAGTTATGGTCAAAAAACCGAAAAATGACCCGGGTCCGATACCAAAATTGGGGCGGAATCCATGGTATTTATGTGCGAAACACCTTTCTGAGTTGGCGGCCTTCGGCCGCGCTTATAAAAGATAACCCTGGGCTACGCCATCCCAAGTCCGGACGTGTGACATAACATAACATAACGCAAATATCTCTGCAGAGAAGCAAAATATTAAAAAAGCGCTTCCGGATTCGTGATCCTGAGGCCAAAACGCGTCTTTTGAGGTATCTCCCATGTTTTTGGCTAATTTATTAGGAGTTGTCCCCTAAAGGAAACTAATACCCAAATAGCCTATATATAAATAAGGCCAATTCCAAAACAAAAAAAAAAAAAAAAAAAAAAGGTTCATACGCCCACACAAGCCACCCAACCAGACCTACGAGCAACCCACAGTGAATTACGGGTTTATTCCTTTTAGAATGACTCGTAACACCGCGACACGCGTCAAGACCGAGGGATCCCGTCCCTTTAGCATCCCGTGCCGCTTATGTGGCAATAACCACAGCATCCGATTTTGCCAAAAATACAGTGGGATGGCGGTTGAAGAGCGGTTGCGGGTGGTACTTATCCACAAGTACTGCCCCAACTGCCTATCGCCATTCCATGGTCTGGGACCATGTCCCAGCAAGGACCGATGCTACCGGTGTAGCGAGACCCATCACACTACGCTGCACATGGACGACGCCACCACCCGTCCCTCTACGCATATCAGGGCAAACATCGATCCGCTAGAGGACGGGGAGAATTCCGATGACGCCTTATCCATAGCCATCACGGAAGCCACCAAGTCCTGGGCAGAACAGGTAGCCGAGACAGAAGAGGAAGAGGAGGCGACCAGATCACCACCGATACGCTCTCCGCAGCTCGGCGGCGCGGAAACCCGTTCTTTCCGCCCGCTACTACGGCACGAGCTGTGGAGAAGCCGCGGAGAAGACAAAGGAAAGCGTTTCTCGGAAACAAGTACTTTCCGACCGCAGCAAAGGCCCGGTAAGGTGAATCCTGGTGGCTCGGAAACGCGTCCTTTCCGACCATCCCGCCGTTCCACTGCGGTAAGACGGGGTGACGCGGAAACGCGTCCTTTCCGCTCATCACGCCTTCAGCGGGTCGGACGGCACCTTATCCGGCCCCACACCCACCAGCGATACAACAGTCGCCCGCCAAAGGAGTCTTCCTGCCATCTTCCGGTCGGGCAGAGCCACCAATACGCCCGCTGAAGACGTTATTTTACGATCCTTTGTCGCCATCGCCCCCACCGCGTCGGTCTGCATCGAATCCGGCGGCAAACTACACGTTGTCCGTGCCCTGGTCGACCCGTGTTCACCCACATCGGTCATTGACAGCGAGCTCGCTTCCAAGCTCGGCTTAGAACGATGTGGGGGGACCCGGCCGCCTAGGTGCACACTCGTACTGAGAGGAGAATATGGGGTAGCAAGACGGGTCACGACTCAAGCTACGGTCGTCACACGCTACCACCGGATGAACCCAGCATCGAATATAGACGCTGCCGTCGCTACACCATTCCAATTCATGAAGCTGGCAGACACCGAATTCTTCCGCGCTTCGCCGGTGCGCCTCACGTTAGGCGCCGATGTCTATGCCAGCATCATGCTAAACGGGCTACTGGCACAGGCCACAATATTCGGCCTGGTAATATCGGGAGCCTGCCAACAATAGCTTGCCGAACATCCACCATGCAATTAAATAAATTAGAAATACTTCTAGTAAGGTGCAATGAACTAGACAAAACCACGTCCATATTCTAACCTTTCTTTCTCATCCACAACAGGGCAATTTGTAGCGGCTAGCATGGAGAGCCTATGGGGCATCATCCCACGTCCACCATCCACATAGTCGTAGTCTTAGTTTAGATTGGAGCGGTTGCTGGTGGTCTCGCGTTTTCCTTCATATTGCGTATCGCAAGGGGGGCCGGCATGTTTAGACCATCGGTCTAAATATATCAGTCGCCCCTCGTAGCAAGCCTTAGTATCTGCCGCGCTATTACCTTTTTTACTTTTATCTTTATACCGATAACAGCTCTTACCCCTTCGAATCCTACAAATGTAGGCCTTCGGCGGAGGTACAGAGCTGATATTTATATAGACACTCGTTCACTTCTTTTCCGATCAAACGAGGAGCACCAGCAGCCAAATCCAGGTAAAATACATTTATACATAATTCTCATTAAAAATTCTTAAGTGATTTTCATATAACGTTCCACATTGAATAAACTAATTATCATTATATTGTTTACATTGAAACCAAAGTGTCTAGTTTATTTACTCACTCTTTGCACTTTCTTTCTTCACTTTCTTTCCATATTTTATTACGTGCGAGTATCCCGCCATTGCCATTGGCCGCACGTAACATACCCCCTGTAAAAAGATTTAAAAACACGCCTGTATAATAAATTTCTATAAAAAGAACTTATTTTCTGCAAAATGAACCTTTCAATCTTTCACTCAACAAGCTCCTCCTTTTATTAGAGAAACTATTTTCATTCTCTCGCTCATTGCCCATACAGCTTGAATTGGTGATTTGACAATAAATTCGTAGATAAAGCAGTAGAGCAGCGGTTAGCGCATCGGATAACGAGCGAACTGTTGTAGGTTCGAGAACAGCTCCGGGCTACAATTTTTTTTTTTTCATTGAAAATAGTTTTTTCTTTTTTAAAACATCTTAAAGTATATGAGTATTTCTAATCTTGATTTTTTATAAGCTCATTAAAATTTCATAAGACATATTTTTATATTTGTGATACTTTTTTCGGAGAAAACTTACTGCGAATATTTTCATAAATATACATACATACCACTCATTATAGAAATGCGATAACCGCTTATACAATTTGGGGTTTTTGGTACGTTTTTCCGAAAATTAAAATTTTTTTAAACATACCCTCATAATCATAAAAAATAAAATTGGTTAATAAGGCTTTTTAAAATGACATTTTCATACAAATTTTGAATAATAAGAGCTTAATAAACCTTTTATATTTTTTATGAATAAGGGGGATATTGTTCTGTTTATCGGACTTCGGTAGATTATTTCTATAAATTTTGAAATATAAAAATCCATAATTTTTCACAGGTCCTTAAATTTTGTACTAAACGAAGTGGTTAGAGGTCAACTAAAATATTACTAAAGACAACAACTCATTTCTATTCATCCAGATTTACAACCCGAACACCAAACAAGTCTAGACAAAATTTGACCACTTTTGAATAAAAAAAAAAAAATCAATATAAAATGTCTTTTTAAATAATTCTAAGTTATGGTTAATGAAAAAATCTAGAAAACCCTCAAACTGTTTTTCCAAAAGGCTACATTTTGCCCGGTTTCAATATACCTACATTTTTTCTTTTTTTTCAAAAATCAAATCAAAAATCAATATAAAATGTCTTTTTAAATATTTTCAAGTTAGGGTTAAGGAAAAAAGCTAGAAAACCCTCAAACTGTTTTTGCATAAGGCTAGACTTTGCGAGGTTTAACCACTTTTGAATAACTTTTTTTGTTAAATCAACATACCCACATTTTTTTTTAAATCAATTCAAAAATCGATATGAAATGTCTTTTTAAATATTTCTAAGTTACGGCCTAAGGAAAAAAGCTAGAAAATCCTCAAAGCCTACATTTTGCCCGGTTTCACCACTTTTTAATATTTTTTTTTTTTAAATCAATATAAGTACTATTTTTTTCAAAAATCAAATCAAAAATCGATATAAAATGTCTTTTTAAATATTTCTAAGTTATGGTTGAGGAAAAAAGCTTAAAAACCCTCAAACCGTTTTTGCATAAGGCTAGATTTTGCCCGGCTTAACCAATTTTGAATAACTTTTTTTTTAAATCAACATACCCACATTTTTTTCAAAAATCAAATCAAAAATCGATATGAAATGTCTTTTTAAATATTTTCAAGTTATGGCTAAGGAAAAAGGCTAGAAAATCCTTAAACTATTTTTGCAAAAGGCTACATTTTGCCCGGTTTCACCACTTTTGAATATTTTATTTTTAAATCAATATACGTACTATTTTTTCAAAAATGAAATCAAAAATCGATAAGAAATGTATTTTTAAATATTTTTAAGTTATGGTTAAGGAAAAAAGATAGAAAAACCTTTAACAGTTTTTGCAAAAGGCTAGATTTTGGCTGATTTTACCACTTTGAATACATTTTTTTTTTGTTTAATCAATATACCTACATTTTTTTTTTTAATCAAATTAAAAATCAAATTAAAATGTCTTCTAAATATTGCTAAGTTTTGGATAAAGAAAAAAGCTAGAAAAACCTTTAACTGTTTTTGCAAAAGCCTAGATTTTCCCTAACCAGCATTTGTAATTTACCAACAATAAATAATAAATTTCTATAAATAGAACTCATATTTCTACAAAATGAATTTCATTCTTTCACTCAATAAGCTCCTCCTATTATTAGAGAAATTATTTTCACTCCCTCGCTCATTGAGTACTTCGGTCCATTATCTATTATATTAATAGGCTAACAAATTTTACATATAAATATTTGCCAAGCTTAAACCCATACTAAATATGGATAAATATTTATGAAATGCATATGGATTTGTTGGCATACCTCTAAGGCAGTGCACAATTATCTAATATATAACCAATCCTGCTTCATTTATCTGTGATAAGCGAATGAAAATTTCTCATGCCACTTGCATTGTGTATCTGACAATCAATTTGTACATAAAGCGATAGCCCAGTGGGAAGCGTCGGGGGTAGTGGTCGAGCGGTTAATGGTTCAAGTACAGCTATCGGCCACATTTTTTATTTTTTATTTTTTGTCATTGAAAATTGTTTTTATTTTTTCAATATATAAATGTTTCTTATCTTGACTTTTTTAAAATTTTTATGTTTGTGATCTCTATTTTCGAGAAAAAAAATTGCTGAATATTTTTAGTTGACGGAAAGCATATGCATAAATACCACCCATTATAGAAATGGGATAACCGCTTAATCAATTTGGGTTTTTTTTGTCTAATTTTTGTTGATATTAGATCGAAGTTGCGAAATTTTTTCAAACACAGTAGTCTATTTATCGGACTTCGGTAGATTAGTTCTATAAATTTTAGTGATTTTTACCGTTTGAGACAAAGTTGCTGATAGACTCACTATTTAAAATATAGAAATCGACAACATATTTAATACGTACTTAAATTTTGAACTAAATCAAGTGGTTAGCGGTCGTCTTAAATATTACTGAAGGCAACAACTGATTTCTATTCATATGTACATATGTATTAACTTTTAAAAGGGCAGATTTGCAACCCGAGCCCCAAACAAGACTAGAGCAAATTGAATAGAAAAATTAATATATATTTTTTCTTTAAATCAAATAAAAAATCCATATAAATTGTCTTAAATATTGCTAAGTTATGGTTAAAGAAAAAAGCTAGAAAATTCTCAAACTTTTTTTGACCTAACCAGAATTTGTTATTTACCCCCTCTAAAAAGATTTAAAAACACGCCTGTATAATAAATTTCTATAAAAAGAACTCATTTTTTGCAAAATGAACCTTTCAATCTTTCACTCAACAAGCTCCTCCTTTTATTAGAGAAGCTATTTTCATTCTCTCGCTCATTGCCCATACAGCTTGAATTGGTGATTTGACAATAAATTCGTAGATAAAGCAGTAGAGCAGTGGTTAGCGCATCGGATAGCGAGCGAACTGTTGTAGGTTCGAGAACAGCTCCGGGATACAATTTTTTTTTTTCATTGAAAATAGTTTCTTCTTTTTTAAAACATCTTTAGGTATATGAGTATTTCTAATCTTGATTTTTTATAAGCTCATTAAAATTTCATAAGACATATTTTTATATTTGTGATACTTTTTTCGGAAAAAACTTACTGCGAATATGGGGTGTGGTTGCTGAGTCACCGCGCTCAATCTCGACTCTTGCGTCCTCGTTCGTGCACTCTGGGCAACGTTGAGCTACCTAGGCTCGCGGCAGAAAGAGGGGGAGCCCCGGTGGGGCCACTCTGACATACTTGGTTTAAGGGCTCACCGGGGTCTTTTTCGCAGCGTCTGTACACCATGAGGTGCGGCTGTAAGCGAGCGTCTGTCTTGAAGCAAGCGGCTCGCTATATAAATGTGCAAAACTTTTCCCTCCCAATCCAGGGTGTTATGCGATACCGTGCCCATTGGACGTTTGCAGCCGGGAGGTAAATCGTGGCTGTAGTCGAACGGAGCCTCACTGATACCGGGCCGCCTCAGGGAGTAACTATGGTCTTACCGCGGTATGGGGCTCTGCCGCGGCGGACGACACACTTCCCCTTACACTACCCTTGACCCTAAGCTGGCCTTGTCCGGCGAGGGGTCGTACGAACAAGATGAAGAACACACAAAATACAAAGCAATTAACGATTTCGTTTACTCCGCAGCAGAGAAGAACTATGCTGGAGCAAGCGAAAACACAACGCCGGAGGACAAACTCCGCCTCAAAGTTAACTGGGAGGCCGACAGCGATGGAAACTACGGGTCAGTCATCCCCCAAACTGCTATCAAGTAAGAGTGACTTGATGGGAGCAAGCAGCAGTGCGGCTGCCTACGCAGTCAAGCAGAAAACGGCGGAAGCTAAACTTCCATCAAGCGCTGGTACGAAACCCAATCTCTTCACATCTGGGGCAATGCTCTCACGACCTGGTTTCAGAGTTTCGAAAGAGAAGGACGACGCCGCAAAGGGAGAGACCGCGATGGCAACTACGAGTCTGAATCCCCCCCAAGAGGCATCTCCCCGACGCTTTGCGTACTGGGATAAAAGAAAGGCCGCAAGGATCCTTAAAAAATATGAGGGAGCATCGCAGGAGAAGCTGTCGCCGGAAGAAAGGAAGATGGTGGAGGAAGCGAAAGCTCTGATACCAAATTTCCAGAGGCCCTATGTACCTAAGAGGGTGAACGGTAATCCCTTCAAACGCCAGAGATCGGACGGAGAGGTAAACCCCCATCCGAAGCGGCATCAGGTCAACCCCGTAGTGGGAAAACTCAGCTTTGCTGAAGTAACCAAGGACAGAATCCTTATAGGTTTCATTGACCGAGGTAACGACCGTTGGTCCATCCCCAAAGACCGGTGGCTGTATGTCCGGAATGAAATGGGCAGGGCCCTCCTCGAATTAATGCGTGAGTCTCCGGGTAGTCCGCCGCGAGGTACTGACGCGGGCTGGCACCAAGGTCAGATCAAAATATTCGCGTGCGAGGATGCAAGAACTGTCGCACTGTATAAGGCAGCAGTTGCAAGACTGGGTGAAGTCTACCCAGGGGCAAGACTAGATGTCGTCGACTGGAAGGACATTCCTGCTCGGCCAAGGGCAAGGGCATGGATTCCTGCCGTCCCTGCAGAACCCGAGAATATTCTTGAGATGCTGCATGTCTGGAATCCGTCTCTCCCGACGCAGGATTGGGGCGTCAATCTGGTCGATGATGTGGTTGGGCCCAATAGACAGGTGGTTATCACTCTGAATAAGGAGGCGTTCGAACCCCTTAAACGGTGCAACGGACGAGTGCATTACGGCTTGGGTCAGATCGTGATCCACGTATACCGTGGCGATGCACAGCGCGCTGCTATTCCGGACGCTCCGGAGGACTCGGAGATCGAGGCATCGGAAGGGGAAGCAGAGGAGTCCGACGCGGAAAGTATGTTATCCGCCACGTCAAATTGCGATGGTGCTGCGAACAACTCGGCGATAGAAGAAAGCCTGCTTGACGAAGAAGGCCTCGACGTCACGACCGTGGCTAAACCTGAGCACACTAACGTTGATGCTGCTTCAGACAGCAGGGTTCCCGCCACGCCAAATCGTGCAGGTGCTCTGAACAACTCCTCGTTAAGAAACAGTCCCCGGAACAGGCCAGACCTCGACGACACGCTGGCGGCAGGGAAGTCTGAGCTCTCTCATGTTGGTGGTGCTTCAGATAAATCTGCACAAATCTAAAGCAGCCTCGGCTGTTTTAAGCAGTCATCTTTCTAAAGGCGACGTAGACGTGGTCCTTATCCAAGAGCCCTGGGTCAATAGCTCTAGGATCTGTGGATTGGGGACTAAGGGGTACAAGCTCATCCAAGCCAATGATGAGGGCAAAGTCAGAACCTGTATTTTGGTAAAGTCTGAGCTAAACACCTTTCTATTACCCAACTACTCAAATGGTGACGTTACAGCTGCCAGCTTAACAGTCGGCAGCACCAGCCTAACGATGGCGTCGGTCTATATGCCCTATGATGCCGAAGAACCTCCTCCACAAAAGGAGGTGAAAGATCTGGTGGATAATTTCTGTACGGGCCATCTTATTATTGGAGCTGACGCTAATGCTCATCACGTCCAGTGGGGAAGCTCCGATATTAACGCTAGGGGCGAGTCTCTGTTTGACTACCTACTAACAACTAACCTGGTGGTTTGTAACGTGGGTAACGAGCCTACTTTTATAACTAAAGCTCGTAGGGAGGTTATAGACCTCACTGTTTGTAGCGAAGGCGCTTATGAGTGGGTCAGAAAATGGCGTGTTCTTGATGAGCATTCATTTTCTGACCATCGGTACATAGAAATTGTGTTAGACTTTATTGTTGAGCAGCCAGTTATGAAACGAAATCCACGCAACACTAACTGGCAGCTACATAACCAAATATTAGCTAGGGACCTACCAGTATTACCTCCACAAGCCCCCTCATCAGTGGGAGAACTGGATGATCTGATAACGACCTTTACAACGGCGCTCTCAAATGCCCTAGAGCAGGCTTGTCCAGTACCAAGACCACGCGGCAAACATAGACCCCACTGGTGGTCTTACGACCTGGATTCGTTCCGTATATCATGCAGGAAGCAATTTAACAAGGCCAAGAGCATCGGTACGGAGCCTGAATGGCTCGAATATAAAGCTAAACTGAGGGCCTATAAAAAGACTCTAAGGCAAGCGAAGAGAACTTCGTGGAGAAATTTCTGCACCGGGGTCGAAAAAGTCGATGATACAGCGAGACTTAGACGAGTGCTATCAAAAACTCAAACAGCCATTAGCTATTTACGGAAGCCTGACCGATCTTGGACCAGCACGGAAGGGGAAACCCTGGAGCTGCTCCTGAACACACACTTTCCGGGGAACTTGTATGATGCACCTGTAGCATCTGCAACAAACCTGGCGGTAAACATACCCATTACGGAGGAAAGGGTAAGGTGGGCAATCAAAAGCTTTGAGCCGTTCAAGGCAGCTGGGCCAGACGGGATTTTCCCCGCACAACTCATAAACACGCTGGAAATATCAGCTAAATGGCTGGTAGTTCTCTATTCAGCCTGCCTGGCTCTTAATTACATTCCGTGCTCCTGGAGAAGCGCCACGGTAGTCTTTATTCCAAAGGCTGGGAAGGCCTCACACTATGAGCCTAAAGACTACAGACCGATCAGTATCTCGTCTTTAGCACTTAGAACCTTCGAGAGGATAATTAGCGATTATCTCTCCTCTACTATTGATAGCAACCTTATTTCTAGTTATCAACATGCATACACCAAAGGTAAATCAACGGCAACTGCGCTCCACAGCCTAGTCTCTATTGTTGAAAAATCATTGCATGAAAAGGAGTACTGTCTCGTGGCCTTTCTGGACATCGAAGGGGCTTTCAACAATATAAGGCCGGAGGCCATTTACACTGCTTTAACAAACCTGGGCATAAATAGGTCTCTTATTGGACTAATTGATCAACTACTAAAGGGAAAGAAAATAGTTTCTTCACTGGGAACAGTTGATCTTTCACGCTATGTCACAAGAGGAACGCCTCAGGGTGGTGTTCTCTCCCCGCTCCTATGGGACCTCACCGTAAACTCGCTGCTACGAGACACAAGGTGGGGGGCCGGGAAGATAGTGGCATATGCAGACGATTTAGCTATTGCATATAGGGGCAAATTCCCACAAACCCTGTGTGACTTGATGCAAGTAGCACTGCGAGAAGTTTCTTCATGGTCCTCTCGCTGCGGACTTAGCATCAACCCGGGAAAGGTGGAGCTTGTCCTTTATACCAGGCGGTACAAGATACCACCGTTGAACCTACCAGAACTAGATGGCGTGCGCCTGAACTTAGCTGACAAAGCCAAATTCCTAGGCACAGTTCTAGATAGAAAGCTTAACTGGAAGGAGAATGTAATCCAGCGCCAGAGGAAAGCGTGCATTGCACTTTACACGTGTAAAAGTGCCATTGGCAAAAAATGGGGGCTCAGCCCCAAAATTTGCAGATGGATCTACACTGCGATAATCCAGCCAATTATGCTGTATGGAGTCGTGGTATGGTGGCCTGCGCTAAGAAAGGCAACAAACCTAAATCTGTTAGGGAAAGTCCACAGATCGAGCATGATCTGTATAAGCGGGGCGTTAAGAACAACGCCCAATGAAGCTCTCCAGGCCATTCTTGGCTTTTTGCCACTCGATCTGGAAGGGTACCGGGCAGCAGCAGCATCGGCTGTGCGTCTAAGGGAAACGTCCGTCTAGGGCGCAAGCACTATTGGACACTCCTGTATTCTAAGATCTTACAGCTTTCTCCCTCTGAGCACAGATCGGTGTGCGACCACAACAGTCGGAGATTGTTGTTTTAGAATAAATATTCCCAGCAGGGAAGACTGGGAGAACATAGATCGGTGTCCCGCTACTAATGGCGGCACTTTTATATACACCGGCGGCTCGAAGTTAGACGGCAGAGTCGGAGGAGGGGTTTACTCAAGGGATTTGGACCTAGAACTCTCCTTTAGACTACCTGATCACTGCAGCGTCTTCCAGGCTGAAGTTTCAGCAATCATGGACGCCGTGACTTGGATAGGTGAACGCACCATCGGACAGGATATCTGTATTTTCAGCGACAGCCAAGCGGCCATCAAATCCCTTGGCTCTTACTCGTTCAACTCTGAACTGACGCTCAGCTGTCGTCGATCTCTTCAAGAGATGGCCCAACAGAACCGCGTGAACCTCACATGGGTCCCGGGACACAGGGACATTGAGGGAAACTGTAGGGCAGACGAACTTGCCAGGCAGGGCACGACCAAGCAGATTCTTCAAGATAAAGAGCGCATAGGTATGCCGTTTGCCACGTGCAAGCTAATGCTGAAGGAGCATACACTCCGCGAAGCCAACGAAAGATGGCTACAAGCCCCAGGGTGCCGGATATCCAAGCAAACCTGGCCAAAATGCGATCTTAAAAGATCTAGACACATATACGCCCTAAAAAGGAAGGAAATCTCCATATTAATAGGTGTTTTAACCGGGCACTGCCTTATTGGTAGGCACGCAGCAAGGCTAGGCGTTCCCTACCGACGATGCTGCAGGAGTTGCAAAGATGATGAGGAAGAGGAAACGGTGGAGCACCTCATCTGCAACTGCCCGGCCTTAAGCGGAGCGAGAAGGTGCTCTCTGGGAGTTCCCTTCCTGGTTAGCTTAAGCCAGGTCGCGGAGCTAGACATAAAGGACTTGCTGGCCTTCATCAAGTTATCAAAATTGTTCGAGGAGGGGTAGCGGTGTCGGTTAGGAGTGTCAGTCCCGGGTTTCGGCTATATGGAGAGTCCCGACAGCACTGGGATTTTCCATATGGCCGGGCCCCGGGACTGACTTTCCTAGTGTTTGGTGGTATCACAACGGGCCTTTTATTACTGGCCTAGGTGTGCCTTTGCGGCAGCCACTTCTACCTACCTACCTACCTACTGCGAATATTTTCATAAATATACATACATACCACCCATTATAGAAATGAGATAACCGCTTATACAATTTGGGTTTTTTGGTAAGTTTTTCCGAAAATTAAAATTTTTTTAAACATACCCTTATATTCATAAAAAATAAAATTGGTTTATAAAGCTTTTTAAAATGGCATTTTCATACAAATTTTGAATAATAAGAGGTTAATAAACCTTTTATATTTTTTATGAATAAGGGGAATATTGTTCTGTTTATCGGACTTCGGTAGATTATTTCATAAATTTTGAAATATAAAAATCCATAATTTTTCACAGGTCCTTAAATTTTGTACTAAACGAAGTGGTTAGAGGTCAAATAAAATATTACTAAAGACAACAACTCATTTCTATTCATCCAGATTTACAACCCGAACACCAAACAAGTCTAGACAAAATTTGACCACTTTTGAATAAAAAAAAAAAATCAATATAAAATGTCTTTTTAAATATCTCTAAGTTACGGCTAAGGAAAAAAGCTAGAAAATCCTCAAAGCCTACATTTTGCCCGGTTTCACCACTTTTTAATATTTTTTTTTTTTAAATCAATAGGAGTCTGGACAACGTTGAGCTACCTAGGCTCGCGGCAGAAAGAGAGGGAGCCACCGGTGGGGCCACTCTGACATACTTGGTTTAAGGGCTCACCGGGGTCTTTTTCGCAGCGTCTGTACACCATGAGGTGCGGCTGTAAGCGAGCGTCTGTCTTGAAGCAAGCGGCTCGCTATATAAATGTGCAAAACTTTTCCATCCCAATCCAGGGTGTTATGCGATACCGTGCCCATTGGACGTTTGCAGCCGGGAGGTAAATCGTGGCTGTAGTCGAACGGAGCCTCACTGATACCGGGCCGCCTCAGGGAGTAACTATGGTCTTACCGCGGTATGGGGCTCTGCCGCGGCGGACGACACATTTCCCCTTACACTACCCTTGACCCCAAGCTGGCCTTGTCCGGCGAGGGGTCGTACGAACAAGATGAAGAACACACAAAATACAAAGCAATTAACGACTACGTTTACTCCGCAGCAGAGAAGAACTATGCTGGAGCAAGCGAAAACACAACGCCGGAGGACAAACTCCGCCTCAAAGTTAACTGGGAGGCCGACAGCGATGGAAACTACGGGTCAGTCATCCCCCAAACTGCTATCAAGTAAGAGTGACTTGATGGGAGCAAGCAACAGTGCGGCTGCCTACGCAGTCAAGCAGAAAACGGCGGAAGCTAATCTTCCATCAAGCGCTGGTACGAAACCCAATCTCTTCACATCTGGGGCAATGGTCTCACGACCTGGTTTCAGAGTTTCGAAAGAGAAGGACGGCGCCGCAAAGGGAGAGACCGCGATGGCAACTACGAGTCTGAATCCCCCCAAAGAGGCATCTCCCCGACGCTTTGCGTACTGGGATAAAAGAAAGGCCGCAAGGATCCTTAAAAAATATGAGGGAGCATCGCAGGAGAAGCTGTCGCCGGAAGAAAGGAAGATGGTGGAGGAAGCGAAAGCTCTGATACCAAATTTCCAGAGGCCCTATGTGCCTAAGAGGGTGAACGGTAATCCCTTCAAACGCCAGAGATCGGACGGAGAGGTAGACCCCCTTCCGAAGCGGCATCAGGTCAACCCCGTAGTGGGAAAACTCAGCTTTGCTGAAGTAACCAAGGACAGAATCCTTATAGGTTTCATTGACCGAGGTAACGACCGTTGGTCCATCCCCAAAGACCAGTGGCTGTATGTCCGAAATGAAATGGGCAGGGCCCTCCTCCACTTAATGCGTGAGTCTCCGGGTAGTCCGCCGCGAGGTACTGACGCGGGCTGGCACCAAGGTCAGATCAAAATATTCGCGTGCGAGGATGCAAGAACTGTCGCACTGTATAAGGCAGCAGTTGCAAGACTGGGTGAAGTCTATCCAGGGGCAAGACTAGATGTCGTCGACTGGAAGGACATTCCTGCTCGGCCAAGGGCAAGGGCATGGATTCCTGCCGTCCCTGCAGAACCCGAGAATATTCTTGAGATGCTGCAGGTCTGGAATCCGTCTCTCCCGACGCAGGATTGGGGCGTCAATCTGGTCGATGATGTGGTTGGGCCCAATAGACAGGTGGTTATCACTCTGAATAAGGAGGCGCTCGAGCCCCTTAAACGGTGCAACGGACGAGTGCATTACGGCTTGAGTCACATCGTGATCCACGTATACCGTGGCGATGCACAGCGCGCTGCTATTCCGGACGCTCCGGAGGACTCGGAGATCGAAGCATCGGAAGGGGAAGCAGAGGAGTCCGACGCGGAAAGTATGTTCTCCGCCACGTCAAATTGCGATGGTGCTGCGAACAACTCGGCGATAGAAGAAAGCCTGCTTGACGAAGAAGGCCTCGACGTCACGATCGTGGCTAAACCTGAGCACACTAACGTTGATGCTGCTTCAGACAGCAGGGTTCCCGCCACGCCAAATCGTGCAGGTGCTCTGAACAACTCCTCGTTGAGAGACAGCCCCCGGAACAGGCCAGACCTCGACGACACGCTGGCGGCAGGGATGGCTGAGCTCTCTCATGTTGGTGGTGCTTCAGATAAATCTGCACAAATCTAAAGCAGCCTCGGCTGTTTTAAGCAGTCGTCTTTCTAAAGGCGACGTAGACGTGGTCCTTATCCAAGAGCCCTGGGTCAATAGCTCTAGGATCTGTGGATTGGGGACTAAGGGGTACAAGCTCATCCAAGCCAATGATGAGGGCAAGGTCAGAACCTGTATTTTGGTAAAGTTTGAGCTAAACACCTTTCTATTACCCAACTACTCAAATGGTGACGTTACAGCTGCCAGCTTAACAGTCGGCAGCACCAGCCTAACGATGGCGTCGGTCTATATGCCCTATGACGCCGAAGAACCTCCTCCACAAAAGGAGGTGAAAGATCTGGTGGATAATTTCTGTACGGGCCATCTTATTATTGGAGCTGACGCTAATGCTCATCACGTCCAGTGGGGAAGCTCCGATATTAACGCTAGGGGTGAGTCTCTGTTTGACTACCTACTAACAACTAACCTGGTGGTTTGTAACGTGGGTAACGAGCCTACTTTTATAACTAAAGCTCGTAGGGAGGTTATAGACCTCACTGTTTGTAGCGAAGGCGCTTATGAGTGGGTCAGAAAATGGCGTGTTCTTGATGAGCATTCATTTTCTGACCATCGGTACATAGAAATTGTGTTAGACTTTATTGTTGAGCAGCCAGTTATGAAACGAAATCCACGCAACACTAACTGGCAGCTACATAACCAAATATTAGCTAGGGACCTACCAGTATTACCTCCACAAGCCCCCTCATCAGTGGGAGAACTGGATGACCTGGTAACGACCTTTACAACGGCGCTCTCAAATGCCCTAGAGCAGGCTTGTCCAGTACCAAAACCACGCGGCAAACATAGACCCCACTGGTGGTCTTACGACCTGGATTCGTTCCGTATATCATGCAGGAAGCAATTTAACAAGGCCAAGAGCATCGGTACGGAGCCTGAATGGCTCGAATATAAAGCTAAACTGAGGGCCTATAAAAAGGCTCTAAGGCAAGCGAAGAGAACTTCGTGGAGAAATTTCTGCACCGGGGTCGAAAAAGTCGATGATACAGCGAGACTTAGACGAGTGCTATCAAAAACTCAAACAGCCATTAGCTATTTACGGAAGCCTGACGGATCTTGGACCAGCACGGAAGGGGAAACCCTGGAGCTGCTCCTGAACACACACTTTCCGGGGAACTTGTATGATGCACCTGTAGCATCTGCAACAAACCTGGCGGTAAACATACCCATTACGGAGGAAAGGGTAAGGTGGGCAATCAAAAGCTTTGAGCGTTCAAGGCAGCTGGGCCAGACGGGATTTTCCCCGCACAACTTATAAACACGCTGGAAATATCAGCTAAATGGCTGGTAGTTCTCTATTCAGCCTGCCTGGCTCTTAATTACATTCCGTGCTCCTGGAGAAGCGCCACGGTAGTCTTTATTCCAAAGGCTGGGAAGGCCTCACACTATGAGCCTAAAGACTACAGACCGAACAGTCTCTCGTCTTTTGCACTTAAAACCTTCGAGAGGATAATTAGCGATTATCTCTCCTCTACTATTGATAGCAACCTTATTTCTAGCTATCAACATGCATACACCAAAGGTAAATCAACGGAAACTGCGCTCCACAGCCTAGTCTCTATTGTTGAAAAATCATTGCACGAAAAGGAGTACTGTCTCGTGGCCTTTCTGGACATCGAAGGGGCTTTCAACAATATAAGGCCGGAGGCTATTAACACTGCTTTAACAAACCTGGGCATAAATAGGTCTCTTATTGGTCTAATTGATGAACTACTAAAGGGAAGGAAAATAGTTTCTTCACTGGGAACAGTTGATCTTTCACGCTATGTCACAAGAGGAACGCCTCAGGGTGGTGTTCTCTCCCCGCTCCTATGGAACCTCACCGTAAACTCGCTGCTACGAGACACAAGGGGGGGGGGGGGGGGGGGGAGATAGTGGCATATGCAGACGATTTAGCTATTGCATATAGGGGCAAAATCCCACAAACCCTGTGTGACTTGATGCAAGTAGCACTGCGAGAAGTTTCTTCATGGTCCTCTCGCATCAACCCGGGAAAGGTGGAGCTTGTCCTTTATACCAGGCGGTACAAGATACCACCGCTGAACCTACCAGAACCAGATGGCGTGCGCCTGAACTTAGCTGATAAAGCCAAATTCCTAGGCACAGTTCTAGATAGAAAGCTTAACTGGAAGGAGAATGTCATCCAGCGCCAGAGGAAAGCGTGCATTGCACTTTACACGTGTAAAAGAGCCATTGGCAAAAAATGGGGGCTCAGCCCCAAAATTTGCAGATGGATCTACACTGCGATAATCCAGCCAATTATGCTGTATGGAGTCGTGGTATGGTGGCCTGCGCTAGGAAAGGCAACAAACCTAAATCTGTTAGGAAAAGTCCACAGATCGAGCATGATCTGTATAAGCGGGGCGTTAAGAACAACGCCCAATGAAGCTCTCCAGGCCATTCTTGGCTTTTTGCCACTCGATCTGGAAGGGTACCGGGCAGCAGCAGCATCGGCTCTGCGTCTAAGGGAAACGTCCGTCTGGGGCGCAAGCACTATTGGACACTCCTGTATTCTAAGATCTTACAGCTTTCTCCCTCTGAGCACAGATCGGTGTGCGACCACAACAGTCGGAGATTGTTGTTTTAGAATAAACATTCCCAGCAGGGAAGACTGGGAGAACATAGATCGGTGTCCCGCTACTAATGGCGGCACTTTTATATACACCGACGGCTCGAAGTTAGACGGCAGAGTCGGAGGAGGGGTTTACTCAAGGGATTTGGACCTAGAACTCTCCTTTAGACTACCTGATCACTGCAGCGTCTTCCAGGCTGAAGTTTCTGCAATCATGGACGCCGTGACTTGGATAGGTGAACGCACCATCGGACAGGATATCTGTATTTTCAGCGACAGCCAAGCGGCCATCAAATCCCTTGGCTCTTACTCGTTCAACTCTGAACTGACGCTCAGCTGTCGTCGATCTCTTCAAGAGATGGCCCAACAGAACCGCGTGAACCTCACATGGGTCCCGGGACACAGGGACATTGAGGGAAACTGTAGGGCAGACGAACTTGCCAGGCAGGGCACGACCAAGCAGATTCTTCAAGATAAAGAGCGCATAGGTATGCCGTTTGCCACGTGCAAGCTAATGCTGAAGGAGCATACACTCCGCGAAGCCAACGAAAGATGGCTACAAGCCCCAGGGTGCCGGATATCCAAGCAAACCTGGCCAAAATGCGATCTTAAAAGATCTAGACACATATACGCCCTAAAAAGGAAGGAAATCTCCATATTAATAGGTGTTTTAACCGGGCACTGCCTTATTGGTAGGCACGCAGCAAGGCTAGGCGTTCCCTACCGACGATGCTGCAGGAGTTGCAAAGATGATGAGGAAGAGGAAACGGTGGAGCACCTCATCTGCAACTGCCCGGCCTTAAGCGGAGCGAGAAGGCGCTCTCTGGGAGTTCCCTTCCTGGTTAGCTTAAGCCAGGTCGCGGAGCTAGACATAAAGGACTTGATGGCCTTCATCAAGTTATCAAAATGGTTCGAGGAGGGGTAGCGGTGTCGGTTAGGAGTGTCAGTCCCGGGTTTCGGCTATATGGAGAGTCCCGACAGCACTGGGATTTTCCATATGGCCGGGCCCCGGGACTGACTTTCCTAGTGTTTGGTGGTATCACAACGGGCCTTTTATTACTGGCCTAGGTGTGCCTTTGCGGCAGCCATTTCTACCTACCTAAATCAATATACGTACTATTTTTTTCAAAAATCAAATCAAAAATCGATGTAAAATGTCTTTTTAAATATTTCTAAGTTATGGTTGAGGAAAAAAGCTTAAAAGCCCTCAAACCGTTTTTGCATAAGGCTAGATTTTGCCCGGTTTAACCAATTTTGAATAACTTTTTTTTTAAATCAACATACCCACATTTTTTTCAAAAATCAAATCAAAAATCGATATGAAATATCTTTTTAAATATTTCTAAGTTATGGCTAAGGAAAAAGGAAATCCTTAAACTATTTTTGCAAAAGGCTACATTTTGCCCGGTTTCACCACTTTTGAATATTTTTTTTTAAATCAATATACGTACTATTTTTTTCAAAAATGAAATCAAAAATCGATAAGAAATGTATTTTTAAATATTTTTAAGTTATGATTAAGGAAAAAAGATAGGAAAACCTTTAACAGTTTTTGCAAAAGGCTAGATTTTGGCTGATTTTACCACTTTGAATACATTTTTTTTTTTTAATCAATACACCTACATGTTTTTTTTAATCAAATTAAAAATCAAATTAAAATGTCTTCTAAATATTGCTAAGTTATGGATAAAGAAAAAAGCTAGAAAAACCTTTAACTGTTTTTGCAAAAGCCTAGATTTACCCTAACCAGCATTTGTAATTTACCAACAATAAATAATAAATTTCTATAAATAGAACTCATATTTCTACAAAATGAATTTCATTCTTTCACTCAATAAGCTCCTCCTATTATTAGAGGAATTATTTTCACTCCCTCGCTCATTGAGTACTTCGGTCCATTATCTATTATATTAATAGGCTAACAAATTTTACATATAAATATTTGCCAAGCTTAAACCCATACTAAATATGGATAAATATTTATGAAATGCATATGGATTTGTTGGCATACCTCTAAGGCAGTGCACAATTATCTAATATATAACCAATCCTGCTTCATTTATCTGTAATAAGCGAATGAAAATTTCTCATGCCACTTGAATTGGTTATCTGACAATCAATTTGTACATAAAGCGATAGCCCAGTGGAAGCGTCGGGGGTAGTGGTCGAGCGGTTAATGGTTCAAGTACAGCTATCGGCCACATTTTTTTTTTCATTGAAAATTGTTTTTATTTTTTCAATATATAAATATTTCTTATCTTGACTTTTTTAAAATTTTTATGTTGTTGATCTCTATTTTCGAGAAAAAAAATTCCCGAATATTTTTAGTTGACGGGAAGCATATGCATAAATACCACCCATTATAGAAATGCGATAACCGCTTATTCAATTTGGGATTTGTTTGTCTAATTTTTGTTGATATTAGATCGAAGTTGCGAAATTTTTTCAAACACAGTAGTCTATTTATCGGACTTCGGTAGATTAGTTCTATAAATTTTAGTGATTTCTACCGTTTGAGACAAAGTTGCTGATAGACTACCTATTTAAAATATAAAAATCGACGACATATTTAATACGTACTTAAATTTTGAACTAAATCAAGTGGTTAGCGGTCGTCTTAAATATTACTGAAGGCAACAACTGATTTCTATTCATATGTACATATGTATTAACTTTTAAAAGGGCAGATTTGCAACCCGAGCCCCAAACAAGACTAGAGCAAATTGAATAGAAAAATTAATATATATTTTTTCTTTAAATCAAATAAAAAATCCATATAAATTGTTTTAAATATTGCTAAGTTATGGTTAAAGAAAAAAGCTAGAAAATCCTCAAACTTTTTTTGACCTAACCAGAATTTGTTATTTACCCCCTCTAAAAAGATTTAAAAACACGCCTGTATAATAAATTTCTATAAAAAGAACTCATTTTCTGCAAAATGAACCTTTCAATCTTTAACTCAACAAGCTCCTCCTTTTATTAGAGAAACTATTTTCATTCTCTCGCTCATTGCCCATACAGCTTGAATTGGTGATTTGACAATAAATTCGTAGATAAAGCAGTAGAGCAGTGGTTAGCGCATCGGATAGCGAGCGAACAACAGTTCGCGAACAGGTTCGAGAACAGCTCCGGGATACAATTTTTTTTTTTCATTGAAAATAGTTTTTTCATTTTTAAAACATCTTAAGGTATATGAGTATTTCTAATCTTGATTTTTTATAAGCTCATTAAAATTTCATAAGACATATTTTTATATTTGTGATACTTTTTTCGGAAAAAACTTACTGCGAATATTTTCATAAATATACATACATACCTCCCATTATAGAAATGAGATAACCGCTTATATAATTTGGGTTTTTTGGTAAGTTTTTCCGAAAATTAAAATTTTTTTAAACATACCCTCATATTCATAAAAAATAAAATTGGTTTATAAAGCTTTTTAAAATGACATTTTCATAGAAATTTTGAATAATAAGAGCTTAATAAACCTTTTATATTTTTTATGAATAAGGGGGATATTGTTCTGTTTATCGGACTTCGGTAGATTATTTCATAAATTTTGAAATATAAAAATCCATAATTTTTCACAGGTCCTTAAATTTTGTACTAAACGAAGTGGTTAGAGGTCAACTAAAATATTACTAAAGACAACAACTCATTTCTATTCATCCAGATTTACAACCCGAACACCAAACAAGTCTAGACAAAATTTGACCACTTTTGAATAAAAAAAAAAAAATCAATATAAAATGTCTTTTTAAATATTTCTAAGTTATGGTTAATGAAAAAAGCTAGAAAACTCTCAAACGGGTTTTCCAAAAGGCTACATTTTGCCCGGTTTCAATATACCTAATTTTTTTCAAAAATCAAATCAAAAATCAATATAAAATGTCTTTTTAAATATTTTCAAGTTAGGGTTTATGAGGGACTATACCCAGATAGAATGTACACTGGGACAATCGAGTCTCGATATGCTCATTTGCATATCATAAGCGTGATAGATATCATAGCAATAGGTAGGTATTACGCCTGTATATCCATGCAAAGCAAGGCTTAACGGCATAATCGGGTGATCAGTGGAGTGATAATGCGAGCGACACTTGATTGGCTAACTACCTTCTCAGAGCGTGAAAAGTAGCTTGTCGCGTTATCTCTTAACTTCCTTTTTTTTTGCGGCGCTCAATTTAACAAGCGGAGTATTTATGTATCTTTGTATATATGTCATGCGCTCTAACAAGCAAAGACTGAATACACGGCTAGAAATTTGACCTTAAATTTTAAACTCGTCTAAGATTTAGACATATTTTTTTTCTTCGTACTATTTTCCAAAACTTTCAGTCACCTACAAGGAATTAAAATGTCCTTTGATGTCGACGTACGATATATTACCTATGTACGCATGTATGTAACTGGAAAAGTGGTCTAACATTTTGTATTTGGATTTTTCCTTATTATTGTTCAAGTCATCGGGTTTTGCCCACAAAAATTCTGCTTAGTAGTAGAGCAGTCGGATGTGATTCAGAGCACCTCGGCTCGAGTCCTGCCAACTCACACAATTTTTTTTCTATTTTCAAAACTTTCGGCTTAAAATTAAAAGCCTTATCGATCAAAAAAAAAATTTGCTTTTGTTTCTTTTACATTTTTATTTTTGCTTTTTCAAGTCGTTGAGTTCTACTCACGACATGCAAGACATTTCGGGTTTAAAATTGATACCATTTTCGTTTAACCCACTTTCTTGAAAACTGGCATAGTTTAAATTTGAAACCAAATTTGGATTGGCCATATACAGTACGTAGGATGCAATCTTTAATATTTAAAGCTCAAATTTTTAGCCGTGTAAACAGAGGCTTAGCCGGCATATTAGGTGATCGAGGCCAACTGTACCACTTTGGACATCATCCGATTATACCGTTAACCAAGATAAGAGATTGAAGAGCTGTGAATACACAAAGGGTTGAAGGCGAGTCGTCAGCAGAGTGTCAGTTTCAGTCTTGGATTTACGCAGCTTGGAGGCAGATCGTCGCGATCATAAAGAAAGTCAACCTAAACGATAAAACGGTGTTGGCCGCGAAAATCCCCTGTGAAAAAAAAAAATTTAAATGCAATTTTTAAAAAGACAAAAATAAAAACTTGCGAAAAGAAAAAATAAGTAAATGCAGTTTTTAAAAGAAAAAAAATTAAAAGTTTGCAATTTTTTTTTGGTACCTATTGCCAAAGTTTTTGACAGAAAAAAAATTCAATGTTATAAATCAATATTGTACTGTATTGTCAAAAGTTGCTGAAAAAAAGAAGGCCTAAAGAAAAAAAAACGTGAAATACCTAGTGCCCGAAGCATTAACTGTGGCTGAGAAAGAAAAAAAAAGCTAGAGTTAATTTGGTGAAAAACCTATTGGTTCAATAAAACCAAACTCCACGTTTTCAAAGAAACGAAAAAAAAAACTTAAAATGAATTTTTAATTGTCGCTAAAAGTACAATTTTATTTTTCTCAACGTACCAATGTAGGTACATAAATATGTACCAAAGTATGGACATGATGCCATAAAAGTGGGCAGTTAACACTCCATAACTAAACGTAGTTTAAAAAAATAAAGCCATGAAAAGGGGCTAATGACGTAAAATCCAAAACAACACTCTCTGAGTTAACATACTATCAAAACATCAGTGTACAGTCTGCACCAAAGGCAGTTCAATTGCCAACAAGTTTTTCCATTCATCTAATCATCAAGATCAGCGAGTTCCGGCTAATTCCCGTCCCGAGATCCTTTCCGGATGCAGCATATTTTAACTAGGCTAAGTATTTAAGCTAGGTGACCGATAAAACAGACGGGCGAACAGAAATACAAAAAAAAAAAAAAAAAAAATGTAAAAATAAAATTTGAAAATTTTTCTTAATTTTTCGTGTTAAATAAAGATTAACAAATATTTTAGTAATCAGTCGCGTTAGGAAAACTTTTGTTATTAACATAAATTTTTGGTAAACGAAAACTGTTTGAAGTTGTTTTGAATTTATTTGGTTATTGCTGTATTCATTTTGTTTATTTTAAAGTAAATAATTTTTTTTCTATAAAGAAAGAACGGTTGCATTAATCGTTTAAACAAAAAAAAATAAAAAATTATATAAAATACAATTTTTACAAACAGCCTAATAGAGCTTTTATATAGGTACATATGTAATGCGCGATCAAACCCTTTTTAACCATTCAGATGGCCTCAGATGGCTTAAACCACAGCGTTTAACATTAATATTCATGTCGGTCTGAAGCTTAGTAAGTGTCAATGTATGTGTAGAAGTGTTGCGTCTCTATCATACATGTCGCAACCAAACACCGTCAAACTCTTTTAAACAGTTCGCGTATCAAACCTAAACATCTCATCGAACTCCATCGACGTCGTTGGGCCCCTCGTCGCATTGATGCAGCAGATGAAAATGTAAGTAGACCATTTATTAATTAATCATATATTATGGTTTTGTTACCAAATATTTAAATTACATATGCAAATATACCTTAAATGAATTCTTAGCATTTGAGGATAAATGCAAAGGTATATCTGCACGTGAATCCCATTCTTTTCATATTTTTTCCTTATACATACATATGCAGGGCACTGCTGGCTAGCATGCTGACAGTGAGTTTTGTTGTTTGTTGATTTCCTTTTCTTTTGGTTGTATTCAATTTGACCAATTTTGTAGTTCGATAATTAAGAGTAATCAAAATGATTAAGTTGGGTTTGCTCATGAATATAGTTTAGATAAGGTTTACGATTTATTTTTTTTCTCTCCATAAATTCTTGAATAATATTTCGTAATATTAAATTAAATCATAATATATCATACATACATATATCTAGTGTTAGGATAGACCGCGTAAAAACTTAGATGTAAATTCTTTAATTGAATTATTAAACTTTTGTTGTACATATTACTATGAAATTCTAAGCGTTTTTCTTAAGGACGAAATGTAGGGACATTCCATGGTAATCTGAGTAAGTATAATTTTGGGTTGATGAAATAAATTGTACATTCATCAACAGGATGGGCGGGTAAAGACAGAGGGGGTAATCACACCTTTCGCCTCCCTCGTACGTTTGTTGTTGTTGCCTCGTATTCACTACCCTTTGAAATTCACCTGATGGAAATAGTAGTTAGTTATTTTGTTTGAGCCGCTGCTATAGATTTCGCTGGATTTTGTTTTTGTTGATTATCGCTCTGCATACTTTTAATTTTTATGTAACGCTTTCGCTGTTTAGCACCGAGGCAAGCCCACCCCATTTCCCTGAGCTAAGCTGTAGCACAGCAAGGTATGCAGACCTGCCTCGAGTGCAAGCACCTACCCTAATCTTTCGTTATCATGTCGAGCAGCCCATTTTAGGAGAAAGTTCGTTACAGAAAATTTGGCGCCCAACGTGGGGCCCGACAAGGTTAAGTGTTGCAACAACGTGCGGTCGACGATACGTCGCTGCTTGCTCGTTTGAGGGTAACCATCATAGCTCATACCACTGTAATGCAACTGCGACATTTGACCATTGTCTAAGCTCCAAAATATTTTATTGATTATATTTTTTTGCCTTAGTAAACGAAGGAGGACTTATAGAATTTGGATTATTTCGAACTCTTTCCGCAGACTTTGCTAAGGATTATTTTATAGTTTTTTTCTTGAAAACTTAAATGGAAAAGGTTATAAAACAGGATTTGATTTGATTTGATTTCGGGGAATACCTGACTTCTTACCGTTTTATCCATTTCCATGAACAATATAATTTGAATATATACTCACTAGGGTGGTCCATCTTTTTCGTTTCGGAAATTTTGATCTCCCACCCGTGGAAATGATTTCAATTGATGAAAAAATAACTCCATTAAAAAATAAGCGAGCTAAAATAAGGGGAAGGCGTGCCGCACAATATGCCCTTTTACCAATATAAGAATACTTTGAATTATTCCTAATATTTATACAGCCTATTGCATTCATATTATCTAAGTAATGGCAACCGACAAATACGAATATTTAATACTTTAATATGATGTAAAATGTGTAAAAAAATATGGCATCATAAACTTGCAGCGTAGGAAAAAATCAATAGATATAAAATCACATATTGGAAAGGTAATGTTTAATTAATTTTAAACTACAGCCTTTTAACAAAAAATATTCATTCTATTACTTAAAAACTTGTAACATGGTTTCCTTATTGACATTTGGAAAACGTGCTTTATAATCTTTAACAACATGGAGTAAAAATTGGGTTTGTTCTTCATTTTTTGTTAAAAGTTGATTATATTCACCAATAAGCTTTATGCCGCGCTCAGCTGCATCATTTACCACTTTAAGTTTACGAACAATATCTAAACATTGTTTGTAAGATGAACTTGTGCTCCAAGTTGTTGGATCATTTTCCAAAAAGTCTGTAGGTAAGTTTAGGTTTTCAAAAAATAATTTACTTTTATCGCAATTTCCTTGTGCTTAATGTCATTAATATCAGTTATATTCAACCGTTTAATGCCTTCTTCATTTGGCTTTACTTTCTTTAAAGCATCGACCATAGCCCGCTTTGAAACAACCGAAATTTCGTTATCAAAAAAAGATAACGAAATGTTGACTGGATTTAAATACCACAAATGGTTTGATATTTTTTTACCACGCTTTTATTAGGTTCACTTGTATGTTTGTTTGTTTGCTTGCTTGCTTGTATGTATGTAACTATCGTTCGGTTTAAGCCCCAGTGGCCCAAAAACCGTAAAATGTCCCTAAAATATGGGTATCAAACGAAAGGGGAACGCCCCAGGTTTCATTTGGACATCGACATATTTCGATAAATTTATCGATAACTGAGTTATCGGTCAAAATGTGGTTGCCCGAAGACCTTAAAAATTCCATACAATATGGGTATCAAACGAAAGGTGAAGGCCCCAGGTCTCTTTTGGACATCGACATATTTCGATAAATTTATCGATAACTGAGTTATCGGTCAAAATATGATTGCCCCAAAACCTAAAAAATTCCATACAATATGGGTATCAAACGAAAGGGAAAGGCCCCAGGTTTCATTTGGAATTCGATATATTTCGATAAATTTATCGATAACTAGTTATCGGTCAAAATATGATTGCCCAAAAACCTCACAAATTCCATACAATATGGGTATCAAACGAAAGGGGAGGGCCCCAGGTTTCATTTACACATCGACTTATTTCGATAAATTTATCGATAACTGAGTTATCGGTCAAAATATGATTGCCCAAAAACCTAAAAAATTCCCTACAATATGGGTATCAAACGAAAGGGGAGGGCCCCAGGTTTCATTCGCCCATCGACATATTTCGATAAATTTATCGATAACTGAGTTATCGGTAATAATATGACTGCCCAAGAGCCTAAAAAATTCCCTACAATATGTGTATCAAACGAAAGGGGAGGTCCCCAGGTTTCACTTGGACTTCGACATATTTCGATAAATTTATCGATAACTGAGTTATCGGTAATAATATGACTGCCCAAAAGCCTAAAAAATTCCCTACAATATGTGTATCAAACGAAAGGGAAAGGCCCCAGGTTTCATTTGGACTTCGATATATTTCGATAAATTTATCGATAACTGAGTTATCGGTCAAAATATGATTGCCAAAAACCTCAAAAATTCCATACAATATGGGTATCAAACGAAAGGGGAGGGCCCCAGGTTTCATTTGCACATCGACGTATTTCGATAAATTTATCGATAACTGAGTTATCGGTCAAAATATGATTGCCCAAAAACCTAAAAAATTCCATACAATATGGGTATCAAACGAAAGGGAAAGGCCCCAGGTTTCATTTGGACTTCGATATATTTCGATAGATTTATCGATAACTGAGTTATCGGTCAAAATATGATTGCCCAAAAACCTCAAAAATTCCATACAATATGGGTATCAAACGAAAGGGGAGGGCCCCAGGTTTCATTTGCACATCGAATTATTTCGATAAATTTATCGATAACTGAGTTATCGGTAATAATATGACTGCCCAAAAGCCTAAAAAATTCCCTACAATACGTGTATCAAACGAAAGGGGAGGTCCCCAGGTTTCACTTGGACTTCGACATATTTCGATAAATTTATCGATAACTGAGTTATCGGTAATAATATGACTGCCCAAAAGCCTAAAAAATTCCCTACAATATGTGTATCAAACGAAAGGGAAAGGCCCCAGGTTTCATTTGGACTTCGATATATTTCGATAAATTTATCGATAACTGAGTTATCGGTCAAAATATGATTGCCAAAAACCTCAAAAATTCCATACAATATGGGTATCAAACGAAAGGGGAGGGCCCCAGGTTTCATTTGCACATCGACGTATTTCGATAAATTTATCGATAACTGAGTTATCGGTCAAAATATGATTGCCCAAAAACCTAAAAAATTCCATACAATATGCGTATCAAACGAAAGGGAAAGGCCCCAGGTTTCATTTGGACTTCTATATATTTCGATAAATTTATCGATAACTGAGTTATCGGTCAAAATATGATTGCCCAAAAACCTCAAAAATTCCATACAATATGGGTATCAAACGAAAGGGGAGGGCCCCAGGTTTCATTTGCACATCGAATTATTTCGATAAATTTATCAATAACTGAGTTATCGGTAATAATATGACTGCCCAAAAGCCTAACAAATTCCCTACAATATGGGTATCAAACGAAAGGGGAGGGCCCCAGGTTTCATTTGGTCATCGACATATTTGGATAAATTTATCGATAACTGAGTTATCGGTCAAAATATGATTGCCCAAAAACCTCAAAAATTCCCTACAATATGGGTATCAAACGAAAGGGGAGGGCCCCAGGTTTCATTTGCACATCGACATATTTCGATAAATTTATTGATAACTGAGTTATCGGTAATAATATGACTGCCCAAAAGCCTAAACAATTCCCTACAATATGTGTATCAAACGAAAGGGGAGGTCCCCAGGTTTCACTTGGACTTCGATAAATTTATCGATAACTGAGTTATCGGTAAAAATGTGGTTGCCCGAAAACCTTAAAATTTCCCTACAATATGGGTATCAAACGAAAGGGGAGGACCCCAGGTTTCATTTGGACTTCGACATATTTCGATAACTGATTTATCGGTCAAAATATGATTGCCCAAAAACCTAAAAAAATCCCTACAATATGGGTATCAAACGAAAGGTGAAGGCCCCAGGTCTCATTTGGACTTCGATATATTTCGATAAATTTATCGATAACTGAGTTATCGGTCAAAATATGATTGCCCAAAAACCTAAAAAATTCCCTACAATATGGGTATCAAACGAAAGGGAAAGGCCCCAGGTTTCATTTGGATTTCAATATATTTCGATAAATTTATCGATAACTGAGTTATTGTCAAAATCTGAGGCCAAATACCTTAAAATTCCCTAACAATATGGGTATCAAACGAAAGTGGAAGTCCAGAGGTTTCGTTTGGATTGCTGTATTTTTCGATATATTTATCGATAATTTCCTAGGACATTTGACTAAAAAGTAAAAAATAAATATACTTTAAAAAAACTAAAACTCGCGCTTTTAGAGAGTATTGAACTAAAAATTTGAAAATAATTTTAAAAACTCTACACAGTAGTATTGTGGAAAAAGCGTGGTCCGCTTTGTGCCATAATTTTAGTATATCGAGCGCTCGACGCTTTTCCCACATAATGCTAGTTTCTTTACTGCGCTTTCATTAGCTTTACTTGTACATACATTCATATGTATGTTTGCTTGTTTGTATGTAACTCTACTTCAGTCTACCCGATAGTGGCATATGACTGTCACAAAAACCTTGAAATGTGCCTTCAATATGGGTGTCAAACGATAGGAGGTTGCATTTGGACTTCGATATATTTATCGATAACTAAGTTATCGGTCATAATGCCTACTGCCTGTATGAAACGAAAGGGAAGGTCCACAGGTTTCTATTGGACTTCGGAATATTTCGATATATTTATCGATAACTGAGCTATCGGTCAAAATGAGGTTGTCCAATAATATTCAAAATTGCCCACAATATGGGTATCAAACGAAAGTGGAGGCCCAGAGGTTTCGTTTGCACTGCGGTATACTTCGATATATATATCGATTACTTCATAACACATTTAACTAAAAAGCGAAAACACGCACTTTTAAAGAATATTGCACTAAAAAGGTAAAAATAATTTAAATAAAAAACGAAGATTATGGAACAAAGCGGACCACGCTTTTTCCACAATACTACTGTGTAGGGTTTTTAAAATTATTTTCAAATTTTTAGTTCAATACTCTCTAAAAGCGTGAGTTTTAGTTTTTTTAAAGTATATTTATTGCTTGTTGCTTTAGATATCTCTTTGTCAATATTTTTATATTCATCCAGTTCTTTACAAAGCTCCAAATCAAGTAGTGGTGCTTTGTTCGCATATGGAGCTTTGAACCAAACTTTTACATATACTTTAACAATAAAAAGGCATATATCTGCAATTCCTGTCTTTTCTTTTACTGTTAATTGAAATTGATCTTGAAAAAAAAATATTTTGAGACAGTAAATTGCCTTAGACATCTAACGTGCATGATGAAAGGCACCTGGACGATAAAAATTGAGATTAGTGGGATGTTCTTCAATGAAAAGTTTACAAAGTAATAAAAACTCTTTATAATCATCGCGGGGTTGTTGAATTGTTAAACATAGATTTATAAAATTTTCAATTTCAAGTTTAACTGGCTCTAGAATGTGTTTAATTTTTTCTATCTGTAATCCAGTCTTTACCTTATTTTGATCTATTTTTGGCCAAAATTCTTGAAATCGTTTAAATAAGGGTACGCTTGGACCAGATGAAGAAGGCATCTTTATTTCAAAGACGCTTTTCAAAATTAATTCAAATATGTGGTGTCTACATGGAAAGTACAAAATATCACGTTCTAACATGTGTTGCAGTATTGTGGCCGCCCCATTGATATAACCCATGTTGGATGCTGTAGTATCACAACAGAACGCTATCACTTCACTGTCCAAATTCCACTCCAAAAGTACGTCATAGACTGCAGCGGCTTGCTCTTTTCCTGTTGAATTTGGTAGAGCAGGAACTGCAAGCAGTTGCTCAATATCATCACTGGTAACCAAGACAGCAAGCCTATCGACCTTTTCTGCTTCAGCTAAAGAAGGTGAAAGCTTTCCATCCCAATGAATTACTGGTGCCAATAACTTATCATTTTCAAAAGCGGCCTTTAAATTAAAAGACCTCTCTTTACGCATTTGCTGCCTGGACCGGCGTAATGTAGATCTGCTTATGGACAGAGCTGCAGCGTCATGCCCCAATGCTTCTGCTACGGCTACTAAAATGTGGACTGATATTTTGGGAGTGATAATGTTACGTGCACCATAGAATCTTTTTTTTGGTTGTGAAGGACCCGGTTCCTCTTGAAGTACCTCTTCTGGAAATTTATCTGTTTCATCTTTGCAGCTACCGGACTCGTCTGAACTATCACCTGATGATAAAGGAAATGTAACTCGTTCCATTATTCTGGATTGTTCTTGAACGCTTCGCTGCATTCGCTCGAATAGTTTTTCAGATCTTTCCATAGCAGCTTTCTCTTTGGAAGCAAGTTGGTAATCGTACCCATGCATGTAGCCAGGACGCCCTTTTTTTCTTTGATTAAGTAAAAACTGTTTATCTTCGTCTATTTTCAGCAACTCCAAAGCATTTGTATGGGAGATATCAAATAAATCATCAAGTCTTTCCACAAAAATATGTTCTTTTTCTTTTGAACTAGGTCTTTTAGCTGACTTCTGTAGTGCCCTCCACTCTGCATACAGCATCTCAAGCTTCTCGATACAGTGATCATCTCTACGTGTCGGAATGCGAGACTTATCCCAAAAAACAGAAACTTCTTTAAGAGTTAAAGAGGCACTTTCACGTAGACTAAGCTTAACTTCACGCATGTTGTAAAATAGCACCAGTAATACTTGCTTATTGGAGGTCAATTTATTGCCTACAATTTGCGACGTATAGTGTCCAATTAAATAAACCTCACAATCTTTTCGGAAAGATCTTTTAGCAGACATCGTAAAAAACTTCTAAGAAAAACCTTTTCACAGAAGAACGCACGAATAGGCACAGTGTTACTACCGTAAAGATAAGATAATATGTAGCTTATAATATAAAAGCGAGAAGAAAAACACCTCGTGATACGTGTCAGCTGATTGCTCTCTCAAGCGACAGAGTTGCCAATTGACATTTTTATATGCTGAGTATGGTCCGTTCGCAGTTATAACAGAAAATGTATAATATATTTTTCTAATTTTAATAAATTAACGAAAAATTTATATGAAAAGTTGTAAATTATAGATAAATGAACTAGCTAGATATATTTTATATTAGTTTCCACCTTTTACGATGTGAAAAACTGTAAACCGAAAATGGATGTTTGCATGCTAACCAATCAATGGCAACATTGTTCTAAATGTATACAAAGAAAAACAAAAGAAAAAAGTGATTTCTAAGTTGCCACAAAAATCACTCAAACTTGGACGCGTACGTTTTTTGGGTAACAGACGCTTTGACGATAAATTGACGCCTACTATTTTATTTGCATAAACCACTCACTGGCGTCATATAAAATGTTTAACCTGCCTGCGGCACGGGTTAGAGTTATCCAATGTATCCCAAATTTTGACACAAATTACTTTTAGCGTAATGAAACATTTCTGTGGGGTGGGAGGCAATAAATTAAAAAAAAATATTTTTTACCTTATAAGATGGACCACCCTAATACTCACGTATGCTAATTTTTTTCTTCAGTTAAACCTAGAGGATATTTCTGATTTAGTTTTTGCTTAATCGTACCCTACGTTTTTTGTTGAAGAAGAAAAAAAATTATAATAGCTCTACATACATACATATATCGTTAGGTGGATAATCGGGTTTCATTTAATTACTTTTTCTAAGGATGTTTATCATTCCTCAAATACCAAAGAGGATTTAAAACCGAAGAAGAAAATTAATATAGTTATACCAGCACATAAAGAATAAGCGAAGCAACAACAACAACGTTTTATTTATAAAATTTTTTTGCTCAGTAGGTTATCCGCCATGACATACCCCACAGAATAGTCCGTTTATTACATTTGTCGTTCTTTATTGAAAGCGTACATATATAATACCAAACTAACTTTAATTTTAAACATTTTTTTATAAATATCTTTTTTGACATATCCGGACAGACAACCTGTGCTATTTTTTTGTCTATTCTTTTCTTTCGTATTATAAACGAAAATGCCTATTACTCATAGTTCAGATAGGGTCTCGGCTAGCGGAGGAGCCGGTGCTATCAATACAACTATTTGTACCATATGTAGTGACAATTTTCGGACTGATGCCGAAAAGGTCGAGACGGCATGCCAGCATAAGTTTCATTTATCGTGTATTCGTACCTGGTTAGATAACAACCAAACATGTCCGGTTTATAGACAAACCTGTATTCTCGCAGATCTTAAAACAGTTGGAGATTCAAACAATCGAGTCAAGTAGACAGCGTTAGCGAACGTAGAGTACAGGAAATTATTGGTCAATCCTTGAGCGAGTTTCCCAATGAAATAACCAGTACCATTGCGAACGAAATGCAAGGCTTTTTGAACAATATTACCCTAAATCGCGGCAGAACCCCATCTCCTGTTCAACCTCAGCCGGAACCAGTCGAAGGGCCTCGTGAAGTACCTTATGAGGAAAGGAACTCCAGACGTTTATTTACCAATCCACGACGGACTGAGTCCTTGGGAATAGGTAATATTACGTTGGCAAACGAGAAGATATCGAATCTTATTAGGAATTGGCAAATTAGATTTAATGGGTCTACGGATACCATGACGACTGACCAATTTATTTACCGAATTAATACCTTAACGTCTTTGCACTTAAATGGAAATTTTGAGGTTCTGTGAAAACACATACATCCCATTTTTGATGGAAAAGCACTCAAGTGGTTTTGGAGGTATAGACAGCACGTAGATAATCTCGAATGGTTTGAATTATGTGACGCACTGCGCCGTCAGTTCAAAGACTATTCGACCAATTCAGAAATTCGCGATGAGATAAGACGACGAAAGCAGAAATCCTCTGAGTTATTTGACGATTTCTTCGATGCAGTGATGATGTTGAGCGATCGCTTGAGATTTCAAATGAGCGAATCCGAGCTAGTTGAAATTCTTTTGCGAAACCTTAAATCAGATTTACGTCATGAGTTATTGCATTTAGATATACGAGACATTCAATTACAAGCGTATGCGCCTCGGCAGAACCCAGTTCGCAAACAAGTTTACGAAGTCACACATAATCTCGAGGATGCTCGTGAGGAGAGTGCTGACGTCGAAGAAATAACCACCGATATTGATGCGACAGCGATTAATTCCCAAAAGTGTTGGGATTGCGAAGAAATAGGCCATCGGTATCATGACTGTTTAAAAACTAGGAGAATTTTTTGTTATGGCTGCGGTGAAGTGAACATGTATAAACCGAATTGTACAAAATGTAACAGTCCGTAGGAAAACAGGACGAGGGATGTTCGTCGCAAAGCTGACGGAAGTCCAGCAAATCCGCCTCGGAACTAAATTCAGTACCAACTCAATCGATTAGCCTTTCGGATATACCAAGTAGACCTTATACCCTATTACCTGTAAAAGAGACGGAGAATCGATGCTCAAGTAAGGATACACAACACAGCGAACACCACGTAGCTCATCCTCGCCCATATCATGTCAGACTAGCGGAATACCAGCGTGTGCGGTCGAGAATATTTGGAGATAAACCAACGAAATCCATTAAAAGTAGATCAGCTATGCGTATAAGTGATTATTGGCAGATCAAGAAGAAGCTACGAAAAATGGTTTTGTCACCCATTGTTTATAATGGAGCTGATATTCGTCCATATGCTAATTTAAATATTTTCGGAAGGAGTTATCTGGCTCTATTAGACAGCGGAGCGAACAAAAGCTGTATAGGAGCAAACTTAGCCAAAGCGATTATTGAAGATCGTAATCACAAATATCGAAGAATTTCAGGTAGTGTCAGGACAGCGGATGGGAAGAAACAACACATTGTAGGTTTAATTTCAATCTCGTTATCGTTTAATCACCAGGAAAGGGAATTTGAATTTTTGTTAGTGCCGACTGTAGCAAACGACGTAATTTGTGGCATGGACTTTTGGCAAGTGTTTGGGTTAAAAGTGACACCTGATCTAAGCATAAATGAACTGGTTTCGGATGTAGATTCAGATGCGTTGCCTTTGACGATACAGCAGCGATGTCGTTTAGATTCGGTCATAGCTGCGTTCCCATCGTTTGAGAAAGAGGGACTAGGCTCAACTACACTGATAGAGCATAACATAGATACCCGGAATGCCACCCCTATTAAGCAAAGATACTATCCGATTTCTCCAGCAATGGAAAAGGTGCTTTGCCAAGAGATAGATAGGATGATAGAGTTAGGAGTGATTGAGGAAGCTGAAGGTTCTCCTTGGTCATCTCAAGGGGTATTAGTGGTTAAGCCAGATAAAGCTAGGTTCTGCTTGGATTCCCGAAAACTAAACGAGGTGACCGTGAAAGATGCGTACCCACTGCTGAACATCGAAGGTCTACTATCGCGACTTCCACCAGTACGGTGTATATCAAAAATTGATTTAAAAGACGCCTTCTGGCAAATTAACCTTTCTCCAGAGTCTCGCCCGAAAACGGCCTTTACAGTTCCTAATCGCCCTTTATATCAGTTTCAGTTCAAGCGCATGCCCTTCGGGTTGTGTAACGCCCCTCAAACCATGTGCCGTCTGATAGATAAAGTCATACCATATCACTTAAAGGGTGTGTTCGAGCCGCAATTGTTGCGGCAGTGTTACTTTTTATGACAGAGCATCACGTTCTTCGGCAACGTTTTGGCAAAATTTGCAACGTCGCGCGTTCGTTGAATAAAATGTTGACAATCTGTTGCGCATCACAAGGTCATCATGCGCAACATGAAAATAAAGTATGCAATCATTGTTGCATTTAGTCATCTAAGTATCAGCATCATTGCATCAATAAAGTAACATGACTGCAATATTGCAGTAATATTGTGCGGCTCGAACACACCCAAAGTCACATGTATTCGTTTGTCTTGATGATCTGCTAATAATGTCACAAACGTTTGAAGAACACACCACTCATCTATTGGAAGTAGACACCCAACTGAGAAAGGCGGGACTAACGATTAACGTTAGCAAGAGCAAATTTGGGCTTGATAGGGTTAAGTATTTAGGCTTCATTGTTGGAAATGGGTCATTAGCAGTCGACGATGAAAAAGTTAGCGCTATCATGGATTACCCGGTACCAAAAACTGTACGCCATATTAGACAATTTCTGGGTATGACTGGCTGGTATCGTCGGTTTATTTCTGACTATGCTAGTCTCACATTTCCGTTGACCGAGTTGCTATCTAAGAAACGTAAGTTTGAATGGAATGAAGATGCTCAGCAGGCATTTGAGGCAATAAAAGTAAAACTGACAACCGCTCCTTTGTTGGTTCACCCAAACTACTCTAAACCATTCGTGGTGCAATGTGATGCAAGCCAACACGGGGTAGGAGCCCTTTTAGCACAAGCAGATGAGGCTGGGGTCGAAAAACCAATAGCGTACATGTCGTATAAATTAATTAGAGCCCAGAGGAATTATACAGTGACTGAACTTGAATGTCTGGCGGTTGTTCTAGCCATCAAAAAGTTCAGACCATACATCGAGGGACATGAGTTTAAGGTGGTTACCGATCATGCCAGTCTTAAATGGCTGATGCAGCAAAAGGACCTGAACGGACGTTTAGCGAGGTGGGCGTTAAAATTGCAGGGTTTTAATTTTATGATAGAGCATCGTAGAGGTAGCGAAAATAAAGTGGCAGATGCATTATCGAGAGTTTATGATGGAGAAGATACCCAAGTCGCCGAGATAGAACTTGAAACCATGGTAGAGATTAGAGGTATACGCCGTCAAATTTGTCGGCGGCGGCGGTTACGCCGGCGCGGCGCGCCGCCGGCGTGCGCCGGCTTGGTGGTATAAAAAAATTACATGTTGAATTTAAAAACTCCATAATTTCAATTGTTGGGATTTTTATTGAACTGACAAAAAATTTTGGGTACATTTTTTATGTAATGTAAATGAACGTAACTTTAAATGTTTCACATTTTATAATATAATATAGAAGAATACTAAAAACATAACGCATAGCAGTCTTTTAATCAAATTCTTACACTGAAATAACTATGTTACATATTGAGTCTAGGACTAAAATTATGTACATTAACCGAAGGCTTTGTTATGATCACTACAATATGCATGTGTGATTTAAAATATATGTTTATAGTGTAATATTATATCAATTCAGTCTTTGTATACATTGTTAACATAAAAGTAAAGCTATTGTAATGCTTACATTGATAGAAATTTACTTATTTAGTTTAAAAAAAAAAATTTGTACCATTTCACTTCTTTGTACAGTTGTTGTTGTGTATATCTTATGTTTATAAAGTTGTATGTGTCTCTTTTCATAGCGAAAAATAATCATTTTAAATATTCTACACAAGACTCGTAGTTGTCATGGGTAAAAATTGTTTTGTTAATGTTGTGAGGGCTTAGCTGTGACCGCTTATTTGTGACTGCCAGACCATCTATAGAAAAAACTCGCTCACTCGGCGTACTTGTTGCAGGATGCATACAACTTTTTTTGCTAGCTTGGATAGCAAGGGCATTGCAGCCGCCTTTTCCCTCCAAAACTCTAAAACATTCTGATTGGAGGACAGACTTAGCAGCAAATGAATACCGCTTGGCAAGTTTCAATATTTTAGAAGAAGGTGAAGTTTCTTCAGAATCGTTTACACTATTTCCGTTTTTTGATGAATCACCAACAAGTCTTTTATACATCTCTATCAAAAACTGTACTTCTGTCTTACATTTGCTTTTGCAGTATTCTGTAACACAATCTAATGTGTTAAAACGCGGATCCAGCAGCGTTGCGCATACTAAAATATCAGTTATTGGAAATCTATAGTCAAGTTTACTCTTCATATTTTTTTTTATTTGTTGCAATAAATGATCGTGACAAAAGCTGAAATTATTCTGATTTAAATCAGTGTCATCGTTTTCAGATAATATTGATAATATCTCAGTTCGAATGATTAACGCAAGAGAAATCGATGGGTATGGGTCCCCAGAAAGAATATTGACAGCATCTTTGAATTTTTGCAAAAAGTCTCTTAATTTATACAATAGTAGTACTTCCGTTTCGAGTAAAATTAAGTCAGTTTTATTACAGTTTAAAAGAAGTTTATTAATGGCAGCCCTTTGAGATCCAAGACTATCAAGTAATGATAAGACACTGTGCCATCTTGTAGATATCGAATTTTTAAGGGTGGTGTTTCTCTTATCCACCAAACTGCCATGCAAGTCATTGGTATTATTTATGTTTCTATATACTTCCAAGAACACATCATCAAGGGGACCGAACCCTTCGTCGTAGTCGACCCATGAAGCGTCTTATGAAGCCAGGAGTTCTTCCAAGTTATCAATTTTTGACAAAATCTCTTTTTGTATGGCATCGGCCTGTAACTTCAGAGTATGTGTTTTGAAACGTAGGGCTCGCGCGATTTTTTTACACTTTAAAATTAGACGATTTATTTCTGGAACGGAATCATACCCATCTACCGTAAGCAAATTGTGAAGCCCATGCCCAATACAGAAGTGGTTGTTAAGGCTGCCCAAATCGATGGCTTCCTTCATATTACTGCCTTGGTCAGTGACAACGAAATTCGAACCAAGCTTTACGTTAAAGTATTCAGTTACTTCCTCAATCTCCTGCAATATGTTGTTTCCTGTATGGGACTTTGAGACATATTTTGTTTCTAGTGTGAGACTCGACATAGCGAAGTTTGTTGAAAGGTAATGAAAAGTAAAAGTTATATAATTACGCCTACTGTAGTTATCCGTCCATAGATCGAAAGTTAAAGCAAAATGTTCCATCCCAGATATTTTTCCTTTAACGACTTTTAAAACGCTTTCATAAACATCATCTAATGCTGTTGTTGCAATTGTTTTATAATGTGGTATATCATTATCGTTTACTACTACATGGTATTTTTTTAAAAAGTCTTTTATTCCATTGTGTGCAATTGTATGGAACGGTAATAAATCACGTGCCATCCATAAGGCTAAGTCCCTTCCCAACATCCATTTAGAATCAGTTGAACTTTTTTTTGGACATTTTTGAAAAAAATTTGTCAGTGTAGATGAAGAAGTATTTTCTGCATCAAAGTGACGTATATTGTGCTCGTTTTTTAAATGACGTGTTAAATTCCCTGTTGAGACGTTCTTGCTGTGTGAAATACAGCTGCTAGATCCATCATCTTTTGCACTTTGGTATTTGTTTCTTTCAGGGGTCAACTGCTAATAAATTAGCTAAAATTATGGGGGAGGACTCTAAAGACGGGGTTTGGCCTCAGGATCACGAATCCGGAAGCGCTTTTTAGGGACGGCCTAAATAAATTACAATCACATGAAAACTTACAACTTTGATCGCAAATATGTAACTCAAAATAATAAAAAAAGCGCTTCCGGATTCGTGATCCTGAGGCCAAATCCCGTCTTTTAAGCCCTCCCGCACAATTTTAGCTAATTTATTAACAGTTGACCCCTAAAGGAAACAAATACCTGCACTTTTAACACATTTAGGGCACGGCCATTAGTGCGTTGTAAATTAAAAAAAAAAAATTGTAACTTTAGAAAATTATCACAAAAAAAATGTTAAACGCGCCGGCGCGCGCCGCTAAAAAGGCTATTCGGCGGCGGCGCGTCGAAAATAACTATTGTCGGCGGCGGCGGCGGCGTTTGTCGGCGGCGTATATCTCTAGTAGAGATTGATTTAACTTCGGAGTTTTTCGAATCGAGTTAATATAAAGCGCTAAGGGAGTTTTCAGCCTCCTCAATTCTAGATTATAGGGTAATCGACAAATATATCTATTATCGCGCGTCCTTTGAGAGGGAGGATAACGCAAATGATGATGCGTGGAAACTATTTTTGCCGAGAATTGCGAGGAAAGGTTATTTATGCAGCTCATAACAACCTCTGCACATGGGGGAATCGCGAAAACCATCGAACGTATACGAAGAAATCTTTATTGGCCTGGAATGGTTACGGATATACGCAAGTATGTACTGTCATGTGATTTGTGCAAAACATCCAAGACACCGACTTATGTATTGCGACCACCCATGGGGAACATATCGACTTAATTGGACCTTTTCCAAGATCCAAGGCAGGAAACATTGGAGTGTTTATTATCTTGGACCATTTTTCAAAATTTACTTTTCTAAAACCTCTGAAGAAATTTAATTCAAGTCTCATTATTCAATACCTTAAGGAAAATATTTTCGATTGTTTTGGTGTACCGGAAACTATTGTTTCCGACAACGGCAGTCAGTTCACCTGCAAAGAATTTACGAACTTTCTGAAAAATCACGGTATCAACCATATGCGAACAGCAATATATTCGCCGCAGTCAAATGCATCTGAGCGTGTTAACCGTGCTATAAATGAGGCACTAAGGTCCTTTATTAGAAACGATCAAAGAACTTGGGATAAATATATAAGCAGTATAAATTGCTCCTTGAGAAACAGTTTACATCATACAATTGGAAATGCTCCATATTTCATAGTTTTTGGGCAGCACATGATCACCCACGGGGGGGACTATAAGTTGCTGAAGAATTTAGGTTTATTGGCAGAAGGCAGTGCTAAACTTTCTCGAGAAGACCATTTTTCCGTAATTCGTGAATCTATCAAAGAAAAAACTAAAGCAGCTCACGAGAAGAATACACGCACTTATAACCTACGATCCCGTTTGAGAGAATTTCAGCCTGGTCAAGAGGTGATACGTAGAAATTTCGCACAAATTAATTTGGTAAATCATTTTAATGCAAAATTGGCTCCTCGGGGAATCAAGGCCAGAGTGCTAAAGAGGCTGGGAAACTCTTATTATGAGCTGGAAGACATAGAGGGTAACTATAAAGGAACATATCACGCGAAAGATATTTGGCAATAACAAGTAAACCACATAAGCAAAGATTAGCAATACTCGAAAAAAGGCAAATAACTACATGTTATAATATTTATTTTCAAATATAACTTCAGCTAGCATCGTTTCATTTGTCTGGGTTGGGGGAGTTTATGAGGGACAATACCCAGATAGAATGTACACTGGGACAATCGAGTCTCGATATGCTCATTTGCATATCATAAGCGTGATAGATATCATAGCAATAGGTAGGTATTACGCCTGTGTATCCTTGCAAAGCAAGGCTTAACGGCATAATCGGGTGATCAGTGGAGTGATAATGCGAGCGACACTTGATTGGCTAACTACCTTCTCAGAGCGTGAAAAGTAGCTTGTCGCGTTATCTCTTACCTTCCTTTTTTTTTTTTGCGGCGCTCAATTTAACAAGCGGAGTATTTATGTATCTTTGTATATATGTCATGCGCTCTAACAAGCAAAGACTGAATACACGGCTAGAAATTTGACCTTAAATTTTAAACTCGTCTAAGATTTAGACTTTTTTTTCTTCGTACTATTTTCCAAAACTTTCAGCCACCTACAAGGAATTTCAATGTCTTTTGATGTCGACGTACGATATATTACCTATGTACGCATGTATGTAACTGAAAAAGTGGTCTAACATTTTGTATTTGGATTTTTCCTTATTATTGTTCAAGTCATCGGGTTTTTCCCACAAAAATTCTGCTTAGTAGTAGAGCAGTCGGATGTGATTCAGAGCACCTCGGCTCGAGTCCTGCCAACTCACAAAATTTTTTTTCTATTTTCAAAACTTTCGGCTTAAAATTAAAAGCCTTATCGATCAAAAAAAAATTTGCTTTTGTTTCTTTTACATTTTTATTTTTGCTTTTTCAAGTCGTTGAGTTCTACTCACGACATGCAAGACATTTCGGGTTTAAAATTGATACCATTTTCGTTTAACCCACTTTCTTGAAAACTGGCATAGTTTAAATTTGAAACCAAATTTGGATTGGCCATATACAGTACGTAGGATTCAATCTTTAAAATTTAAAGCTCAAATTTTTAACCGTGTAAACAGAGGCTTAGCCGGCATATTAGGTGATCGAGGCCAACTGTACCACTTTGGACATCATCCGATTATACCGTTAACCAAGATAAGAGATTGAAGAGCTGTGAATACACAAAGGGTTGAAGGCGAGTCGTCAGCAGAGTGTCAGTTTCAGTCTTGGATTTACGCAGCTTGGAGGCAGATCGTCGCGATCATAAAGAAAGTCAACCTAAACGATAAAACGGTGTTGGCCGCGAAAATCCCCTGTGAAAAAAAAATTTAAATGCAATTTTTAAAAAGACAAAAATAAAAACTTGCGAAAAGAAAAAATAAATAAATGCAGTTTTTAAAAGAAAAAAAATTAAAAGTTTGCAAATTTTTTTTGGTACCTATTGCCAAAGTTTTTGACAGAAAAAAAATTCAATGTTATAAATCAATATTGTACTGTATTGTCAAAAGTTGCTGAAAAAAAGAAGGCCTAAAGAAAAAAAAAATCGTGAAATACCTAGTGCCCGAAGCATTAACTGTGGCTGAGAAAAAAAAAAAAAGCTAGCGTTAATTTGGTGAAAAACCTATTGGTTCAATAAAACCAAACTCCACTTTTTCAAAGAAACGAAAAAAAAACTTAAAATGAATTTTTAATTGTCGCTAAAAGTACAATTTTATTTTTCTCAACGTACCAATGTAGGAACATAAATATGTACCAAAGTATGGACATGATGCCATAAAAGTGGGCAGTTAACACTCCATAACTAAACGTAGTTTAACAAAAAAAATCCATGAAAAGGGGCTAATGACGTAAAATCCAAAACAACACTCTCTGAGTTAACATACTATCAAAACATCAGTGACTGTACACTGTGCACCAAAGGCAGTTCAATTGCCAACAAGTTTTTCCATTCATCTAATCATCAAGATCAGCGAGTTCCGGCTAATTCCCGTCCCGAGATCCTTTCCGGATGCAGCATATTTTAACTAGGCTAAGTATTTAAGCTAGGTGACCGATAAAACAGACGGGCGAACAGAAATACAAAAAAAAAATAAATAAAATGTAAAAATAAAATTTGAAAATTTTTCTTAATTTTTCGTATTAAATAAAGATTAACAAATATTTTAGTAATCAGTCGCGTTAGGAAAACTTTTGTTATTAACATAAATTTTTGGTAAACGAAAACTGTTTGAAGTTGTTTTGAATTTATTTGGTTATTGCTGTATTCATTTTGTTTATTTTAAAGTAAATAATTTTTTTTCTATAAAGAAATAACGGTTGCATTAATCGTTTAAACAAAAAAAAAAAAAAATTATATAAAATACAATTTTTACAAACAGCCTAATAGAGCTTTTATATAGGTACATATGTAATGCGCGATCAGACCCTTTTTAACCATTCAGATGGCCTCAGATGGCTTAAACCACAGCGTTTTACATTAATATTCATGTCGGTCTGAAGCTTAGTAAGTGTCAATGTATGTGTAGAAGTGTTGCGTCGCTATCATACATGTCGCAACCAAACACCGTCGCGTATCAAACCTAAACATCTCATCGAACTCCATCGACGTCGTTGGGCCCCTCGTCGCATTGATGCAGCAGATGAAAATGTAAGTAGACCATTTATTAATTAAACATATATTATGGTTTTGTTACCAAATATTTAAATTACATATGCAAATATACCTTAAATGAATTCTTAGCATTTGAGGATAAATGCAAAGGTATATCTGTACGTGAATCCCATTCTTTTCATATTTTTTCCTTATACATACATATGCAGGGCACTGCTGGCTAGCATGCTGACAGTGAGTTTTGTTGTTTGTTGATTTCCTTTTCTTTTGGTTGTATTCAATTTGACCAATTTTGTAGTTCGATAATTAAGAGTAATCAAAATGATTAAGTTGGGTTTGCTCATGAATATAGTTTATATAAGGTTTACGATTCATTTTTTTTCTCTCCATAAATTCTTGAATAATATTTCGTAATATTAAATTAAATCATAATATATCATACATACATATATCTAGTGTTAGGATAAACCGCGTAAAAACTTAGATGTAAATTCTTTAATTGAATTATTAAACTTTTGTTGTACATATTACTATGAAATTCTAAGCGTTTTTCTTAAGGACGAAATGTAGGGACATTCCATGGTAATCTGAGTAAGTATAATTTTGGGTTGATGAAATAAATTGTACATTCATCAACAGGATGGGCGGGTAAAGACAGAGGGGGTAATCACACCTTTCGCCTCCCTCGTACGTTTGTTGTTGTTGCCTCGTATTCACTACCCTTTGAAAGTCACCTGATGGAAATAGTGGTTAGTTATTTTGTTTGAGCCGCTGCTATAGATTTCGCTGGATTTTGTTTTTGTTGATTATCGCTCTGCATACTTTTAATTTTTATGTAACGCTTTCGCTGTTTAGCACCGAGGCAAGCCTACCACATTTCCCTGAGCTAAGCTGTAGCACAGCAAGGTATGCAGACCCGCCTCGAGTGCAAGCACCTACCCTAATCTTTCGTTATCATGTCGAGCAGCCCATTTTAGGAGAAAGTTCGTTACAGGTTAAGGAAAAAAGCTAGAAAACCCTCAAACTGTTTTTGCATAAGGCTGGTTTTTGCGAGGTTTAACCACTTTTGAATAACTTTTTTTGTTAAATCAACACACCCACTTTTTTTTAAATCAAATAAAAAATCGATATGAAATGTCTTTTTAAATATTTCTAAGTTACGGCTAAGGAAAAAAGCTAGAAAATCCTCAAAGCCTATATTTTGCCCGGTTTCACCACTTTTTAATATATATATTTTTTTTAATCAATATACGTACTATTTTTTTCAAAAATCAAATCAAAAATCGATATAAAATGTCTTTTTAAATATTTCTAAGTTCTAAGCTTAAAAACCCTCAAACCGTTTTTGCATAAGGCTAGATTTTGCCCGGTTTAACCAATTTTGAATAACTTTTTTTTTAAATCAACATACCCACATTTTTTTCAAAAATCAAATCAAAAATCGATATGAAATATCTTTTTAAATATTTCTAAGTTATGACTAAGGAAAAAGGCTAGAAAATCCTTAAACTATTTTTGCAAAAGGCTACATTTTGCCGGTTTCACCACTTTTGAATATTTTTTTTTTTTATCAATATACGTACTATTTTTTTCAAAAATCAAATCAAAAATCGATAAGAAATGTATTTTTAAATATTTTTAAGTTATGGTTAAGGAAAACAGATAGAAAAACCTTTAACAGTTTTTGCAAAAGGCTAGATTTTGGCTGATTTTACCCCTTTGAATACATTTTTTTTTTAATCAATATACCTACATTTTTTTTTTAATCAAATTAAAAATCAAATTAAAATGTCTTCTAAATATTGCTAAGTTATGGATAAAGAAAAAAGCTAGAAAAACCTTTAACTGTTTTTGCAAAAGCCTAGATTTGCCCTAACCAGCATTTGTAATTTACCAACAATAAATAATAAATATCTATAAATAGAACTCATATTTCTACAAAATGAATTTCATTCTTTCACTCAATAAGCTCCTCCTATTATTAGAGAAATTATTTTCACTCCCTCGCTCATTGAGTACTTCGGTCCATTATCTATTATATTAATAGGCTAACAAATTTTACATATAAATATTTGCCAAGCTTAAACCCATACTAAATATGCATAAATATTTATGAAATGCATATGGATTTGTTGGCATACCTCTAAGGCAGTGCACAATTATCTAATATATAACCAATCCTGCTTCATTTATCTGTAATAAGCGAATGAAAATTTCTCATGCCACTTGAATTGGTTATCTGACAATCAATTTGTACATAAAGCGATAGCCCAGTGGGAAGCGTCGGGGGTAGTGGTCGAGTGGTTAATGGTTCAAGTACAGCTATCGGCCACATTTTTTTTTTTTTCATTGAAAATTGTTTTTATTTTTTCAATATATAAATATTTCTTATCTTGATTTTTTAAAACTTTTATGTTTGTGATCTCTATTTTCGAGAAAAAAAATTGCTGAATATTTTTAGTTGACGGAAAGCATATGCATAGAAATGCGATAACCGCTTATTCAATTTGGGTTTTTTTTGTCTAACATTTGTTGATATTAGATCGAAATTTTTTCAAACACAGTAATCTATTTATCGGACTTCGGTAGATTAGTTCTATAAATTTTAGTGATTTCTACCGTTTGAGACAAAGTTGCTGATAGACTCCCTATTTAAAATATAAAAATCGACAACATATTTAATACGTACTTAAATTTTGAACTAAGTCAAGTGGTTAGCGGTCGTCTTAAATTTTACTGAAGGCAACAACTGATTTCTATTCATATGTACATATGTATTAACTTTTAAAAGGGCAGATTTGCAACCCGAGCCCCAAACAAGACTAGACCAAATTGAATAGAAAAATTAATATATATTTTTTCTTTAAATCAAATAAAAAATCCATATAAATTGTTTTAAATATTGCTAAGTTATGGTTAAAGAAAAAAACAAATTATTAATTTTGCCGGCTTCAGGTCAATGTTAATTAAAAACACAAATATTGTTTTTTATCTCCGATATATTTCGGCTACACAACGGTAACCGTCTTTAAGGGCAGAATTTTATTTACACGTCTGCACTGCGTGACGTGGAGTTGTGTACTGAAAAGAAAAAAGCTAGAAAATCCTCCAACTTTTTTTGACCTAACCAGAATTTGTAATTTACCCCCTCTAAAAAGATTTAAAAACACGCCTGTATAATAAATTTCACAAGCTCCTCCTTTTATTAGAGAAACTATTTTCATTATCTCGCTCATTGCCCATACAGCTTGAATTGGTGATTTGACAATAAATTCGGAGATAAAGCAGTAGAGCAGTGGTTAGCGCATCGGATAGCGAGCGAACTGTTGTAGGTTCGAGAACAGCTCCGGGCTACAATTTTTTTTTTTTTTTCATTGAAAATAGTTTTTGCTTTTTTATAACATCTTTAGTATATACCTAATTAGTATATTCTAATCTTGATTTTTTATAAGCTCATTAAAATTTCATAAGACATATTTTTATATTTGTGATACTTTTTTCGGAGAAAACTTACTGCGAATATTTTCATAAATATACATACATACCACCCATTATAGAAATGCGATAACCGCTTATACAATTTGGGTTTTTTGGTAAGTTTTTCCGAAAATTAAAATTTTTTTAAACATACCCTCATATTCATAAAAAATAAAATTGGTTAATAAGGCTTTTTAAAATGACATGTTCATACAAATTTTGAATAATAAGAGCTTAATAAACCTTTTATATTTTTTTTGAATAAGGGGGATATTGTTCTGTTTATCGGACTTCGGTAGATTATTTCTATAAATTTTGAAATATAAAAATCCATAATTTTTCACAGGTCCTTAAATTTTGTACTAAACGAAGTGGTTAGAGGTCAAATAAAATATTACTAAAGACAACAACTCATTTCTATTCATCCAGATTTACAACCCGAACATATAACAAGTCTAGACAAAATTTGACCACTTTTGAATAAAAAAAAAAAATCTATATAAAATGTCTTTTTAAATATTTCTAAGTTATGGTTAATGAAAAAAGCTAGAAAACCCTCAAACTGTTTTTCCAAAAGGCTACATTTTGCCCGGTTTCAATATACCAACATTTTTTCTTTTTTTTCTCAAAAATCAAATCAAAAATCAATATAAAATGTCTTTTTAAATATTTTCAAGTTAGGGTTAAGGAAAAAAGCTAGAAAACCCTCAAACTGTTTTTGCATGAGGCTAGATTTTGCGAGGTTTAACCACTTTTGAATAACTTTTTTTGCTAAATCAACATACTCACATTTTTTTCTTAAATCAAATCAAAAATCGATATGAAATGTCTTTTTAAATATTTCTAAGTTACGGCGAAGGAAAAAAGCTAGAAAATCCTCAAAGCCTACATTTTGCCCGTTTCACCACTTTTTAATATTTTTTTTTTAATCAATATACGTACTATTTTTTTCAAAAATCAAATCGAAAATCGATATAAAATATCTTTTTAAATATTTCTAAGTTATGGTTGAGGAAAAAAAGCTTAAAAACCCTCAAACCGTTTTTGCATAAGGCTAGATTTTGCCCGGTTTAACCAATTTTGAATAACTTTTTTTTTTAAATCAACATACCCATATTTTTTTTCAAAAATCAAATCAAAAATCGATATGAAATGTCTTTTTAAATATTTCTAAGTTATGGCTAAGGAAAAAGGCTAGAAAATCCTTAAACTATTTTTGCAAAAGGCTACATTTTGCCCGGTTTCACCACTTTTGAATAATTTTTTTTTAAATCAATATACGTACTATTTTTTTCAAATATCAAATCAAAAATCGATAAGAAATGTATTTTTAAATATTTTTAAGTTATGGTTAAGGAAAGAGAAAGAAAAACATTTAACAGTTTTTGCAAAGGGCTAGATTTTGGCTGATTTTACCACTTTGAATACATTTTTTTTTTTTAATCAATAGACCTACATTTTTTTTTTTAAATCAAATTAAAAATCAAATTAAAATGTCTTCTAAATATTGCTAAGTTATGGATAAAGAAAAAAGCTAGAAAAACCTTTAACTGCTTTTGCAAAAGCCTAGATTTGCCCTAACCAGCATTTGTAATTTACCAACAATAAATAATAAATTTCTATAAATAGAACTCATATTTCTACAAAATGAATTTCATTCTTTCACTCAATAAGCTCCTCCTATTATTAGAGAAATTGTTTTCACTCCCTCGCTCATTGAGTACTTCGGTCCATTATTTATATTATTAGTCTAACTTTGTTGTTGGTATATTGTTAATTTTTAAATTCTGATTCTCATAAAGCGTAATTGCAGAATTTGATAACTGCTTTGTGCATAAGGTAATTGCGCGGTGGTGAGCGTATAGAATACGGTGTGCACAGTTGCAAGACCCGGTTGCGGAATATTCCTTTTTTTTCTTAAATTATGTTTTTTTTATATTAAAAAACCTTTAATCTTAACTATTACAATTTACTTAATTTTCAACCTAATATTTTTTTGTTCTTCACCTGCTCAAAACGATCGCATAAATTAGTAGCTATTTGTTAAGCACAATCTCATCATCCGATTATTCAAGTGCAACATAAAATCTCGAAAACCGAATATTTGCATGGCATTTGCCATAAATAATTTTGGAAAGGGCTGCTGTAATTTAATATTTTTATTATATAATAACAGCCGCTATTTTTTAAATTCTTTGATGGCCTCATTTTGCCTATAGATGAGTTTTTAATGTATACATTTAAGTTGGTCGAGGTTCGGCCACGGGCCTAAAGGCAGCTATTGACAAAAAGTTGATCAGATGTTTGAATAAGTTCAACTATTTTAAATTGGTCGAATTTCGACCACGGGATATACTAGTTTATATTAATAGTCTAACTTTGTTGTTGGTATATTGTTAATTTTTAAATTCTGATTCTCATAAAGCCTAATTGCAGAATTTGATAACTGCTTTGTGCATAAGGTAATTGCGCGGCGGTGAGCGTATAGAATACGGTGTGCACAGTTGCAAGACCCGGTTGCGGAATATTCCTTTTTTTTCTTAAATTATGTTTTTTTTTTATATTAAAAAACCTTTAATCTTAACTATTACAATTTACTTAATTTTCAACCTAATATTTTTTTGTTCTTCACCTGCTCAAAACGATCGCATAAATTAGTGGCTATTTGTTAAGCACAATCTCATCATCCGATTATTCAAGTGCAACATAAAATCTCGAAAACCGAATATTTGCATGGCATTTGCCATAAATAATTTTGGAAAGGGCTGCTGTAATTTAATATTTTTATTATATAATAACAGCCGCTATTTTTTAAATTCTTTGATGGCCTCATTTTGCCTATAGATGAGTTTTTAATGTATACATTTAAGTTGGTCGAGGTTCGGCCACGGGCCTAAAGGCAGCTATTGACAAAAAGTTGATCAGATGTTTGAATAAGTTCAACTATTTTAAATTCGAATTTCGACCACGGGATATACTAGTACCATTTAAGATACTAGTTCGTATATACGTCAGGATCGTACCAGTTGAAAGACTAGTTCATATATACATACGAAATATACCAGTTGACAGACTAGTTCATATATACATCAGAATCATACCAGTTGAAAGACTAGTTCATACATGCATCAGAATCATACCAGTTGAAAAACTAGTTCATACATATATGCACAGAATCATACCAAATTACAGACTAGTTGATATATGCATCAGAATCAAACCAGTTGGCAGACTAGTTCCTATCTGCATCAGAATCATACCAGTTGGCAGACTAGTTCATATAGGCATCATAATCATGACATTTGACAGACTAGTTCATATATGCATCGGGAATCATACCAGTTGGCAGACTAGTTCATATATGCATCAGAATCTTACCTTTACCTTACATATATGCACAGAATCATATCAAATTACAGACTAAATCATATTTGCATCAGAATCAAACCAGTTGGCAGACTAGTTCCTATCTGCATCAGAATCATACCAGTTGGCAGACTAGTTTATATATGCATTAGAATTATACCATTTGACATACTAGTTCATATATGCCTCAGAATCTTACCAGTTGACATACTAGTTGATATATACATCAGAATCTTACCAGTAGACATACTACTACTACTCTACGCGCCAGGACATACTAATCATGCCCATTCAGATCGTACCACTTGTCATACTAGTCCACGAATTTCACATTCATTCCAGTTGGTATACTAGTCCGTCTATGCACCAGTATCATACTCAGCCTCTACATCAGCAATATACCAGTTTATTCTTTAGAAAGCAGCGACTATTTGTATTTACCCAAACACGAAAAAGCATCTGTGAATTACAAGGTAAAAAGAAGCAGTTACAAGAGAAAAAGAAAAGCAATTGTCCTCTTCTGCATCAGCACCATACCAATTGGTATACTAGTCAGCCTCTAAAACTAATGGCGGCGATATACCAACAGGTTATCATAACCTCTAACGAGATTTTTACCCGAGCTTCTCTTTCCAACTTGTGGTGTGTTGCTTTTTGAGTTTTTTGCCGACTCCGAACGGCCCTTGCAAAGCAAATGAATTGTGTGCTGAGAAGCTTCTCATGGCAGAAATGCACCCGGAGAGTTTGCCAAACTACTGCCGAGGGGCGACCCCGTTTAGAAATATCCTTTTTCTAAATAATTTTTGATGTTACTTTTGCCGGGCATCAAACCGCCACGACTTGGTGTAGAAGGTCGAACACTTAACCGCTACACCACGGCGGCTGCCTCTGCATCAGCATTATACCAATTGATATACTAGTTCATACACAGCCAAAAATGAGCTAAAGGTTCTGAGTTCGATTCTTGGTAAAGTATTGTATTTTTAATTTAATACCTAATTGAATTCAACTTGCAATGGCTCCTTTCAAAGTGCGCGTTCGTCAAGTTTGATTATATAGGTAAAGGCCCAATTGCAGTAAACTTTGTAGGATCCAAATTCTAAAAGAGTCAAAGTAAGACTGCTTTCATGCTGGGCCATAAACTCGAGTTAAAGGAGCATTGGTAGAGTTAATTTGTTGTCAATAAACTCAAGTTTATGCCGCAACGTAAAAAAAGGGCGGTTATATACAAACAGGTTGTCATAACCTCTAACGAGATTTTTGCCGAGCTTCTCTTCCAACTTATAGTGTGCTGCTTTCATTTTTTCCTACAAGTTGGCGGGACCCACAGTTTTTTTAAAAATTGAGAAATCTATGATTGTTTTAACAGTTGAATGCAGTTCCTGCAACTAAAATTACCGTTCAAACAACCAAAATTTGGTCAACTTCAGGATAACAGTACGAGATTGTTGATTTTACCAGTGCCTTTTTTCTATGTATATATACACCAGAAATAAAGCAGTTGATATAACAGATCAAATATACATCAGCATCATATTTGTATTTACCCAAACACGAAAAATCATCTGTGAATTACAAGAGAAAAAAAGAAGAAAACCAAAAGTTTCAAAAAATGTTTGCATGGTACCATGTAATACAATAGATCGTACTAATGGTCGCGGTATAATAAGGCCTTATAATAACAATGTAGTATGAAATGGAATTTTTCCTATTAGTATTTTTTCTTAAATAGATTATACTTTTTCTGACTACACCTTTTTCAGTTTATATTCAGAAAGTAACAATTCATATTCAGAATGTCCATTTGATATTCAGAAAAATACAATTCATATTCACATTCACTAGTATTGCCCGCGGGCGTTATTTCCTTTTCAAAAGGAAACAGTGCCCGCGGGCGTTATTTCTTTTTTGAAAAGGCGCTATTTCTTTTTCATAACGGGCGTTATTTCCTTTTGTAGCGGGCGTTATTTCCCTTTTGAAAAAGAAATAACGCCCGTGTTGACAAAAGGAGATAATGCCGTGCGGAAATTTAAAGTTCTCGAATAATAAAATAATAAAAATTATTAAATCTTTGCATTCCTTTATTATAAAAAATGAAAATTTTCTCCTGCGGCGCTTTTTTTAATAAACCCAGTATTTTAAACTCAGCCTTGATTAAATTTTAGACTAATAAGGCTAATCATTTTAAATTTTTATTAAAATAAAAAATGAAAATTTTGAATGAAAAATCGCCCTTGGGCGCTATTTCTTTTTCATAACGGGCGTTATTTCCTTTTGAAAGAGAAATAACGCCCGCGGGCGCTATTTCCTTTTGTAGCTTGCGTTATTTCCCTTTTGAAAAAGAAATAACGCCCGTGTTGACAAAAGGAGATAATGCCGTGCGGAAATTTAAAGCTCTCGAATAATAAAATAATAAAAATTATTAAATCTTTGCATTCCTTTATTATAAAAAACGAAAATTTTCTCCTGCGGCGCTTTTTTTAATAAACCCAGTACTTTTAACTCAGTTTTAAGTAAAGTTAGATTAATAAGGCTAAATATTTTAAATTTTTATTAAAATAAAAAATGAAAATTTGGAATTAAAAATCGCGCGATTTTTAATTACAAATTTTCGACTGCGGCGCGTTTTTTAATAGACCCAGTATTTTTAACTCAGTTTTGGGTAAAGT